>BROG01000539.1:10000-190000 GCA_030159075.1 Atrina japonica
ACAAATAAAGGTCACTATTTGGTAAAATCTGAAAGTTATTGAGTCTCATGTCTGACTCAAAGAACATTTTATAAGAATTTCTAAATGTTGGATATTTTATTGGGGGTTTGAACCTTTAGAATAAACAACCAAAGCTGGATTATAAATCCCTTGTCTAATACATATGGGAGGTTGTTTAGTTTCTAAATTTTTATTTTACAATTAGCAAACATTTGTTTTTTTACTATTTAACCCTTTCAACCCCATAGGTCACAAAAATATACCATAAGTGGTGATATATAAATTTTATACCGCTGCCATAAAGAAGGTCGCAATTCTACCAAGATTTTTCATTCACTTTTTCTTTTTTGGGAGGGGGTAGTAAAATCAGGTAACCATTAGGATATATCGGCTGAAAGGTTAAGGAAGGTTCTTGTAGGATATTGTTAGATCAATCAAGTTTTTGAATGATTTTGCATTACATGGGTAGCCTACATGTGCCAGCCACCTTAACACGACCAATTAACTGTGTTAGGGATGAGTCCATTGGATAACCGAAATAACACCTATTCACTAAAATAACAGGGTATTAATTGAAATCAGCGATCTTTATATATCGCTGTCGAAATGATACTAAAATACACTAGAATGACACCAGTATACTCAATATTTTTACATATTTGTGTTTTTATAAATATTGTTACTTTTGAGAAGAAAATCATGGCAATGCTAAATTTCATCTGACACCTCATTAATTAGAATGACCGAAATGACAGACGGAATATTAACTGAAAAGACGCCGATACCATAAATAAACTGAAAATAAATGATAATCATTAATGAGAATCACAAGTAATAGCATCAATTTACGTTATATTGAATTTACAAAATTAAGGCTCGTGTAGAATGAGAACAGGAAAGTTCGAAAGAGGACATTCGTGCTAATATTTTTTTCATAGTAAAAAATCATCAAATTTAACTTTATTACTTTTGTTTATCATGACATCCAGTATTAGCAAATAGCCGAATATTTATCAAATAAGTGTCATTTCGGTGTATTTCAGCGTCGTTTCAGTTAATACCCTGTCATGTCGCTGAATAAGTGTCATTTCGGTTATTCTATATACCGGTTCGGGTTCAACTAGTCCGACATTGGCGACAAGTCTGATTTGGGCAATTTGTTATCATTTGTCGATTTGTTGTATTATTCAGAAATTATGACATAGTCCCAGATCAGACTTAGACTTATCGGCCCCACCCTATCTGCGAAAGTCGAAACACATGCCAGAGTACCTGATTTATTTGCATTCACCCTTTCAACCGCAACCTGTGTCCATGACCCGGGTGCTGCCCCACAGTCTATCACGATGTTACCTGGGGATAGAAGCTTGTATTTGTCGTCCATTTCCATCAACTTGAATGCACTTCGACATCTCCAGTTTTCATTTTTAGCTCGTTTTATGAATGGGTCGTTTAATTGTCGTCTCAACCAAGCTTGAGAACTTTTAGACTTTCCTTTCAGATTGCGTGGTGTAACCTTGAACGCACAGTCTGTATTTCTGAATCCCCGAGAACATAAAAATGTCGTTAAACATTCGCTTGTCAACAATACTTTTGACGTCCACATGTTAAACGCAGTTACGCTCGTTTTTGGAATTCCCCTTTTAGAAAAGGGCAGTTCGGTCTTTAAATAAATTAGAGCTTTAACGTCTCGTATCGTGTTAAACTTTGTTCGATTAAACAATGTATTTAGGTCTACCTATCTCAAACTGGTGGTGGGTAAAACTTGTACTGTCGTTAAAACTTGAAGGCAAACGAGACTTTCCTGGGAAAAGCTATGCCGATATAAATCAAGGAAACTAAACTATATGGCGGACAAAGTGCATCTATAAATATGATTTCATCCAATCAAGTAAAAAGAACAAAGACAAGCTAAATCTTTTTGAAATTCCACGTGGTGTTTGTATGTTAAAACTAACATCATTCATATTACCTTCGTTGTGCACTTTTCTAAATCCATACCATCAGCGTCGGAAGCAAATTGAAAGTGGGGAGCGGGGGGGGCTAAACCAACTTAAAACACATACACACGCCAGAAACATCTGGGGCTAAGCCCCATTTTTAAACACCTATGTCTATCTTTGCAAAAAAGTGGGACGGCTAAGCCCCCCCCCCCCCGGTTCCGACGCCTATGCATACTCATAGGCGTCGGAACCGGGGGGGCTAGCCCCCCCCCCCACTTTTTTGTAAAGATAGACATAGGTGTTGAAAATTGGGGCTAAGCCCCCAGACGTTTCTGGCGTGTGTGTGTGTTTTAAGTTGGTTTAGCCCCCCCCCCCCCCCCCCCCACCTCCCCACCTTCAATTTGCTTCCGACGCCTATGCATACTGATAGAAAGGTTACTCGGAACCCGGGTAATTTTTCTACAGGTAGGCTATGGGTAAATTTTCTATAAGTGCCAGGGTACGTTTTCTATACATAGAATAATGACCCCGGGTACTTTTTCTATGCGGGTCACTTTTTTACATTTCATATATAATAGGCTCTATCAGTCAGATACCGCACGCAATGTTTTCGCTTTCTCAGATGTGTAGAAACGCTAACTTCCCTGTGTAAAGTTATCTGACTTTTAGATGTTTCACAATGCATACTTTAAATTTCTTTTGACATGTGGTCGGTGGAGTCATAGTCACCTCGACTGCATGTAAACATACCAAGAACATTTTGACGTTTCTTTGATTCCGGCTGCATTAACAGAATACTGCATAGTATGTTCGTGTTGCTTACAGACACAAGTATCTTTATCGCGGGAATCGTTTGGTGGTGGCACCCTTTTAATGGTCATGATCTGCAAAAGGATCTGTAGCTGATCAGATAAGAACTTTTCATGGAGTTTGTCGATTTTGTTCTTGATAACCCTCCCGTGTTTATTTACCCCCTTTCTTGTGAGTTTTTCTTTCAAACCAGATGTGTAAACGTTTCTATTGATGCCATTCCTTTCGTAAAATTTTTGAACATCGAGTCAGTCTTGTTGTTAGCGAATCTTTCTTGACACCTATTATGCCCCTATATAGTAAAATTCTTTTGACACTCACCTATTCGAATGGGTGATATAACCCATTGGAATACCGAATAAGTGATATCACCTACTCGAATAAGTGATATTTCCTATTTGAAAGAGTGATAACACCTATTCGAAAGAGTGATATCTCTTATACGAATAAGTGATATCACTTATAAAAACGAATATTCGAATAGTTGATATCACTTTACAAAACAAATAAGTGATTAAGTGATATCACTTATTCAAATTTGGAAACAGTAAAAACCTTATGCTGGCCATTTCTTCCATAAATGTAGATCTGTAGTGAATATCACTAGGCCTATATCTATGGAAGAACAAAGCGCAAAGGACGATATTACGGTATCATGATAAAGGATCGGAATCATCTCCCGTGTCTGTTGTAGGATTTGGACGGAGTTCAGTATTCAAAGCAGACAGAGCCGCCGAAACCATACCGCTGACTCCTGTCATTTTGAACTAGGGTCCGATTTTGTTTTAAAAGTGGTAGAACTTGAAACACCTTATATAATTCTTCGGACCAAATGTAAGGAAACAAAAAATAAATAATTTATAATGCCCAAGATGACACAAGTCATATTTTTGTTAAACCCAGGAATATAGTTTATTTTTGTGTAGGGAGCATTTATTGGCATTGATTCATTGGTGATATCAACTATTCGAATAGGTGATATCACTTTACAAAATGAATAGGTGATATCACTTATTCGAATAGGTGATATCACTCATTCGAATAGGTGACATCACTTATGCGAATAGGTGATATCACTTTTATAAATTCTTAAGTGATATTACTTATTCGAATGAGTGATATCACCTATTTGAATGAGTAATATCACCTATTCGAATTTAAGATATCACATATTCAAATGAATGAGTGATATCATCTACTCGAATAAGTGATATCACTTATTCGACTAAGTGATATCACCTATTCGTTTTGTAAAGTGATATCACCTATTGAATAGGTGATATCACTTATGAAACAATGCCAATAAATGCTCTCTACGCAAAAATAAAATGTACTCCTGGTTCTAACAAACATATGACTTGTATCATCCTTAAATTTGGTCCAAAGAATTATATAGGGTGTTTTAAGTTCAACCACTTTTAAAACAATTTTGTGCGGAAGTTGGACCCTAGTTCAAAATGGCAGGAGTCGGCGGTATGGTTTCGGCGGCTCTGTCTGCTTTGAATGCTGAATATCACCCATTCGAATAGATGATATCACTTATTGAATAAGTGATATCACCTATTTGAAAGAGAGATATCACTAACTGGTATTAAAAAGTAAAACGGCGCCCCATATGTAGGTAGATCTCTAAAAAAGATGATCGGTTAGGAATAATTAGTATGGCTTACATGTGTAATAAAATATCTTTGGAGTATACTGGCCATTTAATTTTATTTAAGCGAATGATATTTGATTATTTGTGCATTTTTAAAAGTTTTTTGTTTAGTTTTATATGTTAATTTTATCTTACCAGATTGGGGATGTCCACTTCAGATCCATGAATGTTATTTTAAAAATGCACTTTGTGACATTAAAAGTCAAATATTTTAAAACGATTCATTTTTTTCTGATGCATAACATCATTATCTGTCATTTAAGTGGCAATTTCAGTAACAATGGAACTACCGGGAAAAAAAACTTACTTGCACCGAAACATCTATCGTATGTACCGAAAGGTCCATGAACCGATACGTTTATGTACTGAAACGTCTGTAATTCGAAACAACCTTATATGTAGCCGTCCTTTCCGGTTTGTAATTGAAATAAACTTTTAGCACAAATTCACTTGTATTTTGTGTTGTAATTGCACACAAAAAAAAACAAAAAAACAAAACAGTAACAATTAATTTAACAATCAGAGTTTGATGTTGATCTAAAAGAAATAATTTTAAGGTCTCCTGTGATTGTTTTGGAAATTACATGTTCGTTACTTTTTCCGTTTCCGGTTTCAACCACGTTGAAAATGGAGAATTCTGACACATCTACAATATGCTTGTTTGACGTTGATGGGACTCTCACACCATCTCGTAAGGTAAAAATATTTTCACGACCTATGTGAATTGTTTAGGTATACTTAGATTTAGTGTTTTGTAAGGGAATTTCACGAATGCATACGAAGTAACAACGGAGATAAGTCAGGCAACCAATGTCAACACAGCGAGTCCATAGTAATATGTACTTCAGTATGGTGTTGGCAGTAACTGTTGCATCAGATTTGTCTTATCTGACAGGCCTCTTTTGAGTCGTTGAGTGTTCTTATATTTTCACATGCTAAAAATAATTACTAATTAGGTCAATAAATAATCCATCTTTAAGAGTCCTCCGATTTTAAGGCAAATTAAATCAGTAATTTTTAAGGGCACGTCTAGTTACACAATACTACCCTATAATACCACATACCCAATGCTCTAGAATTATGCTTTCCCGTCATCCATCGTAAGTTGGTTTTGCCATTGGGAAAGCAGAGTCTCACTTGCAACTTACCTGTTCGGGAAAGTTGCTGAAAATGTTCTCTCAACCTGAGGCCGATTAAATCATTACTGACTAGATTTTAGACTTGATCAAAGACTGATAAGATTGACTCACATTGTCTGCAGCTTGAAAGCGCAACTTATTTTGTCATGGACAGATATATGTTTCTGGGTCCAGTTACTACATGTTATGATGTACTTAATCCCAGTTGTGACTTTAATGCATCCATAATGATTATGTTGTATTACTTTCTTGACTTTGCACTTGTTTCAGATGTTTGTTTATTTGCCTTATTTATGTGATATAAACATTGTTTCAAACTTGAGTTTATCTCCATTGCAAGGTAATACACATTAGTCAGCGCCTCAATCCTGATTTTCAAAAACCATGTATTTTGACATGTACATGTACATGTACGTAGACTCATGTTGACATTTTGAATTCAGATATGGCATTGTCATTAACATAATTGATATAACCAGTCATTATGGATTGTTTATTTAGGGCATGCTTAATTAGTAATTGGCTGATTACCTGACTTACATGTATACCCATTGGTTAGGCTGAATTTCTGCCACAATTTTAAGTTACAATTTTATTTTTGAAAAACAAACCTGTAACCTGCCATTTTGTATAGCTGACCACCCAGTATGGAGAGAGACCATCCAGATGCTGAGACCAGAATGGTCAATTCAATTGACCAGTATTTTCCTTTACTCTAGTTAAATCATATAAATGAAAAGATTTTAATTAATAGGTTGACTCTAGGGTTATACTATAACATCAGAATAAGTCAATTGACCAATATGATTGAAATTTTCCCCAAAATAATGTTTTATGGAAGATTATGGTATAATTTCCAGGGCGGTCAATTCAATCGATTGATTACAGGTTACAGGCATAAAACAACTTGGCTATCTGTTCATCAAAGTGGGTCAAATTATTTCAAAGGAGGACCACTCGATGAATTCTATGGTTTTGTTTATTTAAAAGTTTTTAAATTGAAATAAAATCATTTATGGATAAATATGCAGAAATACAACTTGTTTATAATTTGATGTCAGTGTGCATGGTGTATGAAAGTGTGTGGCATCAACACATGTTAGTTTAAACATATTATGTTGTCATAATAACAAGACAAAAAGATTGAACACAAGTTATCCAACTTACGTGTATTCTCTCCTTTAACAAACATAATACAATCAAAGTACTGAAATTACTGATACAATTACAAGTTGATGGCAATCGTAAGTTTTAATGAGGTATAATATACACTCAATATACTGAATACCTTTTAATTCGAAAAAATTAGGTTTTACAAAAAAAAATTGTAATTAAAAATCAGGTCAGACATTTGGCCTAACGAGAGTACTGATGGCCTATTTATTATGCAACAAACTACATAGGTCAACGATATGATTATAAAATCTTGTGCTTATAAACATTGTTTCATCGATATTACATTTCTATGCGACAGGGCAGTATTAAACCCTTAAATCTCTAGGTCAATATGTGTACATGTAAAACATTTTCCCAACTTCAAACACTGCCGCGAGTTTCTCATCAGGTAAGATCACATGAATGAGGTATGATGCAACTTCTATGTACAACTTCACAGACAGATGTTGCCAATACACTGTAAGTGAAACTTGACCAAAACTAATTTGCATATTAATTGTGTGCAAGAATTGTTAACAGTCCAGTCTATCGTTTTTAATGTCAATTCTATCCCAAGAGTATAATGGTAAAAAATATTTGAAAAGTAACATTCTAAAGCAAATTTATAATATTTTAAAATTTATAAAGGACATCGAACTGAACTTTTATAGCATATATTTCAACAAGTCTTATAGACCTATGTATCTTTCAGCAAATTGTTACTATATTTTCATCATTTTAAAAAGCAAAAATATACGAATTAAACTGTGATTTGGAAATTTCAATCTTGAAGTTGAGTTTATGTTGCTGAAATGCACATACATGTGTAATTTTGCGACAATATAATGTGTTATTAACTCCATACTGCAAAATGTGCTTTGACTTGTTCCCAATAAATAACTTAGCATAACATAACTGAGTTGATGTTCCATCAACTCGTAAAAATGAATCATGCGTTGACATAAACATCATTTTGAAATACAAATTAAAATGTAACAACATAAAAATGAAGTGCTCAACACAAAGAAAAGAATAAACTACATGTATCTGGAAGTAAAGAAAGGAGGGGCACTTGGAACATGAAGGTTAAAGGCATTACAATTTATCATTTATAAAGAAATTTGGGATGGAGGGGGACTAGGCGAAACGAATGCTTTGTTTTATAAAATTATACACTGCTTTAATTAGCTCTATATTGTGTTGTGTGGTCAAATTCTGGTCACCATATAAAATTGTGTCAATGTTGGGGTTTATACAGGTCCATATTTTGTATTTTACTTAAGAAATCATTTCGAATATGGGACAAATATAAGGGACAAAACGAAAAGTAATGTTGAACATTTCCAAAATTAAAGCCACAAGTACACTGACTGTTTGGGACCAAGTTAACTCTGTATAAATCAGTACAAAAGTGTTCTTAATCATGTTGTGTATAATTGAAGAGCAGTAATTTTTTTGTTTAATATAATCAATAAAAGTAATTCAATTAGTCATGTTTAACAAAATTCTTTTTATTTTTACAGAAAGTTTCTCCAGAAATGGCAACATTTTTACAAAAACTTCGCAACAAAGTTAAAGTAGCATTGGTTGGTGGATCAGATCTTGTTAAAATTACAGAGCAAATGGGAGAAGGCTCTGATGGTAAATCTGTATATACATGTAGTAATCTTATTGAAATTTATAAAGTATCATATGTGCGAATCAAATGAATATTGCAAATGAAACATTTTTGTGTATCTTGTTGATACATTTGTACACAGGTGAGAAGTAATGTAATTTAGTCCAGTTTCTCACCACTGTCAAAAATTTGTCTTCATAAAAATCACTGGTCACATGTCATTTGATTTAAATGCTACATATTAGTGTCTTCATAATATACACTATTCACTTGTTATTAAATGTTATTTAAAAATGCCACAACTTCATCTTCATATTCAATCACTGTTCACATGTGATGTCCTACAGTGCCACAACTTCATATTCAATCACTGTTCACATGTCCTACAGTGCCACAACTTCATATTCAATCAATGTTCACATGTCCTACAGTGCCACAACTTCATATTCAGTCAATGTTCACATGTCCTACAGTGCCACAACTTCATATTTAATCACTGTTCACATGTCCTACAGTGCCACAACTTCATATTCAATCACTGTTCACATGTCCTACAGTGCCACAACTTCATATTCAATCACTGTTCACATGTCCTACAGTGCCACAACTTCATATTTAATCACTGTTCACATGTCCTACAGTGCCATAACTTCATATTTAATCACTGTTCACATGTCCTACAGTGCCACAACTTTATATTCAATCACTGTTCATATGTCCTACAGTGCCATAACTTCATATTTAATCACTGTTCATATGTCCTACAGTGCCACAACTTCATATTCAATCACTGTTCACATGTCCTACAGTGCCACAACTTCATATTTAATCACTGTTCACATGTCCTATAGTGCCACAACTTCATATTCAATCACAGTTCAAATGCTATTAAACTATGATCACATATGTTTTTGAAGTTTTTTCAAATTTTTAAATATCAATGAAGTTATCACTGATGATTTTAGGTATTAAGCTTAATGTGATCAATGAAGATAGATAAATATTTAACTTGAACTCTTTTTATTCATCTTTTTCAGTTGAAAGCAAGTTTGATTATGTCTTTTCTGAAAATGGTTTGGTGGCTTTTAAAAATGGTGAACAGATATTAAAAGAGGTGAGATAAAGAGTAATACATGTATAGATGTCTTCATAAGTTCCTACGATTTCATTGGTCAGAAAGCATTTAATATTTTTCACTGATATGATATTGAGTTGGCCTGGCTCAGTCAGTAGGTTGGTTTCCTGTCCTTCGGATGAGACAGAAAAACTGAGGTCCCGTGTCACAGTAAGTGTCAGCACGTTAAAGAACCCTCACTGCTTTATGGCCGTAAGTGCTGAGCATAGGCCAAAATTTGAAGCCCATCATCGACATTTGGTGACGTCTCCATATGATTGAAAGATTCTTGGGTGGGACGTTAAACAACAATAAACAAACAAACAAACTGATATGATATTTCTTGGGTGATATTATTTAACAGGGAAATAGTATAAATATCACACATGCAGAAATGAATGTGTGCATGGTTTGTTGTCTTCCAAGTGTAGCAAAAAAAATTTGAACTTCTCTTGAACCACTCACAGGGGTTCAAAATTCCCCAAGTCGGACACACGGGACTTGGTTAAAACAGGTTTGGACTTTTAGAAATACCCAAGTCCGATGAACTTGCCTCATCAGCATTTATAGATCTTAAATGAATATTAAAGGCACATATTTCAAATAGAAATAAATATGTTTAGCTACAAATAGTGTAATCTTGATTATTTATGCCTTATGATTACTACATAATTATATCACTAGAGTTGCAAATTCGGATTTTTGTATTCCATCCTAAAAACAACCTTGCTATCATTAACTACAAGTGTTTCCTCCTTGTTGTGTTCTTTTAATTTTACTGTATTATTTATTGACAAAATTCAGCACAGACTTCCAAATTTCTCAGTTGCCAGAAATTTACTCTGTAAGTCCCGGATTTTAGTATCTAAAAAAGAATTTTGAACCCCTGAACAGATGTCTTTAATTGTTTATTAACTCATTCCCCCCTAAAGACACATTTGGACTGGTCAAAGTAATTGATTTACAGAAGAGTCCATTGTTTTTCAGGGGTCGATGAGTTGAATAAACAATATCTTCTTGTGTAAAGTAAATCAATGTAATGTAATATACATAAAATTCCTGAGAGGAGGATAGTAGAAATTGTCTCCCAAAAAAATCATTGGCAACCTCATTACCTTGGTAAACAGTGTATTTTCTTGAGGGACAATCTCCACCACAACTGAACTCTCTGAGGGATGTTAGGTTTGTTTACGATATGAAAAGTTAGCAGTTTCAATTTGTATGTAAATAACTACAAGACTGAAACTTGGTACAATGGTTCAATTGTTAAACTCTAAGAACAAGTAAAATATGCAATATTGCTCAACCAGAACAATTTCTGTATCAATACAGCTGCAGTGTCATTTGGACACTTTGCAATTCATCTAAGGGAGGAAACTCTGATACATGTATTTAAATCTTATAATTTTTCTGTCATTTTTGTTGCCTGTAAAAAAAACATTGATTACCTGTGAAATGATAACTTTGTCTTTCTCTAGGGAAAGACAGCTCACACGCTTTATGACGTACATGTAGAGATGTTGTAATGTAGAGATTCCGTGGCTTCTAAAATACAACTTGAATAGTTATGTGAAACTTTATATCTGTAGATCTATGTAGACATTTATTTACCAAAAAATTGGAGAAAAATAATCAAACATGGGTGTGTTGAGTACAAATTGAAATCTCCACCTTGTGGTTAGAATCTGAAAGTCACATATCAATCTGTTTAACTAAATATCTTTCGTTGCTGCCGTATGACATTTGGCAGGTTGCTTAACCAATCAATTATTTTCATTAATCCGTTTGCATATACTGTAGTTGTGTCATGATTTAATTGCAGCTTATTAAAACGTTATTTCCAGGTACTGTAATCGACCCATTAAGCGCCAATGTTACTGTAAGTACCCCTTCCCCCCCCCTTTTTTTTTTTTTTACATACGATTGAGAATCTTTTCTGGCTGGTTGACAATGATATGTGGACCTGAAAAACTGTAAGTAACAGTTTATCTGTAGCCCCTAGCAACAGAATTCTGTTGATATATGTGTCCTCGGTAATAACTACAACAACTTTGCCACTGTGCCTTATAAACAATTAATTGTTTTACATCAATTTGAGTATTAATTGGTCCCATTAAGCGCCCACCCTTTTTTACTGATTTTTGTAGCACCTTGGGTGCTTAATGGGTCGAATACGGTACCCACTTGTGTACATATCATCATGACTTCATTATGTATTCATAAGAAAATCTGTTACACTTGGTGAGTGGCTGACAGTGAAATATTAGAAGCATGGATGGGACATACAATATAAGGAAAACATGTACTAAAGACTGTCAGCCAATCAAAACTGTATAGTCTAAGTCACATTAGTTGTGTCCACTGGTTTTGGCTGGTTACAAAACAAAATAGTTGAAATTTACCTTTTTAATTTTAACTTATTTTTAGGTATTCTGAGTAATTTATCCATGTCAATGACATGTGAAATTAAACCTTTCTCTCTGAGATATTCACATTGAAATTCACCCTACGAGAAATTTGTAGGAGTAATGGTGGCATTCTCTTGAAGGTGGAAAGTGGAAGTGAAAGAAAGGTATCGTTTATTGCTCAAACTGAATGTAAAATGAAAGCATCCGAAAGTCATGTTTTTGGAGCATTCAGAGTATTATAGTGTTATGTGTATTTATTTTATTACATCAGATAATACATTGGGAGTTATTCCCCTTCAAATCTCTCTCTTGGAAGGTGTAAAATAATGGTTACCATTGCATGGCTAACACAGAGATTCCCGTAGGAAAAGTATTCTCATAAACTGAAGCAACCAAACAAAGAAAAAAGTATGTAGAAAAGTTATAGGATATACTTTTTTGTTTTCTGTTGATATCAGCACATATTTTTGGAATCGGACAATCAGTTGCACATATTTCATTTTTGTAGAAAAGTTTATCGGATATACTTTTTTGTTTTCTGTTGATAATCATTTTTTTGGAATTGCAGTTTGTAAATTATATTTTAATTTTAAATATTCATATTTAATGTAGAGTTTAGACTTTTTATAGCTGTAGATATCAGTGAATCCTTATGCATTGTAAATTATATTTTGACATATTTAAGCTTAGACTTACTAGAAAGGTGTTCCTTGTATGGAACTTACAGCTTTCCAAGTGAATTGCTTTCCAATTGAATTTCTTTAATAACTCCATTATTATGACAGTTTTTTGAAAAAAATTCATTTCCTCCTGTTAGGAATGGTTTTTCTATAGAAAATGTCAAATATTACAGTAATTTGCCTGGAATGTGACTTAAACAGTATTTGGGGAACTTCTAGTTTAGTTACTGACATTTTCTGCATCAGCAAAACTGACAAAGTAAAATACAGACAAATCACATGATGACCTAGAAATTGTTTGGAACACAATCTTTTATCTTAAACAGTAAACGGTACTTTACACCAATACAGACAAACTACATAATGACCCCATTGTCCTCCCCATAAGGATTGAGCGATACTTTACAATGATACAGACAAACTACATAATGACCCCATTGTCCTCCACATAGGGATTGAGCGATACTTTACAATGATACAGACAAACTACATAACGACCCCATTGTCCTCCCCATAAGGATTGAGTGATACTTTACATTGATACAGACAAACTACATAATGACCCCATTGTCCTCCCCATAAGGATGAGCGATACTTTACAATGATACAGACAAACTACATAATGACCCCATTGTCTCCCCATAGGGATTGAGCGATACTTTACATTGATACAGACAAACTACATAATGACCCCATTGTCCTCCCCATAGGGGATTGAGCGATACTTTACAATGATACAGACAAACTACATAATGACCCCATTGTCCTCCCCATAGGGATTGAGTGATACTTTACATTGATACAGACAAACTACATAATGACCCCATTGTCCTCCCCAAAGGGATTGAGCGATACTTTACATTGATACAGACAAACTACATAATGACCCCATTGTCCTCCCCATAGGGATTGAGAGATAGTTTACATTGATACAGACAAACTACATAATGACCCCATTGTCCTCCCCATAGGGGATTGAGAGATACTTTACATTGATACAGACAAACTACATAATGACCCCATTGTCCTCCCCAAAGGGATTGCGAGATAGTTTACTTTGATACAGACAAACCACATTATGACCCCATTGTCCTCCCCATAGGGATTGAGTGATACTTTACAATGATACAGAAACCACCACATAATGACCCCATTGTCCTGCCTATAGGGATTTAGTGATACTTTACGTTGATACAGACAAACTACATAATGACCTAGGAACTGGTCGGAACTCAATCTTTTATCTTTGATATGGAGGACATTAAATCCTCAGTGAAAAAGCATTTCAGATCCAACATATCTAACTTAAAACTTTGGAAAAAAATTGCTTTACATATCCTATACCTTAATGTTAATCTGTGTGCACATTTTTATGTATCAAATACACCAATACCATTTAGCTTATGTGGTGCACAGAGTTCCTATAACATTTATGCGTAGTAAATATATCATTTCTATCATTTTCAGATAATTCTTTTGATTTTATTTAGATGTCTTTTATGTATTTCATTGCAGAATATATTGAAAGTAAAAGGAGAAGAATTGCTTCAAAGGGTTATAAATTTTGCCCTTAGATACATGTCTGAATTAGAACTTCCTGCTAAAAGGTATGTCTGAATAGGTAAATATTTCCATTTCACATAACTGTTTGTTAAACCTGATTAACTTTGAAGATGAAGTTTGTGATGACCAAGTATTCTACTTTGTAGTAACACCTAGAAACACATGTTATGATCTTTTTACATGTACTTGCCTTTACTGGTTAGGTTAGAGGCACTAGTTTATGGTACAGTATTCAGTTCATCTGTACACCTCCCCACCCTCTACCTGCTTTCACTAAATCTTTGTCTCAGTGCAAGCATTTATTAGTTACTGCTCAAATGGAGAGAATATTGGGTTTGTTTCTTGTTTTGTCAGTCCCTTATGTTAAGGATTTTGTTTAAGTTTTGGAATTTATCACCATTCATTTAATTATGGTTTCACAGGTAGGGGACATGTATTGATCAATACCGGTACTCACAGAATGTTTCACAGGTAGGGGACATGTATTGATCAATACTCACAGAATGTTTCACAGGTAGGGGACATGTATTGATCAATACCGGTACTCACAGAATGTTTCACAGGTAGGGGACATGTATTGATCAATACTCACAGAATGTTTCACAGGCAGGGGACATGTATTGATCAATACTCACAGAAGGTTTCACAGGTAGGGGACATGTATTGATCAATACTCACAGAATGTTTCACAGGTAGGGGACATGTATTGATCAATACTCACAGAATGGTTCACAGGTAGGGGACATGTATTGATCAATACTCACAGAATGTTTCACAGGTAGGGGACATGTATTGATCAATACTCACAGAATGGTTCACAGGTAGGGGACATGTATTGATTAATACTCACAGAATGTTTCACAGGTAAGGGACATGTATTGATCAATACTCACTGAATGTTTCACAGGCAGGGGACATGTATTGATCAATACTCACAGAATGTTTCACAGGTAGGGGACATGTATGGATCAATACTCACAGAATGTTTCACAGGTAAGGGACATGTATTGATCAATACCGGTACTCACAGAATGTTTCACAGGTAGGGGACATGTATTGATCAATAAATATTTGTTAGTGTTACTCCAGAATACTTGATAAAACATACAAAAAGAAAAGACAAAAAAAAGAAACAACAACAACAAAAAACAAACGACAGAGACCTTAAAATAACTTTAATAAGACATCACACTACTTAACTCCCTTTTGAGGGACCCCAATCTACCAGTAGTGATATGTAAAAATGCTATGGTAAAATGGCGTGCATTGTCACTTCTAGAAGATATGTCACTCAAGATGTCACATACACAGGACAAACACAGGAAAAAAACAACATAGAATTGCCATTTGGAGGCCAAAACTCCTTCATATCAGTTTAAAAAGTGAGATTTTTGGCTTATTCTATCCTACAGTACAATGTTGACTTCTTCTGATTATGTTTCTGGTATTTCAATAAAACAAATATATCTCTATAAGTTACTCAGTTTTATACATATTTTTACAGGGGAACATTCGTAGAATTTAGAAGCAGTATGCTAAATCTATGCCCAGTTGGCAGAAGTTGTACTCAGGAAGAAAGGGACCAATTTTCTGAATTTGATAAGGTAAATTCTTTATATATTTAAAAAATAATTGTTTATTTCATTTTTTTCAAGTTATTTACATCTTCCTTGTATTATGTGAGTAAGTCTGTTACAAGTTTTAGATAACTTATTCTGGTTTACTAGATGTACTTAACTCAATGCTTATTTTAAAATTGGCTCTTTTTATTTAAAAATTGTTCACACACATAACATATTCACACTTCATACACATAACATTGATTCACACAAATCATATATGCAACACATACATTCACACATGCCATACACACAACTCAAAAATTCACACAGACTTCACAGATATACACACACATATCACACATTCCATACACACAGCACAAACATTCATACACCAAAATCGTGTGCGATTTTTCCAGATCATACTCAGTGAAATGACACCTTTAACCTTAATACTCTCTGTGCCTGGAGGCATACAAGGCTCGGACATCATTTCTCCACTGAGGTCTGTTTGAAGCTGCATTGAGTGCTGAAGTCCATGTTTTCTAGACTGCACTGTTCTGCCCCACATTCACCATTCTTCACCAGGTAGTTCTTGGACGACCTCTTTTCCTTCGTCCTTCTGGTGTCCACCTAAGAGCTACAGCACATTCGTCACTTTGACTTTTCTGAGCACAGATGATAAAATAGACCACGTGGAGTATTCATGACTGGACATTTTCAGAGATGTTGAAAGTTTTTCAAACCAACCGGTCATTTGGACAGGTAACTAAACAGAATCAACCGGTCCGTACAAATTTTTACCAGTCCGACAATTTTTTTCACTAATCCAACTAATTTAAACATTCATATTTGTACCTACAGAATGAAGAAGCAACACCATCAATTATAATGAACATGAATACTGTAATTTCCCTTTAAATTTATTCAAATTCGTCCAATTTGTTCAGCCAAACAATGTCTGAAATAGGCCTATTGCTTTTGACCTTATACTCTAACGATTTTCTGATGGACTTGTTTAACGCAATCACTGTCTGGTGGGCAATAATTTTTCGAGCTGATGCAGCCTCTCTAGACTGTATAATTTCAACAGAACGCACATGGCAAGGGGATTTCTCATGGTCTATAATGACTGACAAACGATAATTTTTGGAACCTGAATGAATAGTACTGGTTCGCCCGTGTTTCGATGAAGATGCAGATGCAGATTTCACAAGTCATGCCCTTTTCGTCGTCATGTTTGAGCCATTTATTGTCGTTTAACCATTCTGGCTTAAATTCTCGAGTCGGCCTATTAATTTCATATTTCTTCTTCTTTTCTGAAGAACTCTCTTGCGCTATTGGACGTTTCTTGCCGGGTGTTGCTCCCGAGATATATTTAATTGGTCGTGATGGTTGACTGATATCAATGTCAGTTGGATGTTTGAAATGAGACGCTTTATCCATTAAAATAAAGTCGTTCAAGCGTTTAAATGACCTAGAGTGAAAAGGACATTTCGAAAAGAAAACAATTCGAGTCGGAGATTTTAACTGTCATTCGGACCGATCAGTTAGCGTTTCCAACCGGTCACAGTCGATTTCAACCGATTTTGCCGGTCGGACCGGTTACTTTCAACATCTCTGCATTTTAATTGTTTCTATATGGAGTCTGTTGTATTTTCACACTTGACTGAACAGAAAGGCAACCCACAGAATATATGTACTCAAGCTAATTGAATTAATACAGTGATTGACAGGTGATTAACCGCAACACTTAGTTACCTGTACAGGTAGGAGGTGGTCCTTAAAAGTTCTCTTTTAATGGATATCACGATAAATAATAAATGACAAAATAAATCATGGCGTACGGCGACCTAGGACTCTATGCCTAGTGTGTTTTCAGGACAATTCATTCGCGAGATAAATAAGAATGCATTTATCTATTGTCACTTAACAAACAGAACAGATTTGAATGTTTTTGGAAAGAATAAACAACTGTATTTTTCCTCCATCAATTTTTCTTACATCTCAATGCTACGTTGTAAGCAATTATGCATTTCATATATATAAGTCTGTATTAATATTTTGACACTAATGAGTATTGGTGTACACCACCACACTTACGTCACACACCCTTTGAGATTTGCCGATCATTACCGAAGACGGTCAGTCGGAACATGGGTATTTTTAGTCGTTTAAAGGTAAATATCTTGGTGTCTGTGTGGTTTTTAACACTGCAGTTTTTTTTAATTATTAATTATATGGCTCATATACAAGTATATATGAAAAAAAAATTTTTCATGTCCGTTGACTTTTAAGAATTAAGGCCTCCGTGGCGGAGTGGTCAGAGCATCACACTTTGAACCGTTAAGTCTCTCACATCTGGTCAGCAAGGATGGTCTGCTGGAACCTGAGCTGAATTTTGTGAGAAAGCTTGCCAGTTTATTGCAGAAGGTCGGTTATCTCTTCATGGGTACATTGGTAGCCGGGTTCTCTCCTCCGACATTAAAAACTGGGTGTCACCATATAACTGAAAAATTGTCGAGTGTGGCGTAAAACACTATTAAAAAAAAATCTCCCAAAATCAAAAAACTGATTATTGTAATGAATGTCGTTGTGTAATTTAATCATAAACATTGAAAAAGAAAGAAAATTTTGTCACTAAACTTTAAACTCCATGATTATCATATACATGAAGCTGATATTCTTATTTTTTCTCTTATAGAAACACAATGTGAGACAAAAATTTGTAGATGCTCTTTATGGAAAGTTTGGGGATGATGGACTCAAGTTTGCTATTGGAGGACAAATCAGTATTGACGTTTTTCCTGTTGGATGGGACAAAACTTTCTGTTTACCCACTTTACAGAAAGATGGGTTTAAAACCATTCATTTCTTTGGTGATAAAACTGATAAGGTAATCTTTGATAGTGATACATTTTTACATTCCTTGACAAAGTCAAGATCATTAATCAGGTTGTGACTGCTCATAGGCATTTAACTGCACAAGCACAAAGGGTGAGGTGTGTCATTTAGT
Organism: Atrina japonica; assembly: GCA_030159075.1. Classification (NCBI taxonomy): domain Eukaryota; kingdom Metazoa; phylum Mollusca; class Bivalvia; order Pterioida; family Pinnidae; genus Atrina; species Atrina japonica. The sequence continues at coordinate 28,663 of BROG01000539.1, forward strand.
GTAGTTGATATGCTATCTGTGTATGTCTATACAGCAGGTGCTTCAAATTAGAATTTTGCTTATAATCTTGTCTTATCCTGTGATTTATCATCCAATGGATAACGAAATGGCCTGATGGAAACTGATTATGGGCAAAAATAGAAAATTTTTACCTCTGTTATTTTGCACATCCTAAATATGATTATGAGACATACTCTTAATTATACATGTTATACCATGTCCTAATTGTTTGTGATACATCCCCTTAATTATACATGTTATAATATGTCCTAATTGATTGTGATACATCCCCTTTTAAAATTATTCATGTTATAGTATGTCCTAATTAATACATCCCCTTAATTATACAAGTTATGCTATGTCCTAATTGATTGCGATACATCCCCTTAATTATACAAGTTATGCTATGTCCTAACAAAACATCTGTTTTATTGTGTTACATTCTCTGTGAGTGTGTTACATTCCCTGTGAGTGTGTTACATCCTGTGACATGTGTGATTGTGTTATATCCTCTCTGTGTTACATCCTCTGTCAATGTTACACCCTGTGACATGTGTGATTGTGTTATATCCTCTGCGTGTTACATCCTCTGTCAGTGTTACATCCTGTGACATGTGTGATTGTGTTATATCCTTTGTGAGTGTGTTACATCCTGTGACATGTGTGATTATGTAATGTCCTCTGTGAGTGTAACATCTTCTGTGAGTGTGTTACATCCTGTGTGCTACACCCTATATGAGTGTTACATCATCAGTGAATGTGTTACATCCTTTGTAAGTATGTTACATCCTCTGTGGGTGTGTACTCTTGAGTGTGCTATCCCAACTTGATTGTACTACACTCTTGGTTATGCTGCATTCCTTTTATTGTGTTACATTTGTTTTATTGTGCTTCATCCTCATGATTGTGCTACATCCTCGTGATTGTGCTACATCCTTGTGATTGTGCTACATCCTCATGATTGTGATACATCCTCCTGATTGTGCTACATCCTTGTGATTGTGATACATCCTCGTGATTGTGCTACATCCTTGTGATTGTGCTACATCCTCATGATTGTGCTACATCCTCGTGATTGTGCTACATCCTCATGATTGTGCTACATCCTCATGATTGTGATACATCCTCGTGATTGTGATACATCTTCATACAAATGTAGTTGTTGCATCTTCTGTGAATGTGCCTTCTTGACTGTGCTATTCCCTCTTGATTGTACAACACTCTTGTTTGTGTTACATTGTGATTGTGTTAAACTCATTGTGCAACACCTTCTTGATTGTGCTATATCCTCAGTCATTTTCTGTTATTCTGTTCTATCATCTAACTGTGCTAGTCTACAAGGCAATATCCTTTTTATATGATTTCAAGTTTCACAACAGCTAAACATCTGCAGCTCAATATTTTGTGTTAACACTCACATTATAATAAAGATTTTTGTTTCCGATGACTTAGCACAAACCATAGGGTCAAAGGTCACAGTGAAGTCAAATACACCATGTATTCTTATTGTCTAGGTGATGTTTCATTTATACTTACAGGGTGGAAATGACCATGAGATTTATGAAGATTCTAGAACAATTGGACACAAAGTTACAGGGCCTGATGATACTATAAAACAAGTGTCAGAACTATTTTTTAAATAATTAGGAAAAAAATATTTAGACAAATGTGTTTTTAGATTAAATATGTGGGATTTTCAATTGGTCTTTGTATTTATGTATACATCTATATATAGTCATTTCAACAGCTTTTATTTACACTTTAACTCAGACAGCCGGAATTTACATACACATGTATCATATTTGGACAATATACACGTGTTCTGTTTACTTTTTAGGCAATGTTTACCGGCAAAGTTGGAAGATTGTCATGTGATACCAACTATGCTTTACATTTATGTTATTGAATCACACGTTCTGATATTAAAATGCATAGATACTGCTATATCTAGTAATTTAAACTATAAATGAATATGAATATAACTTCTGTGGGAGGAGTCTGCGTAATCAAGTTTACAATATTTTTCATCAGTTGCTGATGAGTTTGAAATCTTTTCAAGTGTCTACTTATTGTCAGTCGTCCATTTAATTTGACCACTGTTGTTGCACAAATCCAAGCATACTTTTCATGTCCATACTATTTCAGGATAAGGAATATTTTTATTAATTAAAGTCCAGTCTCGAATTTCAAATGATTCTCAGATCATACCCGTTATAATGCTGTTTTTGATATGGTTTTGGCTCATTCTCTGGTTATGTACTTGTATGGTTGGTGTTTTAACAAGTTTATACACAGGATTTATATGGCAATCCTGATAATCTAACAAACATTGGTTTGCAAAGGGGAGATAAATATGACATTATTGGGGTATGTGTAATTGTCAGGAATACATATGTTTTACTCAACACACTGTAATAACAGAGTCATATAAATACCTTGCGAATAATATCAGGATGTGATTATAATTGACATTATGATGTCATGTGAACCACACCAGATTCATTTTGATGTCAAGAGATGAAACACACAAAATATTGTCATATCAGAGATGAATTACTTTCATACATTACAATATCAGAAATAAACCACCTGATCTATGCTACTATCTATCAAATATTGTTGCTCTGCTCCTTATATTTAAAAAGGTAAAGCTATGGTTAATCTTTTAAAGCAGCTCAAATGACATACTGGTAATATAGGTCATGTGTCATGGTATAATCAGAAAGGGCTGACATTCCTATCTAGTGGAAAATGCCTTTCACAATTATTTTTTTCAATATTCTTTATGTATGACTACATTCCAACATAATTTTACTGTCGATTGTGTGTACTTGGTACGTGTGGTGATTAAATCGGTGAAATTAATTGCATTTGTGGCTATTTGCATTCATTCTGCATACAGTTCTGAGTTTTTCTTATAATATTTTGTTTTTTTTCTATGTAATTTGCTCAGATTCTCTATCTTTTGAAGAGAAGTGAAATAAATTTACAACAATTTTTAAACTCTGTTTTTTGTATTTACAATCACATAATTAGGCCACAATCTTATGATTTAATCAGGTCTTTGTGAGGAGTTGTGTCATTTACTTTTGAAATCCATTTGACTCTTACTATATTGAAGCTTGCAAGTCTATTTATATACCTTAATCAAAATGCATATTTTTATATATTTTCGGTTGTCAAACACGGTGCAATTTTTAAGAAATAATTATCAGATTTATGTATTCTTTACCTATTGTAATTTTGAAATAAATAACTTTAAAATGAAGTTTAAAAAATATACAGCAATTTATTTTTGTTTCATAATGGAATGATTGACAATGTGGTAGAGAACCTGAGTAGGGATCACTACCACGGTAGAACTTTCTCCACCATCAGATCTCGAGCAACGGTCACTGCAACGCTAAATTTTCTCCACTATCAAACCCCGAGCAGGGATTACTGACTCAGTACAACTTTTTGCATCATCAAATCTGGAGCAAGGATCACTGTAACACTAGGATTTTCTGCGCCATCAAACCCAGAGCAGGGATCACTGCCATTCTAGAACTTTCTCCACCATCGAATCTCGAGCAAGGGTCATTGCAATGCTAGAATTTTCTCCATAAAATCCCAAACAGTTATCACTGCCATTTTAAAAACTCTTCACCATTAAATCCAAAGCAAGCATAGCTGCAATGCTAAAAATTTTTCCACCATCAAATTGACTATTCTAGAACTTTCTCCATCATCATATCTTAAGTAAGAGTCACTTTAATGCTAGAATTTTCTCCACCATCAAATTCCAAGCAAGGATAATTGACACGCTATAACTTTCTCCACCTTCAAATCTCTAGCAAGGGTACCTGCTAACGTTAGAATTTTCTCCACCATCAAATCCCAAGCAGGGATCGCTACCATTTTAAAAAACTCTCCACCATCAAATCCCAAGTAAGTATTGCTGCAATGCTCGAATTTTTTCCATCAAATCGGCAGTAGGGATCACTGCCATGCTAGAACTTTCTCCACCATCCTTCATTTTCCACATCATACATAAATTGCCTTTAGTCATCCTTAATAGATCAGTTTACATTGCTTATCATTTTTTAAAAGGACAATGGATTGCAGTTTCTGATAATAATTTACTTTATCATTGTAATTATGTCCCCAAACAAAGTTTGGAAGACATCTTGTGTTTGCTCTTCTTTTTCTTCTTCTTCTATTTTTCCATGATGAACTTGTCCGCATGTTTTCTCAGAAACTACACAACAGATTCCAATGAAACTTCATATGATGATAAGTTTGGGTCTATAGCAAACTGAAGCTTCTGATTGGTGGAAAGTTTCAACATTGTCAGATTTTGATGAAATTTGGAATTTATTGGTATCAAGGGATGCAGTTTCAATGGTATTAGTTTTGTTGCCGTCTATGGCAAACCTGGGCTTCTGATTGGTCAAAATGTCAACATTGTATGATTTTGATGAAATTTGAAATTTCTGGTATCATTGATTGCGATTTCAGCCTTATGGCTTTTAATCCTCAAAACCTGTGAAGAACAATTGCAGACTGGTATGTAATAAATGATGGTTGATATCTACAGAACTTGTTTCACCGTTAGGGGGACATAACATGTAACAGCACACTGTTAAGTCCTCGTTAATTATAATTTCATATATTTATCATGTTGTAAATCAATTTTGAGACTCATATAGTGGTCTACACCTAGAACCCAGAAATCGGTGGTGAGGCATAGCCTACAAGCTGGATATTCTCCATTTGCAGGATACAGAGTAATCTCCCATTTTCAACAGTTGTCATTTTTTAGAGCATGTATTTTGTATTGAATAAATTGGACAAAAAGATACTTTTTACTTTTGCTTTAAAAATTAACAGCCTGATGAACCCAGTATAATTTAAAAAAAACATGAAAAATTAACATGAGGTAAATAAATTTTATTAAGGTCTGTAAGGTTTATAAGGATTTTTTTTAGCAGAAAAACACAAATTTGCCCACATATGTCTTTACAAGATACCTGCTATTAAGAGGAGATAACTCAGCAAATGGGAGATAAATCCTGTAATCTGCAAGGATGGAATAGCTGCTTTACTGTAAATTGTGATATTTTGGCATTGCTAAATTTGGCCACTTTGGGCTTCAAATGAAGGGTTATTTTTTGTCCAGTTGAATTTTGGCCTATCAAATACATTGTATCAAAATATTAAACAGTGCTGGTAGAATAATTAGAATTGATGCATCACATAATACTTATAATTAGAATTAACGTTTACACAGTGTTATTTTAAAAACCCCTTGGTAGAATAATTAAAATTGATACGTCACATATTACTTAATTAAAATCAACATCCACACAGTGTTATTTTATAAACCCCTTGTTTGTTAATTAATAAAACACTAAAACATTTTTTAAAAAGTACCAATAGAGACATTGTGTACATATTTTGGAAAGTTGAATTTTGGCCATTTTGATAGGGTGGCCAAATTTAAACAATGGTCAAAATATCCCAATATACAGTATTGGATTATATTATAGATCAGTTTAATTCCACAGCGGCTTTAAAAACTTGGCAGACTTGTGACAAAAACTCTGCGAGAAAAAACTTGACTTGCAGAATCCGTATCACAACGCTATCACCTTGTACATATACATTAGTTACTTCTCTATTAGTGCTAAGCTCCATATTCTGTCATATGTAAGATTTCTAGACAAATATCAAATTATTTCACACCTATTTATAATGAGTATACACACAACCAGGGTACAATACATTTGCCTGATCATGAAGGTCAAACACATGATGACATGGAAAGCACAATACTTGGATGCACTTACAGTATGTTACAGAAGTATGAACAAGTGGCCTCTTTTCTTTGACAAGTAAGTTGTCACATTTGAATTTAATTAGATATGGTTAACAACAAGCTTGGTAATTATATGATAAAATAATCATCTTTTTATTGTTATTTTCATTCTATCAATTTAATAAATTATGGCAACAATTTTTCATTTTTGATGCTTTGCCATTATAACAAATTAATTCTATAGGTAAAATGCATGTTTGTTGCCGTTATAACAAGTTAATTCTATAGGTAAAATGCATGTTTGTTGCCGAAAATCACTGCCGGTGCTGGAAAGCAAATATGCCGTTATATCAATCAAATTAACATGGATGTAAATTCATTTCCATGAAATTTCTGAAGTAAACCAAAAATGCTGTTATATCAAGTGCGGTTATAACAAGAGTTGATTGTATAAATAAAGTTAAAAAAGATACAAAGATTTGAACTGTTGTAGTTAAAACTAGGTCAAATACACAAAAAACACTTGACCCTAGACATAATATACTTAATTATGTCTGATGATATACATTGATAACACTACAGCAGTACAGATTGTTCAGATTTCTAGATTTAGGATGGAAATGACAAGCAAGAGAGAATCTCTTTCGCTTACCAGGTGATTAATAACAAAGAAACATGTCCTTTGAAACATTTTTATTTCTATTTAAGTACAACAAACTTGCATTTGCAGTTCAGCAATATTTCTAATCTACATCTACAGGAAATTAAGTCATGATTCATTAAAAACAAAAACTTATAAAAAAAAAAACATAGAGATAAATGATTCATAATGAAAACAACTGTTGTAGCACATATTGACAATTATACATTGATTTCTGATAAGAAATTGACAACTGATGTCCTAATATGTTGACTGATTGCTTTTGAAATACATGTATACACTATTTCTGGCCTAACATGAATTATATAGAGCCTACATTGCTGAAAATTGAATGAATTATAAACATAGACCAAAATGAAATCCAGGGGTTTCTGGTTGGAATGGCATAACTTTACAACAACAGCCAAGCTGATCCTAGATGCATGATTTAAATGCTACAAACTTTTTTACTGGAAGGACACACCCACTCATACTACGGGGACATACTTTTAATCTTAAATTATGTGTTTCATGAGAGCTTTTCAATAAGACCGTTATAACAACTCTCTTTGAGGATAATTTTGAATGGTTTATTTCAAACCATTTATAGACAGTCGATACCAGCTTGACCCAATAAAAAGTAAACTCTGGAATAACTTTATATTCAAACCCTGAAATATTTATCAAATTTTCAAGTTTTTTTTTACATAATGACCTGAAAATGGAAGTTTACAACATGTACAAGTCAAACAAAGAATGTACAATTATCATATACTAGCTGTTGTATTTACAAATATACATTAATATAATTATTTGGGGGTTAAAACTCGTAACTCGCTGTTTTGTTGGAATTCTTTGTTGATTTATGGGTTCAAAAGGCAAATCACTGCTGTATATTAAATTTACAACTGTTGAGGTCAAAATTAGCTGATATACACACAAAGACATTTGATTGAGGATGATCATAATGTATTTATGGTATCACAATTACGTTGTTAATTATATATACAATGGAACCTCCCCTTAAAGTCCACCTCATTTAGGAGACCACCTCGCATTTCAGACCATTAATTTCCAGTCTCTTGATAAATCATTAAATAAGTACAGAAGCTCATTTAAGAGACAACCTCAGTGATATGACCACTTTAAGTCAGTCAGAAAGGTGGTCTTAATAACGAGGCTCCACTGTATATACACTGTACATATGAAAAAGACGACGTCAAACGGTATGTCAGGATATGTCAAGATTAAGTGTACAGGAAGACAAGTCTTACAAATGGTATGTCAGGATATGTCAAGATTAAGTGTACAGGAAGACAACTCTTACAAATGATCTACAATGATATACATAGTATATAAGATGGTATCAAACTGGATTGCATCTATAAAAGATGGTATCAAACTGGATTGCATCTATAAAAGATGGTTAAAGTTGGATTCTGACAATTACTCACAGGTTCTGCTGCAAGTAGACCTACCTGATTCTAAAGGAAAAATAATGAAACTGATTCTAGATAGTTTTTCACAAACAAATTACATGTATACATGTAAAATAATGACCACTATCTATTCCACCACTGGCATATATTTGCTTTGTTATAGATCAGTATAATTTTATTATATCTGAAATCAAATTTAGTAAATAATATGGTCTTCTTGTTTATATCACTTTTTGAGAAGAAAGTAGGAATGTCAAATTTTAAGACAAATATGGTGGGATAATTAGGCCAAAATTCTGCTTTGATTTTAAGTTTCTTTTAGGTGAAATCAGGCTTGATTTTATCGAAAAAGGTAATATAAAATTGGGGCAGAATTTTGGCTACGGTAGGATGAGACAAGATTCACAAATTTAGATGACAAATTCACAAAAAAACAGTTACATCAGTAAGCCTGATAATTCTATATGCATGATTTCTCCCTTTTGGATCAATATATGCTTTCATAAATACTAATTTTGTTACTCTAATATGTCTAAGAAATGGATGGATTTGGTGTAATCATGTAGTTAATCTATTTTGCATTCAAATCTACATGGCAAACTGTTATACAATATCAGGGGTTATGAAATCTGGATGAAAAATAGCATATGGGATTAACGTTTGAGACATATACGATGCAGCGTGTAATATGACATTTTGTTTACATCAATCTACTCTAACTTTGAACATACTAAGATCTGCAACCATAGTAATACAACTTTTCATAAACACTTATAATTGAATACATCAGATCCTGTTTTTTTGTAGGGATTCTAGTGGAATGGACCTACATATCTTAAATGGACAGCGTATTGAAAGAAAAAGTGTTCGTTCAATGCAAGTCATAATCTACAGGAGTGCTAGAATAACTTCTACAATGCCCCATTGTTCTGAAATTAAAAATGGATATGTGGTATGACCAGTTTTCTAAGAAAATTGAAAAATAAGCTGATCTATTGGCTAAAAGAAAAGGAAAGTAATTTTTCTTGATTTTCTATATCATCATGAAAGCTAGAGATGATTTGATTTATCTCTCTTTGAGTGCAAAATTTGTTTTATAAGTTTCATTTCATATTGTTTGTAATGATATGTAGTTAAATATTAACATTTTAATGGTAATTTATTCTATTTTTATTTTAGGTTAGAATCACGATCATTTGTATGCACTAATTTATAAGTAGATCAAGGTCTACCTTCAACAGCCATGCCAGTATAAACACTTTAAAGTGGAATCTGTCGTGAGAGACCACTGTCATGAAGGACCACCTGTCTTATGAGACCACACTTTGAAAACTATTTACATGTAGTTAACTAACTCTGCAAATTAAACACCTTTTGAGGGGGACCACCTGTCTTGAGAAACCACATATAAGTGGTAATAAGAGCTGGTATTATCAGACAGGATCAGTTTACATGAATTCAGGAACACACTTGGCTTACAGCTATAACATGTTGACTCATGAAAAAAAAATCTAACTTTTTGTTAAAAACATATCAAAGAGATTTTTTTTGGAAGAATTTCTAACTGAATTGTAAATTCTAGTTTCCATTTACGTTTTTTTCTTTGTGAGATAACTTTGCAAGGATTCTTTCTTTAAAATTTATGCATTATACAAACTACTTTGGTGTATTAAATATTAATTTCCAATACATATGTCTGATTTTATATAAGATTTGAATTTTTAAATTTTGATCTTTCTGTTCTTGTTAAAAGCTATTTTCGTTGGTTACAGACATATTGGATATAATGTTTAAACTTCATCTGTTCTGTTTCAAACAATGGCAAAAGGCAAGAATGAGTCTTCAGAATGACTGATGAACGTATGTACATACACAGACAGATTTGGAAATGTTTCTGAGATTTTGCTAGTAAAATTTCAGTATGACTGAGTGTAGCAATAACACAAACATTATATATATTTATTTCTGAGATGTTTGGAAACCAAGCTGAGATACCGTGATCAGAAACCATTATACATGTAATCTGTTTCTAAAACAAGTTTCACTATCCATATCTCTTTTTTTCAGGGGAGTTATTAGGCATATCTTGATCAGGGGTTGGTGGGGTCATATTGACATTACTTTTTTCAAGAAGTAAATCTTCTTGGGAAAACTTTAGAGCAGGATTGATTTTTCCATTAGAATCCGTTGGAGTGATTGCTGTTAGCTCAGAAACACCTTTCCCTGCTAATGCTACATTTTCATCTGGAAAGTTGACAATGCACATGAACACGTCATACTTGCTCCGGATAATACCACTCTCAAACAAATACTTTGTAGGATATGATACAGCTATAATGGCAGAAAATGATAGTAACATACACAGAGTCTTAAAGGGAAATAACTGTACTTTAGAGTCTTCATCATACCATGGATATTTGGTTAGTGCGGGCAAACCAATACTAGGTTCCCCTCCACATATACGCATAAGAAGTCCTATAACAAATCCCGCCAGTGATCCGTACGTATTACTGCCCTTTAAATACACAACACTTGTCAGCTGTGGGAAGAGAATAACATACACCAGATCTGAACACAAGTACCATAAAATGTATATAGAATCCACAGATATAGCCATGGCTGTCGCCATGATCCCCACTCCAAATATAGAAATTTTCATCACCCACAATATCTCGCTCTCTGATGCCTGAAATAAAAAGAAAATTCTCATAATCGATTTTCTGAACTTAAGATTTTGTTTTTCTGTGTTTAATTTTGTGTGCAAGTTTCTTTGTTTAATATATTCTAATTGTGAATTATAAACAATATTAGATTAAGATAGAAAATATAAGGAGAGAGTGGACATCTTGTATTACCAGTAGTTCATCAATTTACACAAATGCATTGTAAAAAATAATGAGGCTAAATCTGGGCCATACCACCAAGATATATAAATTGACAAAAACACCAATCTACCCAAGATGTATGTCTGAACCACATATGGTGAGCTTAGGTGAAGCAATGAAATATATATGGCCAAAACAAATCAAATCAACAAGGGGAATAACTCTAAAAATATAGGCGATAGGCGTGTGATCTTTTTTATATAACACTCTATCTTTTTTGATGCATAACTGCACCAAATATGGTGAGCCTAGGTAAAGCAAGGAAATAGATATGGCCAAGACATAAAATCAACAAAGGGGAATAACTCTAAAACAAGGGTGGTAGGAGTGCAATTTTGGTAGGTGACACTACACCTTATGATGTATAACTGCATCAAATATGCAAAGCTTATGTGAAAAAATAATTTAAATTTGTCCAAGACAAATAACATCAACAATGGGAAATAACTCTAAAATTAGGGTGGGTGGGAACAGAATGAGAATATGACAACGGGTGGGAACAGAATGAGAATATGACAACAAAGATCAAAAGTCAGAAATCCTGTTTTGCATCATAATAGTTAGCTTATGTCAACTGAGATTAAACATCACTGTTACAATGTGTTCTAAACTAACATAAGAAATATGAGTGCAAATACAAGATTTAATGGCTTGATGTTTATCATTTACATTTTGCCTGATGATCAATTTGTATATGTTCCTGGCAAACATTGAACTAGCAGACAGTATTGATGAGTCAGCAGATGACATAACAGCTGCAGAGACAGCTCCTAGTCCAAAAAATGCAACCCAAGTTGGTGTCAGGTACTGAAGAACCATTGGAAGAATCATCTTGATGTCCTTATCTGGGATAGGGAAGGGTCTCTTGTCAACCAGGGCATAGTCTGTACTGTTCCAGTCTGCAATACACAATTTGAAGCCTTATGAGACAAGGTTATATTGATAATTATGTAAGTGATAACCATATATTGTATGTAGGATTATAAAAAAGTAGAACAGTTTGTATTTTCATCTTAGAATAATAGAAAAATTATCATTATTCATATGATTTAGTGTTTGCAATCCAGTTTTCAATGATATGGTGTAAAATTAAATGGCATAATTATCATTCATGAAAATCTAAAGCATACAAAAGAAATGGCCCCAAGGGATTTAACTGTTTCCTGACAATAATCAGGTGGGAAAACTAAATGGTGGGGTACATTTATTACTCAGGGAATTTCAAAAGTATTAATTGTTACCAGTATACACAACGGACACATGACACACAATGGCATACATTACAGAAAATAAGTCTGTGTCTATCAAAACACTACTTATCACAAAACAACACCTATTGTATTCAACTTGTTGGCATTCCCGGAATATTTATTTTCTAAATGTTGGCATAGCTGGAAGACACCCATTACAAAATGCAGAGGCAAAAGTCACCTGTGAGCAAAGCTCTTTGATTTAAGAAGTAGACACATTTTTTACTTTTGCATACACAATATTTGCAACACTCCCTTTAACTTTAAATGCTTTTTAGATAGTTGAGAACATATATACATTTTGGATCTTACAATAGTCAGTGACCTTTATCTAATATGGTAAACTTTAAACCTTGCAGAATCTTTACAACATAATCTAAGACTTTCTGATACATATACCTTGATACAGTCTTCAGGAATGTCGATGGCCTATGAACAAGTGACCTTACCTTTTTTTTTGCATTTTCCCTTTAAGTCTCAATACCTATACAAAAAGTTGGCAGCTTTGGAAAGAATTGATAGATCTATTTAATTTGCTTTTCCAGAATTTTTACCTAACATCATATAGGCTGAACAGTACACCCAGGAGCACTGAAGGTCATTGGTCAAAGGTTAGGGTTATAGGCTAAAGGTTAGGGTTATAGACTAACTTTGAAGACAAATAACTTGTAGGCAATGTGCAGACTAACAAATTGTGCATTAGATTCTCAAACTTGGCACACATACTTCCTTTGGAGAGAGGGAGACACTTTTGTTTATCAAAGTCAGCTGGAAAAGGTCAAGGTCATGAAGCAGCATTGAAGAAACAATTACCAAACCGTTGTACATGTACTCTTTGGTTCACAAACTCCTCATTTTGAGAGGAAGAACCCTATCATTTTGGTAAAAGTTAATTCTGATGGACATATTTTGAAATGTAGGCATGGCTCTAGTTGGATTCAGTTTATGGTTACAAGACTAAGGCCATAAGATGGGTATACATTTGGACACTTCAATGGATGCAGATATGACATAAAAATACCTTTTATTGGTATGATAAATAAAATTGAACAAAATAACAATTCCTACCTGTGTTTGCTGCTATAGCACCAATTAGTACAGATGGAATCGCCATGACGATACATCCTACCCCTGCTACATAAGATAGTAGTTGTGCATTGAAAGCAGTTTTCGCTGACAAAACCCTCTGAAAGTAAACTTGCCAAGGAATTCCACCAAAAATAAGAAGAAGAAAACTGTCGATGTACAATCCAGTGTCAGTCGGTTTGATTGATTTAATCCAGACACTTGAGGCATTGACACTGATATTTCCAACATGTTGGTTTGTCATAGCAAATGGTATGCTTAGCCACTGCAACAGAAAATAACAAAAATGGTTACAACATATGCATCCAAAGTTTTTTCTCTTAGCATGAAAATTATACTGTTATGGTGTATTGGCATTTACCCTTACATTTTACTTTTACAAAGTCTGATTCATAATACATGCATAAATGGAAATTCATAAAAATTGTGTTCATGAGCAAAGAAAGTGGTTGGTAACTTAGACAATGCAAGGTCCCTACCAGAGCAAGAGATAATGATTTCTCCAAAACGTGAAGCTAGGTGTATCTACCAATTTTGTCAATTGAGAATTTCTCTGTCCTAAGGTGTAGGCATTAGCTACACATGCTATATGACATCGCAATATGATTTTATAACATGGGACTTCTATGTGATATAAATACAGTGTATTAATGTGTGTCAGATTTTACTTATGTACAATAACATGCGTTTGAAAAACGGGAGAAAAATTATCAAACATGGGTATGTTCAGTGGAAAGGGAACCTTTTTTAAACCCTTAATTGTATTGGACAACAAGATTCTTACCAATGGGATGGAGATAAATTTACTTGTCCATTTCACACACCTATATAACATTCTATTAGTCTTCAATAACATTGATACAGTAATATCTTTGTTGTACTAATTCATTTTACTTCTTTCAGCAAAAAAAATCATTAGAAGGTAATATAGTCTTTCATGGGACAGTTGAGGCTTTTGGTAATTTGAATTATTTTTAGATCATTACCTGCTGATAAATTTGTCATTTGTTTTACAGTATCAACTAATTAAATGATGGGTCTAGACAGGAAATTAACATATAGCAAAAATAGACCAGCAAGACAAATTAACAGCTGATTGTGGTCTCTAATGACCCAAGCATGTCAAATGTATAGATCTTTGTGTGCTGAATTCCAGATATATTTGCATGACTTGTACATAAGAAATGTTCAGTTTTCATACAGCATTGCTAAATATTCGCTTTAACTAGTCTTATAACATCAGTAACAAGTGAAGCCTATCATTATAAGTAATCAAGCAATGGTACTAGATCCAAGTAAAATAGAACTCCTCTCAAAGTCACTGACAATAAGATATTGTCCAATAAATCAATTTAATTGACATACTGATTACAAGTGATGAGAGCAGTGTCAAGATGGAGGTTTGGACAATGGGTTACATGCAATCTGATAATACCAGTACAAACTGATGTCATTTATTTATCAAATGTTATCAGTACTAAACCATACATGAAACTAAGGCTAATTAATTTCAGAATTATCTAAAATTTCCAATATTACCAGAATTGAGACTGACGTTCAGCTATTTATAGTACAGTAAGCTATTTATAGTATGTTAAGGATTGTTTGTGATAATAAAACACAAGGATATTATTTTTTAGTCAGCAAACACCACAAATCAATTTGTTTTTATTAAAATTCACTAAACATAGGTAATGGTAGATCATCATTTAGATAATGATATGTAATATGGTACAGTCTACAACATAGGGTATATCATAGTTAGACAACACTATTAGGTTCACTGCTTAGGATATATCATAGTTAGACAACACTATTAGGCTCACTGCTTATGATATATCATAGTAAGACAACACTATTAGGCTCACTGCTTAGGATATATCATAGTTAGACAACACCATTGGACTCACTGCTTATGATATATCATAGTTAGACAACACTATTAGGCTCACTGCTTAGGATATATCATAGTTAGACAAAACTATTAAGCTCACTGCTTAGGATATATCATGGTTAGACAACACTATTAGGCTCACTGCTTAGGATATATCTTAGTTAGACAACACTATTAGGTTCACTGCTAAAGATTTTTTATAATTAGACAATACCATAAGGCTAATGCTTTAGAAATCATAGTTAAACAACATAATAATTCTTACTGTTTAGGATATTTGGGTTAAACAACATCACAAGTTACTGCTTAGCATTTAAGGGTTAAACAACACCATCACTGCATAATTAGTCTTACTGTTTAGGATTTCAACAACATCACAATTCATACTGTTTAGGATTTCAACAACATCACAATTCATATTGTTTAGGATTTCAACAACATCACAATTCATATTGTTTAGGATTTCAACAACATCACAATTCATATTGTCTAGGATTTCAACAACATCACAATTCATACTGTTTAGGATTTCAACAACATCACAATTCATATTGTTTAGGATTTCAACAACATCACAATTCATATTGTTTAGGATTTCAACAACATCACAATTCATATTGTTTAGGATTTCAACAACATCACAATTCATATTGTTTAGGATTTCAACAACATCACAATTCATATTGTTTAGGATTTCAGGGTTAATCAACATAATAAGTCCTACTGCTTAACATTTCAGGATTAAACAACACCATGCATAGGTCTTACTGCTTAGGCTTTCAGGATTTAACAATTTAACACCATGTGTAAGTCTTACTGCTTAGCATTTCAGGATTAAACAACACCATGTGTAAGTCTTACTGCTTAGCATTCAAGATTAAACAACATCATGTGTAAGTCTTATTGCTTAGGCTTTCAGGATTAAACAACACCATGTGTAAGTCTTACTGCTTAGCATTTCAGGATTAAACAACACCATGTGTAAGTCTTACTGCTTAGGCTTTCAGGATTAAACAATTTAACACCATGTGTAAGTCTTACTGTTTAGGCTTTCAGAATTAAACAACACCATGTGTAAGTCTTACTGCTTAGCATTTCAGGATTAAACAACACCATGTGTAAGTCTTACTGCTTAGGCTTTCAGGATTAAACAACACCTTGTGTTAGTCTTACTGCTTAGGCTTTCAGGATTAAACAACACCTTGTGTAGGTCTTACTACTTAGGCTTTCAGGATTAAACAACACCATGTGTAAGTCTTACTGCTTAGGCTTTCAGGATTAAACAACACCATGTGTAAGTCTTACTGCTTAGGCTTTCAGGATTAAACAACACCATGTGTAAGTCTTACTGCTTAGGCTTTCAGGATTAAACAACACCATGTGTAAGTCTTACTGCTTAGCATTCAAGATTAAACAACAGCATGTGTAAGTCTTACTGCTTAGGCTTTCAGGATTAAACAACACCTTGTGTAAGTCTTACTGCTTAGGCTTTCAGGATTAAACAACACCTTGTGTAAGTCTTACTGCTTAGCATTTCAGGATTAAACAACACCATGTGTAAGTCTTACTGCTTAGGCTTTCAGGATTAAACAACACCATGTGTAAGTCTTACTGCTTAGGCTTTCAGGATTAAACTATTTAACACCATGTGTAAGTCTTACTGCTTAGGCTTTCAGGATTAAACAACACCTTGTGTAAGTCTTACTGCTTAGGCTTTCAGGATTAAACAACACCATGTGTAAGTCTTACTGCTTAGGCTTTCAGGATTAAACAACACCATGTGTAAGTCTTACTGCTTGAGCATTTCAGGATTAAACAACACCTTGTGTAAGTTTTACTGCTTAGGTTCTCAGGATTAAACTTATTATGATAAGTCTAAATACTCATGGACTTTACTTTCATACACAAAAAAGAAAAGAAAACTTTTTTCTTTTCATCTAAGTCTCAGTCTTAAACATCCCTAGCTATTACCCTTGCCATAGTGTTAATACATATACTTGATTTAAAGGGAACAGATATTCCATTAATTTTGAAGAAGTTTAAAATGTTCAATTTTGCACATGCCGGGCAATGATGGCAGACAGCATATTGGAATACAAAACTGAATGAGATATGACGCGAAAATAAAGAAACACCTGCAGATTTAGAGGTTGCATCAAAACCAACCTCCAATGCCTGTTACTTGTATTGATATCAGTGAGGTTGATTGTTTAATTTACTTTATTGAGTACATATAAGTCATTCTAACCTTTGGCTCTCTACCCTTGCTCATTACTATAATGATCTAAGTCTATAAAATTCTATGCTGGCCCCAATAAATTGATAAAGAAAATTTACTATATAGTTTTCTGATACAAGAAATGAGAGCTGATTGCTCTTACAAGATTCATTAATGGGAATGAAATAGCTAACGAAGTCATATTTAGTTCATCATCAATCTTTTGCCCAGTTTTATATTCTGCATGCAATTGACTTCCAATATTTGTTCACTGTGTTTGATAAGAGTTATACATCATGTGTATATATCTATCAGACTCTCTGTGTAGATACAAGTGAATCAATGAAATGTAAAAGTCCAGTATCACACAGGCTGTGACACACATGTATACATCATGCTTATCTTTCAGACTCTCTGTGTAGACATAAGTGAACTACTAAAACATATAAGTCCAGTATCAAACAGGCTGTGACACTCACATTTATACATCATATGTATCTATCAAACTCTATAAGTAGATACAAGTGAACCACTAAAACATATAAGTCCAGTATCAAACAGGCTGTAACACTCACATTTATACATCAGTGACTCTATAAGTAGATACAAGTGAATCAATGAAATGTAAAAGTCCAGTATCAAACAGGCTGTAACACTCACATTTATACACCATGTGTATCTATCAGACTCTATAAGTAGATACAAGTGAACCACTAAAACATATAAGTCCAGTATCAAACAGGCTGTAACACTCACATTTATACATCATGTCTATCTATCAGACTCTATAAGTAGATACAAGTGAATCAATGAAATGTAAAAGTCCAGTATCAAACAGGCTGTAACACTCACATTTATACACCATGTGTATCTATCAGACTCTATAAGTAGATACAAGTGAACCACTAAAACATATAAGTCCAGTATCAAACAGGCTGTAACACTCACATTTATACATCATGAGTATCTATCAGACTCTATAAGTAGATACAAGTGAACCACTAAAACATATAAGTCCAGTATCAAACAGGCTGTAACACTCACATTTATACATCATGAGTATCTATCAGACTCTATAAGTAGATACAAGTGAACCACTAAAACATATAAGTCCAGTATCAAACAGGCTGTAACACTCACATTTATACATCATGAGTATCTATCAGACTCTATAAGTAGACATAAGTGAACCACTAAAATATAAAAGTCCAGTATCAAACAGGCTGTGACACACACATTTATACATCCTGTGTATCTATCAAACTCTATAAGTAGATACAAATGAAAAAAGACCAGTATAAAGCAGACTGTATTTTCAATCAAATAATTATTCATAAATTGTAAATTTGCAATTCACCAGTGTTTCTATAGTGAATAAATCATTAAATATTTCACTTAAATTTCTTGTTTGGTTCCTTTTTCATCTGAATAATAGCCACTAGCTGCAATATGTCATATGTCTGAGAATTCAGACTGTAATTCTTATAGAAACGTGTTGGGGAAGTTTTTAAATTTTGCTGCCAGTTTGTATTATGTCCAGCTAAGTGAAAACATTAAAATATTTCTCTTTCTTCCCTGCACTTTATATCAGGATTTTATAAATAAAACCTAGGTTCCAATACAGGCAGGTTGTCTACTGCTTCCCTTCTCTGTCCTTGACAACATAAATAACTCACATAATTAACTGACAACTGGAAAAATGGAGAATTGATAGCTTTAGTATGTATGCTTGAATAAAATACAAATCATATGCGACATGTATATCAATTTATGTACCTTCAATGCTGTCCAATATAATAGGGCAATTTGTTGTGGGCATTTGGGGCTAAAGAAAGTGAATGCCAAAAGGAGGGGGCCCTCCATGAGCTAGTTTACCCACCCCTGGATCCATCCCTGGGCACACTTGGTGGAAAAACAGCAATACCTGTAGAAAACCATGAGTACAATGTATTTTATTCCTGTCAAGTTTCATAAAAATCCATCAACCGTTTCTGGAGAATAGTCGCATGTGTTGCAATATACTTGAATCAGTACACATATTTCCTTTTATTAAAAAAGATTTCTCTTTCCCAGTCTTAATAAACATTTCTAAAATTTAAGACTTCAGTAAATTCACTGCGAAAAGCAATTTGTCTCCTTATTACAGGGAAAACACACAAAAAAAATATTCTGATTTCTATAAAAACTGCAAACTTCAGAACCAAAACATCCATGTAGATAACTTATGATAGATACAACTATTATTTCAATTTATGCCAGAATTTGACCCTTAACACACAATTTTCTATGACAGACTGATCCTGTAAAAGTCTCCCAAGACCTATGAAGAAAAAAAAGTGTGTTATCATAATTACCATAAGGAATGGAGATCTTCACAATTAAAAATCATCGGATACCGAATTTTTTTTTAAAATAGTTTGAGTAAATCTAAGCAAGTTCTGAAAACCCATATAAACTTCTAAAATTCCAAATTAAAGTCCAAATGTATGGACAAATATAGTCCAGTGAAACTTGTATATATTAAGATTCTCTTATGGACAAAACAAAACCAGTCTTTATAGGGAGGTGGTCTTTATGTAAAGGTTGATGTGTACACAAATGGTACTATTGAGGATTGCAGGTGGTCTTAATACACAGGTGTTCGCTAAACCAAGTTTTACTGTAAATGCATTTGTACAACTTGTTCAATATTGAAATGAATGGAATCTGGGATGAACAAAATATTCTATTAAAAGAAAATTATAAATCATTTTTAACAAATGAAGAGTGTTATAAGTTGAGAACTAGGTCATTATAATGAAGATTTCAAGTCTCATAAATTTGACACAAATTGTCATATGAATTAATCCAACTCATTTAAGATATCATTTATATAAAAATAAAACAAACCAAATAATGCCTAAATTAGAGGGGGAAATCTTGTTATTGGACAGAAACTAAATGTTACAAAAAGACAAATGAAAAACGGAGTCGAAAAATAATGTGTCTTAATTTCCTGCCATTGATTTTTTTTTTTGCATAAATACCTCATTCTTGAACCTTAATCAACATGGACCTGCATGTTTGATCCACAGTTTTGGTTCTTAATATCATAAATGTCAAATTTTAAAAGCTCTATATTAAAGAGACAAAAAACCAAAAAAAAAAAAAAAAAAAAAAAAAAAAAAAAAAAAAAAAAAAAACCCCCCCCAAAAAAAAAATGGTTTGTTTCATTTATGTATTCAAGTATTATCCAGTTCTAACAGCATTTATAGTCCACTGTGTGCTCCAGCAAATCTAGAAAATGTTGGTTTTTTTTTTTTGCATATTTCATAAAAAAGTTATCACATGGGAACAATATCCATGCAATCCTCAAAGATAACCATAATCGTAACAAAAAATGCTCTATTTTATATTGATCACATACCAACTTACAGTAAATCTCTCTGATAATCACGAATCGATAAGTCCGGTTTTGCTGGGACACAGTAGTTAAGGACCTCTCTTATCAGTATAAGCATTATAGCCATACACAGCTATGTAACATTTTAAAATGTAAAAACTACAAGGTAACAGAGTGCTTTTTCATTACGTCTTCTAACTGAAGACACCAATTATCTACTATTAACATATCTCAAGCTTTAACCATGCATGCAGAGGATCAAAGTCCATATGTGACCTATTGTAACCTTGTCACCACCTCGTTAAGTCCCATTCTAATTTTTGAGGTACAAAGGAACCTGTCTTTAAAGACCACTCTCATAGAAGACCACCTGTCTTTTGAGACCACATTCTGAAATCCACTTGCTTATAAATAATCCTTTGAATAAAACCCTTCTTGAAAGATCAACTCTTTTGAGAGACCACATGTCAGTGACTGAAAGGGTGGTCTCACAAGACAGGTTCCATTGTAGAACTCCAGAGAAACCTGAGCCTCTATCACTCATTCATCTCATCTCATAATATAACATATAAAGATTCAAAAGTCAAGGTTATATGTGACCTTTGATTTGTCATAATGTATTCCTCCACTCAATATAAGAAAAATCTGGAAATTAAATTTTTTATTTTAAAATTACTGAAAGGAAAAATAGTTTAAATAATCAAAATTGTGTTGAATATTCAACTAACACATTTGCTGAAATAATTTGGTTTCAAAATGTTTTATGCTTTAGATGAAATGTCACCCATGAATGGATGATGCCAGGAAAGGTGTATTTTACATAAGAAACATAGAAACAGTTTTATATGGAAGTAATAGGGAATATTTTCATAAGATAGTGTTCTATTTTTAGGACCAATTTCTGAATATTAATGTGCATATTTTTTTTTTTTAAATTCTCACGACAATTTTGAAATATGTGATGATTAATTTGTGTATATTTCATCAATTTCTGAGACTTACACAATAAATTGCCTTTTTATAGGGCTCTGCATGATTCTTAAGCGGACTTTTTTTCACAAAATATATATTTACATTTTAGGCTACTCTTTTTAGTTTTACCCTGAGAATCAAATACATTCAGACCTAGAAAAATGTATATCTGATTCTGAAAATTTAAATAAGTATTTCTCTCCAGTTTTTAAAGAACGTTTTACTTCATAAGTTGTTTAATGGTCATCTGAGAAAAATATCCCGTCAAGTTAAAATTAGTCCACTGATTCCTTAGAAGAAGTTGATAATGTCTAAAATTTGACAAAAAACTTAAAATATTTTCTGTTTACTTAGGTGTTTGTGACCTTTGACTCCATGACCTTGAAATTTTGTCAAATGTTCCTTAGATAATTCCTAATAACTTTCTCATATGATCTTCATATACAAAAATATCAGTTTTGAGTTATTAAGCCATTTGTATACAAATGTATTTTATGTTATTCAATTATCCCCTAGAGGACTGTTTATCATCAAAAGATTTTGTTTTCATTCACAAACTTTGTAGATACTGACTGTACAATCATGCATACAGAGTTTGAAAGTCATCTGATCATTGGTTCATGAGAAAAAAGAATTAAAGATGCCCCAATGGGTCCTAGCCCCTTTTCATCCACAAACTTTAAGGGGATCCTATATGCCAATTAAGTTTGGTTAAAAATGGCCCACTTGTCCTTGAGAAGTCGAAAATGTGTAAATGTTAACAATGCACAATGGATATACAACATATGTAAAAAATAAGATAAGCTTAAGGAACACTCTGTCCCCAAAAACTAAATCTTTTAGTGAAAATATTTCAAGTCCCATAACTCTGTAAAATATTGCTGAATATTGACAATGATCAGTCTTCAAAGATGTTACTAATATAAAGCTACAGTTTATACTAAATCTGGTGTAGATTTAAGGTCAGAAACTCAAGTTATTTAAATGAAAATAAAAGTTTGAAAACAGAAAAATTAGCACATACAGATGATGTGTTTCCCTCATCTTCCCTTTCAGGGACATGAATAGTTGTACAACATGTGCAAAAACAACAAATTTTTTAAAATTGATATCAAACCAAAAAATAGACATAATCTGTACAACAACAACAATAGACATAATTTGTACAACAACAACAACAACAACAACAACAACAAAAACATCAAGACCAATAACTACAACACATCTGTTACAGTAATTTATCATACCAAGCCCAAAACTTCACAGATGATTTTTACAACAACAGTAGCAGCAACAACAACAACAACAACAATAATAAAAACAAAACAACAACAACACATTTATTACAATTATACGTACCAAACCAAAGAATATACAAAAGAGCTGTACTACATCAGTATACGCTACAGAGTAAAGACCACCAAACAGTGTGTAGAAGACGGCAATACAAGCAGATACCACGATGGAGGTGTTCACGTCTAAATCAATAATCACAGACAATGTGGCCCCTAAAATAGTACAAAGTCAAAGTATTAATGAGATATGAAAGAACACAGAATTTCTGGCTGCATCAAAATGGATTTTACCATGTTAATAGAAAAAGACTAAACTAGTCTATTATTTTTCCTGTTGGAGCAATTGTATATAGTTTTTACTATTAGAGTGGGGTTGGGTTTTGCCGAACAGGCGGGTGTTACCGGACGTTATTTTCATTATTAAATTATGCAATATTTGCTAAGTATTTTTCCATGAGCCGCACTATTACAGATTTGTTTGTATTTTTGCTAAACTGTCAGACAAAAATCATCCAAAAAAAGCTATCAAAAAATTGTGTCATCAGGTGTTTTCAATTTACATCTCCTGTGGATGTTATTCCTGAAATGGTAATTTTTGCTATAACAGTTTGATACATAAACATTAACCATACCTTATCAGCAGAATGATCAAGATGTAGGGTGTGTTTGATTGGAAATATTGGGCCGTCCAATTATTGACCAATACATTTCAGCGTTGTCTGGTATCAGCGGACGCATGTTAATAGAATTGCTTGTACACATGTTAATATTTACAATTGATGCATTTTGGTATTTTAAAAAATATAATGGAAACAATTCTAGCATTGTAGCAGCTTTTTATTCAGTCACAAGTTTAATCTTTAGGAAATGTAATGTGAAGTAAACATCATCAACGTGATGTCTCTGTCAAACCGGAAGTTAAGAAGGCCTGGGATTTTGTATGACCACTCTTGACCCTTCTAGTGTCATATTTGTGGATAATTAAATAATACTACATATTCATGTTCATTGCTTTGTTTTAGTGAACTATTTTTGCATTATCTATGTAGATATATTCTGTATTTCAATAAAATGGTTATGGTGTCCAGTAACACCCTACATACTGTCCGACGAAAGACGAAGATGTCCGGTTATGCCTTCTTTTATGTAATAGAATGCACTTTTTTTTTTTTTATTCGTTACTAGTGATAGTTGACAGGATATGATGTTTGTCCAGTAACCTCTGAATGTTTTACCATGTGTTGAACCATCATACAAACTTTGGATTATATAGACAAGAAACACAATATGAACTTTGGGTTAAGTGTCCGGTAATACTGACCCCACACTATAGTTCCATAAGTAAATTTTTACCTTTTACATTTTCACAAAACGTGTGGGAAATGCAACATACAATCTTCTAAACTACATTCACAACATAAAATTGTCTAAATTTAGAAAATCAAATAAATATATTAACTTTTGAAAGAATAACTAATTGAAGATAGAATTATCTACCATACACTGTATGAAATAATGCACCCTTCCATAAAAATACAGACATACAAAAATCATTGTATGATTTTATAAAAAAATATCATATCGATATGTTATCTGAAGTAGATTAAAATTTGCTTTTACCAAGGGCTGCTAGAATGGCTGCAGACCAAAATATCTCTCCCAATAATGCTGGAAAATACAAGAGTCCTCCCATTCTCTCTCCATATTTTCTTTGGAATGGATCCAGCATTGTAACATAACCTTGAGATCTCATTTTGTTGGCAAAGAAGAGACCGCCTGCAAAAAATGAAACAATTATATTATCAAAATACTGTATTCGACCTAAGAAGTGCCCAGTGTGCTATACAAAAATAGGAAAAGGGAAGGACTCTGTTTGGGACCAAAATATACAGTCAATTTGATGTAAACTACAGATGAAAGTCCTGAGAACTAATGCCATAACCCCTGGCATCGGCACCATCATTGTCATCCATAAACAAAACATTAACCTCACCTATAACTTTTTAACTGCAAGGGACAGGACTCTTGATATTTCACATATAGATTCCTAATGACTAGAGCTTTCATTTGGTGCCTTGACTTTTGACCTAGTGACCTTGACCTTGGGTTTTGACTTACTTTTCAAAAACTCTAACCATGGCAATAGTTTTAAACTATAAAAGACAGGGCTTTGATACTTTGCATATATATTTTTTATGACCAGAGCTTTAATTTGGTACCTTGACTTTTGACTTAGTGACTTTGACATACTTTTCAAAAACTTTAAGCTTGGCTATATCTTTAAAACCACGAAGGATAGGGCTTTGATATTTTACATTTAGAATTCTTATGGCCAAAGCTTTCATGTGGTACTTAGACTTTTGACATAGTGAACTTGACCTTGGACTTTGATCTTCTTTTCAAAATTTTTCACCTCAGCTGAAGAATCAAAATTTTACAGTCCTTTAACCTTAAAACCTTACAGCTGCGAGTTAAATATCTATTTTGAATATTTACACCCATTTCGGCTAGCTTTGTCTTTGACAACTCTTGGTTTAAAAAGCCTACGGTAAAGTTTCTTTTACTACCAAGGACAACTACAAACATTCTCCTGTTACTAGTGAGGGGTGTTTTTCTAGTCCACTTCTCCTCATCAACTGGCTAGAAGAGACACTAGATCAAATGTAATAAAAAAAAGTGTGTAAATCTTAACTACAGGGGGAGGGGTGCTTATAGAGACATAGGGGCTTATTGGGTCAAACACAGCTATAATACAAGTTATTTTAATACACACAAAAGTATACAAGTATTTAGTTACAAAGTGATCAATATTGACACACAAAAGAAAAGAACAGAATTCAATATCTGTCACTTGTCTTCAATGATTCTCTGTGATCTCAGCCCGACACTCTTCTTTCAGGGTCTTTGTACCATTCGTGTCTTGCTTTCACTTAGTAGTAACCTCTTAATTACATGTAAAAATCAATGTAGGCTAATTTTGTAGCTCAACTTCAATCAATAATTACACAATAATTGTCATGGGACCGATCTCTTATCAAAAACATTCCTTTCCATTTGTATATGACATTTGAAATATGATAAATATGAAAAATCAAGGATGTTTCAATGATACTGAAATAACAGAATATATACTAATAAAGATTTTATTACAGATTTGTCAAAATTTGATGCAAATCAAAAAGGTAACTGTTGAGGTGTGCAGTGATTGGGCACACACAAAAACACCAGTTTACATGCTACAGGTATGACTATGGTAGAAACTCAAATGTATTTCAAAATCTGAAACATACCTATAACAAGACTTAGAGCATAACCAAATGGAGCCTGACACCAAATCAGGCCATCTCTGTATATGTATTCTGATGTTCCATTTATAAAACCTCCTCCTACCCATGTTGCTGTAAATAAAAGAGTTGTTTTTAATTAAAAATGATTTGAATTGTTCAGAAATCAATATACAATGTGAATGATAGCAATGATATCATCATCATAGGTATTGTGTGTGCAGGAAAAGTGAAAACATAGCTGAATTGTTATATATGTGTACATTAAAAGAAACAAAACTGAAAATGTTAAAGATAGATATTTAAGTTTTTGGAAAATAAATTTGACAGGAAAAACTGGGAGAAATGAAAAGTAGTATGAAACCTTTGTTTCAAAATACAAGATTTAAACTTATGGGATTCTAAAGAAAAATCCAGTTTGCTGCTAGTATCAATTTATTGCAAAGACAGTTCTGACTTTCACTTCTTAGCCAAAATTTAAACAATAGAACAGTGCCAATATATACAGACAAATGTTTCAGAAAGATTTAAATCCAAGATCTTCTGTTTACTAAATCAGCAATCTACCACTGAGTCACTTCATCTTTGTGACATGTTAAGTCAACACTGAAACTTTAGTTAATGTATGAGTGACTTCATTTTGTAAAACCACGGTTTGGAATTGCTCATAATGCTCTTTCCTACTTGTGGTCTCATGCGACCAAAATCTCTCATACATATTTTTATTATACACAAAGTCTCAGCCAATGCGAGTAAACGGTGCTCTCATTCGTCAACCAATCAGATAGAGGCTTTTAAGCAATTTCAGAGTTGTATTGGATCAACAGACTATGCAGTAAATTCTGTTCCCTATCACAACTACTGTGATTGGATAAATTTGACAACACCTACTCCTTATAAGTCTCAGCCAATGCGAGTAAACGGTGCTCTCATTCGTCAACCAATCAGATAGAGGCTTTTAAGCAATTTCAGAGTTGTATTGGATCAAGAGACTATGCAGTAAATTCCGTTGACAATCACAACTACTGTGATTGGATAAATTTGACAACACCTACTCCTTGTAAATATGCATTAGCTATGAGAGATTTCGCTCGCATTAGACCATGGGTAGGAAAGAGCATAGTGACTTCTGTCATGGAATTGAATGAATACTGACTTGATCCAACACTTTAATCTGTGTAGGAGTGACTTATGTCTTGAACTGAAGTCAACTCTAAAATTAACTGACATTTGATTGTGTGACATTGTCAAAAAAGAGAATTGCATTTAACTAAGAAACTGCAGACAGACAAACAGACAAAAAGACACATATATAGTAAACATTGATATTTTTAAAAATGAGTGTTATTTTGCATTTTTTGTATGCAAACCCTTTCATGTGGGGTTTAATAAATGAAGAAATAAAGTGGTAGACAAAATAGATCAAGTACTGATTAAATATGTAATTCTTAAAGGTTTCCTCACATACATATTTCTACATCTAAAGATAGATAGATAGATAGATAGATAGATAGATAGACAGACAGATATAAGCTGCAGCTTTGTTTTAAGTAATTATCATTTTATACATGTATATAGACGGTTAATCTGTCAATTATGTAATTTTAAATGTAAGTGCATACATATTTTTAATCTTAAAGTATAAAACGATTTTACTGATCAAAGTATTGGAAAAACATAATTGATTTCAGAGGACAATCAGTTACATTTGACACAGCTTTTGAGGATACTGGATTTGATGGTATAGATCCGGAGACTAAATGATTTTAACACAATAGTTCTCTAATACATTCCTCTGACAGGATGATATTCTGGGAAACTTTTGTCGCAAACATAAGTCACTCACTCATTAAAGATCAAAAGCATTGATTTCATGTTTTACTGCTTAATTGGATAAAGCTAGCACTTACCATTTATATAACTTTATCTGATTGATGAAAATTAAAGTGTACACATCTTTCTTAATCAGTCACTTCAAAATGAAATAGAAAAAACTACCTTACGAATAAGATAATGCAATTAACTACTGAATCATTCATCTATGTTGCATTTCCATCTAATGACACTTCTACAAAAGAAAAACAAATGACTGTTCTAGTGGGCAATAAATGAAATTAAGAATCAAATACTGGAGTCTTGTACAAGATAAAGAAAAATTGTGAGAGCTCAAAGCATTGAGTGAACTCATTCCTTAGAAGTTGGCTTGTGGTACTACTTGGTTTCTTTAATGTTGGACTCTAAAACAGAATATCAAAATGATTAATGCTTCAAGATGGCTTTGAATATCACCAAGTTATTCTTGTCTTGGACTCTAAAGCAGAACTCCAATATTCCAAGATGGCTTGGAGTACCACTAGGTTTCTTTAGTGTTGGACTCTAGAGGTGAACATCAACATGATCAATACCTCAAGATATTTTGGAGTACCACCAGGTTCCTCTGGTGTCGGACTCTAAAACAGAACTTTGATACTCCAAGATGGGTTGGGGTACCACAAGTTTTCTTTAGTGTTACATTCAAGTTTCAGGATTGCTGTAAGTTTTCTTGGGTTGGACTCTAAAGAAGACCATCAATACTCAAAGATGGCTTGGATTACAACAAGAATATGGCTTGGAGTACCACAAGGTTTCTCTTATGTTGAACTCCAAAGCAGAACTTCTGTGCTTCAAGATGGCTTGGGGTACCTCCTGGTTTCCCTCATGCTGGACTCTAAAGCAGGACATCAATATAATCAATACTACAAAATGGCTTGGCATACCACCAGATTTCTGACATATTGAACTGGAAAGCAGAACTGCAATGCTTCAAGATGGATAGAAGTACAACAGAGTTTCTCGAGTGTTGGACTCTAAAGCAAACTTTAACACTTCAAGATTGCTTGGCGTACCACCAGGTTTCTCTCATGTTGAACTGTAAAGGAGAACTTCAATTATCCCACATGGATTGGGGTACCATAAGGTTTCTTTTGTGTTGGACTCTACAGTAAAACTTCAATGTTTCAAGATAGCTATGGGCATCACCAGGTTTGTTATTGTATTGGACTCTAAAAAAGAACTTCAATACTCCAAGATGACTTGGGTACAACAAGGTTTCTTAAGCTTGGACTCTAAAACAGAACTTCACAATCTTGTCCCATGTACAGGAAATCAAACTTCAAAAGGCTAAAAGATTAAAATGGGGAGAAAATGGTCAACATGGACTTAGACATGTTGACATTGTGGAAACAACAGCTGTAGGAAGAATGAAGTTTATAACATCACATACAGAAAATCAGGCAAAGAGTAGCCAAGTTTAAATGAAGAGGGGAACAGTGCAGAAAAGGGTTGGTAAAATGAAGAAAGAACTCAGCAGAGACTTACAAACACCCAACAACTTGATGAAAAAACAAACACATTAAATTTCACCAAGCTGTCCATCTTTATTTTTTTTTTTTATATATTTGTGATAAATACATAATTTGAGCTGATATATATTCTATTACGGGGGTCAATGAAGTAGATGATGCTTCATTAGTTGTACATGACTGTACATGTATATGTAATTCGATTTTGTGCAGTACCAAGATATTGACCAAAGCAAATTTAATATTCACCACCATGGTCTTTGTCAAGTAAAATGTTAACAGTTTACAATTAGGTTTCTTCAGTTGGAAAGTATATGCACTAAATACAAAGTTTCAATTTCTTACAGGTATAGACTTTAAGACAATGTTTTTGTGGGCACATTGGTATATTTATTGTCACATGAACACTAATTAGGATATTAAAAGTATGTCCACCTTATGAATGAGAAATACAAGCTAATGTACATGTAGAAGAATAACTGATTTGATTTGATTTTCATTTTTGTTTTATCCCACACTCAACATTTTTTTCAGTTATATGGTGGCAGCCATTTTTTTTTAAATGATGGAGGAGAGAAACCCAATTACAATGTATCTGGGAAGAAACCACCGACCTTCCACAATTAAACTGGTAAACTTTCTCAAAAAAATAAGCTTATGTTCCAGTGGGGCTCGAACCTGCAAAGAAATAGTACTGTAAATGATTTTAGAATAGTTAGCAGTTTACTGGGTTTACAAGGGTTAATTTGTTTTACTTAGTGAATCCTTTAAATTCTATTGAGTATAGACTTCAAAATATATTCAAACAATATCAGTTTATTTGTACTCCATCTTACACTTTTGATACATGTACAATGATGACAGAAATATATCTAAACATTATCTAGAAGTAGTCTGATACAGGTCGTCATGATAATTTAAGGTAGTCACCTGATGTAATGGTTAAAACCATTTCCCATAATTGACTGAATATACAGCAAGATTACTGAACATTAAAGTACATCACAGTGCAGGACATGTAACAATCACAGAACAGGATATTATAACATGTAACAATATAAATGATAAAAGATGCATTATCTAAAAATCCAAAACCAAGGTTTATCTTCTAGAGTCTAGCATCTTTGATGTTAACTACAGTACAATTTGACTTACCAGTATTCATGTAACTACATATGTAGACTGATGTCAAAAGGTAAGGTCATGTAAGTTAAGTGAAGTATGTCTGACTTATCATGTAACTATATGTATATAGACTAAAATGTCAAAGAGTAAGGTCATGTAAGTTAACTGAAGTATGTCTGACTTATCATGTAACTATATGTTTTTAGACTAAAATGTCAAAAAGTAAGGTCATGTAAGTTAACTGAAGTATGTCTGACTTATCATGTAACTATATAGAATAAAATGTCAAATGGTAAGGTCATGTAAGTTAACTGAAGTATGTCTGACTTATCATGTAACTATATAGAATAAAATGTCAAAAGGTAAGGTCATGTAAGTTAACTGAAGTATGTCTGACTTATCATGTAACTATATAGACTAAAATGTCAAAAGGTAAGGTCATGTAAGTTAACTGAAGTATGTCTGACTTATCATGTAACTATATAGAGTAAAATGTCAAAAGGTAAGGTCATGTAATTTAACTGAAGTAGTATGTCATGACTTAAAATGTCAAGGTAACTATAAGAATGAAAATGTCAAAAGTAAAATGTCAAAAGGTAAGGTCATGTAAGTTAACTGAAGTATGTCTGACTTATCATGTAACTATATAGAATAAAATGTCAAAAGGTAAGGTCATGTAAGTTAACTGAAGTATGTCTGACTTATCATGTAACTATACAGAATAAAATGTCAAAAGGTAAGGTCATGTAAGTTAACTGAAGTATGTCTGACTTATCATGTAACTAAATAGAGTAAAATGTCAAAAGGTAAGGTCATGTAAGTTAACTGAAGTATGTCTGACTTATCATGTAACTATATAGAATAAAATGTCAAAAGGTAAGGTCATGTAAGTTAACTGAAGTATGTCTGACTTATCATGTAACTATATAGAATAAAATGTCAAAAGGTAAGGTCATGTAAGTTAACTGAAGTATGTCTGACTTATCATGTAACTATATAGAATAAAATGTCAAAAGGTAAGGTCATGTAAGTTAACTGAAGTATGTCTGACTTATCATGTAACTATATAGAATAAAATGTCAAAAAGTAAGGTCATGTAATTTAACTGAAGTATGTCTGACTTATCATGTACCTATATAGACTAAAATTTCAAAAGGTACGGTCATGTAAGTTAACTGAAGTATGTCTGACTTATTCATGTAACTATATATGTATACTGGTATTGTAAGTGAACTGCAGTACAATTGACTTATTTATGTAACTACATAAAAACTGTTAAAGTTAACTGAATCCAAAGTCATATGAAAAAACTGCATTTATTCTTCACATATTCTGAGAATTGGTTAACCAACAATAACTTAATTTTGTTTCTCTGTTCAAAGACAAGGCTATTGGTTGTATGAAAAGAAAATTTACATTAATTAATCAAAGCCTGTATATCATCTGCAATTAAAATTAAGCCCAGATCTGACCACTATCCGTAATCAAAAGGAAACAAATTTACAAGAGACATTTTTAACTTCAGGTTGACTTTTAATTTAATGATTTACATAAGTAACACATACAGTATGTTATGAATAATACCAAAATTTACTGTCTAGGGTTTTGTCAAAATAATGTCATGAATAATAAAGGAAAATGGATGATACATTTGTTATAAAATATTTTTTATTTGAATACAATATTACATTACAAAGAAAAGTTGATGGGAGAAATGTGAAAAATTCAATTTGTCTGCAGTAAAGAAGAGAAGTATAAAGCCTGTTTACAGAATATGTTATAAAAGTAAATGTAATGTAAGAAGTGATTGGTATTTTATACCTAAAATCCCATAAAATTTTTTGGAGTCTCATGTAGTCAAATACAATCCGAAATATAGTTGATAAAAGTGTGGGAACAGTATGTGGAAAATGGCATGGAAGTAATTCCTGTCGAAAATATGACAGATGAAAAATCAATGGTGAATTGCATTAAGTGGTATTGCACACACAGATTTTTGACAAATAATGACCATTCAATTTTTTTTTCTTTTACATGACTCATGAATATTCATTTGACTCATCATTTATAATAAAAAGTAGACTACACTACAGATTTCAGTAAATCTCATCAAAAATACTTAAGTACTTGTAAAACATGAAGTTGAAAACGACTTTGTAGTAAGTGAAATATATATATATATATATATATATATATATATATATATAATGTGAAAGGACAATATTAAGTTAGGATACATATAACAAGAGAATCTGATCATAGAACACCTGTATGGCACACCTCTTCCTTCAGTTTTTTCACAAAATCCCTAGATGACAGAGAAGCCATGAAATTAACAAATTTTGTTTCACATATTCTAAAGGTAATTCTTAATTTTGTCGAGAATTCATCAATAGATTTATATCTGCAAGGTTGAAAATGCTAAAACAGTTTAAATATGGAAATGAATGGTGACAGATTGATAAACTCTGTACTCTTATTTTCATACAAACATTATAAAAAACTTTGTCAGCCAAAAACAAGGATAGAATTATATATATATATATATATATATATATATATATATATATATATATATATATATATATATATATATATATATATACCATATATATATATATATATTGATCACAGAAAGGGATTTGATATTTAGGTTAAACCAAATATGATCAAAATACATAGATTCTGCTAAAACTTTTTCATTTTCCATTTCCAAAATGTTTTAACTCAAGTTATCTGTATAAAACAACATATAAATGACAATGATGATTATAAATTTGTCACTCGATCTGTAATGTGATTAGATATTTCAGATTTATTTTGAACAAAAATTCCAGGTCAAATCTAATTACAAAACATAGTCGACGTCTCTATCACATGATGCAGCGAAACCCTTTCAGGTAATTTTAAGATATTTGTACATATGAAAACTATACAATGATTAACATACCAATCAAAATAAAAAGGTTGAGACTGTATTTCAAAACAAATTTCATATCTTATGTAACCCAATATTAAGACTGTAGTTTATCTCCGGAGACAAAGATGAATACACTTTAAATGTTGTAATTTGGCTAAAACATTTTTGATAAAAAATCAATTTGCAGATTCTATCTATTTACCTTCCACGCTAAATAAAGCAATGACTGAAGTTATTTATTTGTTAGACAAAGAAGAATCTAATCGTACAACATGCAGGTTTGCCCTGATTGGACATAAATTCATTTCTTGGAAAATAAAGATAAACTTGGAAAAAAAAAGATAAACTTGTTACAGCCTTAGATAGTGAGGGTCTCTGATTTTAGCAGGAAAATCTATTGAGTAGAAAGATCTATTTACTATCCCTGCGACTACTGACCAGACATACACAAACTAATATCCTTAGCAAATAGGACAAGTTATTACAGTAGATAATTGGATTAGACTGGTGGTTAAGGGATAGACTGCTCAATAAATTGAGTATTTATCTGTAATTGCAGACATTTATCTGACATCTTCTACATTGTCAATCCTAGCTGAAAACTAATAAATGAAGTAAAGAAAGCAACTTAAGGTTTAGCAGGTCTGCTAAGGCCACTTCAATCTTTTCAATCAAAGTTTTCTGTACAATTACACCTTAATGAAAATGCTAGTACTTTTATTCTTCGGTAAAATAGATTTTCAGGAGAAATTGCAATGATAATACGTACAGCTGTCTTTCATGTTACTAAAATTACAACCTGACATTTTGTGACATTCAATAAAATCATTACGATTTTTAACAGGCAAATTTTGTTGAGTCAAATCATTTATTTTCATACCATCCCAGGACGGAATATTTATTTTCAAGCAGACCAGAGACAGATTAAAATTATTTTATTTTTGCTACTGTAGTAGCAGATCTAGAAATTTTTCAAAGGGAGAGTTGTGGAGACAATGGATTATTGTGAGACATGATTGTGATAAGGAACCCTTAGGAAGGCAACATGCTATCCGATTTCAATAATTTGGAAGCCTTTTACTGTTATTTGAGGGGCCTCTGTGGCAGAGTGGTTATAGCATTGTGCTTTGAACCATGAAGTCTCTCACTTTTGGTCAGTGCTGGAACCTAAGCCAGTTAGTGTGAGAAAGTTTGTCCGTTTACTTGCGGAAGGCCGGTGGTCTCATCCCAGGTACATTATAACCTGGTTCTCTCCTCCACCAATTAAAATTGGTCGCCACCGTATAACTGAAAAATTGCATAATTAAAACACAATATTGAAAATTCAGATTCTGGTATTTGATCAGTGTCCAGACACACACAAGCGGATGGACACAATCATTGTAGTAAATCTTTAACCAAACTTTGATGTTCTCAATTAATGGGGCGGATCAAGGAATTTTCAAAGTTTTTTATTTGGGGGATGGGGCTTTGAGGGGGAAAAGAGGCATTATGTGTGAAAATGGTGCATTCATTTAGTGTAAAGAATTATATATCATTGTTGATTAGATTTTCATATCTCTAGCTGATAATAACACAATGGAAAATCATATACATTTTGATACAATGCAAATTTTTTTTGCAAATAAATTGTCATATTCATCAGGGGTCAACAATAATGAAAATTTCTACTTGTCCTGTAGAACAATTAGTATTTAAATCTACTTGTCTGAATGCAAAAATGACTTTCCGAAAATTAAATGGACGTACATTCAAAGATATTATTTTGTGTTTAAAACAGGAAGGATTTAGGTTTTGTCTTCAAAAATTTCCTTGTCCTTTCAGACATTTGAGAAGCAAAATCTTCTTGTCTAAATGCAAAATGGGCTTGTCCCAGACAAACCTTAATGTTGAACCCTATTCATACATTTTGAAAAAAAACACAATACTGATACATAGTGCAAACACTTTTAGAGAGAAACTGAAATAAAACAAAGCATAATCAAAAGTGATGAAATTTAAAATATAAAGACAAAGCCAAAGTGGATTTATTATTTAAAGTTAGAGGGAAGGAAGAGTATAGAACTTTTTTCCCTGAGTGGAGCAAGCCACGAAAAATTTGGTATTTTATATTTATTAATTTTCCAACTTTTTATTTACAAATATAGATGGTTTTAAACATTTTCTCGTCAAATTCTGGGCTTCTGAGTTTATTTTTAATATTTTGGCATCCAAAGAGGGGAGGCGGTATGCCCTTTAAGCGCCCCTTAAATCTGCCACTGAATTATGACGCATAAATATCTTTATATATTAGACTCTACTTATTAGGGACCAGTAGCCAGCCAGCTAGGACCAGTAGCCAGCCGGATAGGACCAGTAGCCAGCCGGATAGGACCAGTAGCCAGCCGGCTAGGACCAGTAGCCAGCCGGTAGGACCAGTAGCCAGCCGGCTAGGACCAGTAGCCAGCTATTGCATGATTTCAGCTATTTAGAACACAATTTTTAAAGATTTTTAAAGATAATTCACCAGATGATGAACATTTTTCTCAAACAGAAGAAAAAAAATATTGTTGTGATACATATTAAAGACGAAATCATACTATAGCCAGGTACTGGTCCTAGCCGCTACTAGTCTCTGACCAGTAATGAAAACAAGAATTACACGTAATTATATGTCTCGCCGGTCCCTGCTTTGACATTAAATGTAAGCAAAGGACACTTGTAAATGCAGTACAAATAAGTGTAGGATAAGGGATGTAAATGTATTTCAAGTTATAAGTTAAAATATATATTTCATGGGGAGGGGCAGGACCCCTATATACACCACTAGATGTCTCTCCACATAATAATCAATAATATATATATGGTTTAAGGGTGGGGCTGTGAAAGGTTTTTAAGTTACAAGTAAAAATATATTTCAGATGTGTGAGGTAGTACCCCCACATATACCACTGAATGCATTTTCACATAACATTCAATAATATATATGGATTAAGGGTGTGGCTATGAACAGTTTTTAAGTTATAAGTAAAAATGTATACTCTGGGGTGTGAGGAAGGACCCTATCATACACCAATAAATGTGTCTACCCATAACAAACAAGAATATTTTATTTAAGGGAAGACAAGTGAATGGTTTTCAAGAAATACATAAAAGAATAAATTTAAGGGGGTGGGGCATATACCCTCTAAAGACCCCAATGCACATCAATAAGCACTGATGTTCTATCCTAATGGAACCTCCATCCAAATTATCAGCAACTCTACCATAAACCTGTATGCCTCACCTGTGCATAAACAAAAACAAAACAAAGAACAAAAATTTTCCATTGGAACTTCCCCAAGGTATTTTGATTTGTGTCACCAATTGCATGTCCTCTGTGCAATAGATTGTCAAAATGGTTATATTGATATGACAGTTATGATACAATTGAAAATATCACTCATTTTCATCAGGTAGTATCAAATATACGTAAAAATTATACTAAACAGAAATAAATCAATAGCTTAATTAATTAGTGAAGTCTGATTTTTTTTTCAAAACACAAGATTTTACAAATTTTGATTACCCCTTCACCAAAACATATTACATGACATTTCTAGCATAACTATACAATATCAGTCTGCAACATTTATAAAACTTCACTATCTGAAAAATTAGGGGGGTTAAAATACCATTGTAGATTAACCCGACCCTTTATCATTCTACATTAAAACAATATGATGCATTATTGGACATTGTAGCATATTACATAATATCAACCAAAAATGCTGATAAAAGTTCAATTTTTGAAAAAATTAGTGGGGGGTAAAATACCATGGCAGATTGCTTATGGCAAAATAACCTCCCCCTACCCCTTATTTAATTTTACGATTGAAAATTTATTATATCTTAGACATATTATAAGAAAATGTAGCATTCTGATGAAATATCAATTAAAAAATTCTTATAAAAGTTCAGTATATGAAAAAATTGGTGGGGGGGGGGGGGGTAAATTACCATAGCAGATTGCCTATAGTAGGTTAACCATCTCCCTTTCTTCATTTTTGGATTGAAAAATTATAACATTATTGGCATATTATAGAATATTGTGGCATAGCCACATAATATCAAACAAAAAATGCCAATAAAAAGTCCAGTATTTGAAAAAAGGGGGGGGAGGGTGATGGTAAAAATACCATGTCAGATTACCTATGGTAGATTAACCCCCTCACCCATGCACTCTTTCTTCATATTTGGATTGAAAAATTGTAATGTTATATAGGCATATTATGGGACATTGTAGCATATCTACATAATATCAACCAAAAATGCTGATAAAAGTTCAGTATTTGCAAAATTAGGTAGGGGGGGTTAAAATACCATGGCAGATTGACTATGGTAGATACCCCCCTTTATTTACTCTTTATTCACAACACTCTTTATTTGTAATGTGAAATGTGCATTTCATGTCTGGCCAACATAATGGCTGGTATATTGCAGAAACATGTAAAAAATGCAAATCTACATATGATCAGTATTATTTCTATGGAATTTCTTCAGGACCAGGTTAACTTTCCTGAAAAGGAAACATTTCAAACAGATCAGAGATTTTGGAGGCCATATTGAATGGCAAAATGGAAAAAACACTTGCCCACCATTAGTAAGGTTTTGGCTGACTGTGAGTTTGGACAAACATTTTGGACAAATTTTTACAATATCAATTCGATACCTGGACAGACATACAAGTTGGGGAATATGAAAATCACCATAGCTCACTTGAGTCTTCATCTAACTTGAGCTTAAACACTTTTTTGGGGGGAAATTATAGATATCTAATCATTTAGAAATACCAGAACATTAATTTTGAAATCTACTTCAATTTAGTGAATGTGTTTTTATCAGAGTTGATTTGGAAAAAATTGTATCTGAATGACCAATTTATCCATCTCTGATTTTCATTGATCCTGAGCATTCCTAAAGTTTTCGTTTGACTGCTTTAAGTATCTTGATGAAAAGCACTGATAAAGATTTAGTAAAACACTTACTGGATCCCACATGTTATCTATGTTTGCATGTACATACATGCATTTTTTGTATCAAATACAAATACATGTTATACAACATTCAACAAATACATCAACCATTACTTGTTCCTCAAAGGAGTGTAAAAATCCTCTGAGGAATATGAGAACTAAATGTAAAGTTCCTGTATTGATACAAATGCTATAAACTTTGTGAACAGAGTTAAACTTCTTTAATCAATGTAATTGTCATGGTAACCGTTACCTAAGTGCTCCCTAAACTTGATAAATGTAAAATGTGAGCATGTATCCATGTCTTTATATGAGGTATATATACACACAGTTTAAAAGTCTTTGTCATTTTGGGATACATTTATGAGGTGTGTTTGCACCAATTTCTACATAAGATCACAATCACCAATTATTGTTTTCATTATCAGTTAGTGTTCTTCATTGAATTATTTTCTTTTTATACCCATGACATTTCTTTGACAATTTATATGTAAATGCCAATGATAAAACTGAATACTTTAACATCAAAGTTATTAACCATTAAGTTCACAATGTTTCAAATCTTGGCATAATATTAAAGTACATCACTTGGGAATATGAAGTGAAAGTATGATTTTCCTGATCTTTTATATAATCAAAAACAAAATCTGTAGATCAAGGTTATTAAGCTGAGAATACACAAAAGACTAATGATTCTGATTTTAACATTTCTATCATCTTTGGAATCATGATGTCAAAACTGTAACTTGTAAAAGACGCAGAAAGCAGACATTGAGAAAGCATTCACCTCCTAAGAACTATATTCTTCTAGTACAGAAATCTCATATCATGTACAGTGTAATGATAAGTACAAATGCAGTGATTCATAGGGGATATCTATGTCATATGGAGTTGTCACCTAAGGCATGCGGGAGGGGGAGAGGAGAGGGGGGGGCAGGAGAGGGAGAGGTAGCGAAAGGGGGTGGTAGGGAAGGGGGTGAAGCA
The DNA here is from genome assembly GCA_030159075.1 of Atrina japonica. NCBI lineage: Eukaryota > Metazoa > Mollusca > Bivalvia > Pterioida > Pinnidae > Atrina > Atrina japonica. The sequence continues at coordinate 68,172 of BROG01000539.1, forward strand.
GGAGGGTTGGCAGAATCAGGGAGAGGGAGGGAGGAGGTGGAAGAGGGGGGGAGAGCGAAGGGGAAGGGAGCGGAGGAGGGGAGGAGCGAGGAAGAGAGCGAGGGAAGGGGGGGTAGGAGAGGGGGAGGGAAGATAGAAGGTAGGGGGGGGGGGAGGTGAGTGGGGAAGGGGAAAGGAGGGAGGAGCGCGGAAGATACTAGGAGGTCGCAGGATGGGTGGCCGTGTCGGTGTGAGGTGTGACGAGACTCCGCAGGGTTTGTTCAGTCTGTATTGTGCGCCTCGCTTGCTTGTGGTGTCGTCTGTTTTTACTAAACTACGTTTAGTTTGGTAGTTTACTCTGTTATGCCTACTCTGTAGCTTTGCTTCTCTGTTGTCTAGTTGTTGATTTTTATCTATTGACGGGTTGTTCTTCTGGGTGAGTCTTGAGTTTATTACTGTCGTCCGCTCGTTTTATGCTGCTTGTGTGAATAGGTCTAGTGGGGGTGGAGGTTGTCTCGTTATGGGTGACCGAAATTATAGGGTGAGCCTATGGAGTCCATTGTCATAATTGTCGTAGGGAGTGGTTCATGTTCTTGGATGTGGCTCCAGAGAGCTAATGTTGGGTTTAATGGATGTGAGGGTGTTGTGGCTTGTGCGGTTGAGCAGGGACTTGTTGAGGCTATATGGCTTGGTGCGATGGGTTGTTTTCGGGCGTTGCTTGTGGTTGGTTAGGCGGAGGAGGGTCGAGCGGTGGCTGGTGAGTGGGGGTTCGGTATGCGGGCACGTTCGGAGGAGGAGTTGGTCGTGGGGATGGGCTAGAGTGTTTTTTGCGGGTGCAGTGATGAGTTCGGTGCCAGGACCAGTAGGGCAGGCTCTTTGCCCCGGTGTCGTTTGGAGGTTTTGCAATGGTTTGTTCTAGTGCAACAGGGCGTAGGTCGATGTGGTGGGTGGGCGGGGGGATGTTTGCAGGTGGGGGTTCGGCCTGGTAGGTTTGTGGCGGCTGGGGCCGTGTAGCTCTGTGGGCGTGTGGATTGCTACGTGGATGTTGTGTGCTTCTGGGGTGAGGAGTTGCTGACAGGGATTAATGTTTGGTAGGTGGGTCGCTAGCTGGGGTTGGCGGGCGGGTCACAGGTGTTTGTAGCGACGGTAGTGCGGTGGACTGTGGCGTAGTCGGTCATTGTAATGTTGGCTTCAGGGTCCGGAGGAAACGTGTGATATTCCCTTGGCGGGGATTGCCTGTTTGCGGGTTATTGGGAGCTGTGGAGGTGTGCGGGTGTGTGGGGTGAAGGGGTTCCGATAGTCTTGGTCCTGGTTGTTTCTTTGAGTGATTGTCGCCTGCCTAAATTTGCGTGGCTGTGTGGGCGGGTACTAGGAGCGGGGTCAAGTCTGTAAGTGGGCGAGTCTCGGGGAAGCTAGGCCGAGGTTTATGTGAGGTTTTGGGGCGCCCAGTCTGGGTGCCTTTAGGGTGACGGACGAGGGCGGGGCGTATGTGCATAAGGACAGAGTATGTGCCGGCTGGGCGTTATGTAGGGGTGGGGCGTACGGTGGGGGGCATGTTGAACTGTGGTTTTGGATAGGGGTCGTGGTTGCTGATGGGTCACAGCTGTGGGGGTGACGCGTAGTGGATGGAATTTGTCTGGTAATCTGAATAAAAAAGTGGCTTATTGATCGGGTGTTCCGTTTCTTGTTGTCGTGTGGGGTCTGGGAGGGGAGAGGTAGAGTGGTTGGGTTCAGCATTTGGCAAGGGGTGGGGGCGTGGGCTTGTCGAGGCATCTCGTAGCTGGTAATAAGGGGCAGTGCTGTTGGCGGTCTGGGTCTGGGGACTCAGGGGGGATAGAACGACGGGTGGCGAGTGTGACCAAGGGAAGGTAGGGAGTAGGTGAGGTGTAGAAGGGCTGTTTGAGGGGTAGGAATTGGAATTAGCGTGGGCGGTTCAGCCAGAAGGGGATGCGACGGTGGTAGGCTGTAGTGCGGGGGGCTTGGGGGGCATTGTTGCACTGCGGCGGGCGGCTGTGGGGTGGAAGTTATGCTTGTTCGCGCGGTGGAGAGCGGGGAGGAAGGAGAAGAGCTATGTTTGTGGTCAGAATAGTGGGTATGGTCACAGGAGGTTCGTGCTCGTATTGTACTGCTATTCTGTCTCAGTGGGACAACCTGAGACATTAAGTGGTCTGTGACCGGGGTATCGTGATGCGGCTGTGAAGTTATTTTTTGTAGTGGGGGCTAGGTCGACTTGGGAGCCGTGCGTGTGGTGTGGGTATCGAACTGGTTCGGCTGGCAATTTTCAGTCCTGTGGGATAAGGCTTCGGGTTCCATGGGTCTGGGAGAGGAGGAGGTTTGAGAGAGAGGTTAGTGTAGGGGGGTGTGTGTTTGGGTGAGCAGAGCACTCTGAAAAGCCGTTGTTAGACGCTGTGTGGGGGGCGTACTGAGATCCGGACGTGGGGAGTAAGCCGGGTCGACGGCATTGTGGGACGTCGTTGATACGTTGCGTGAGAGGGGTGTTCCGACGGGGGGGGGGTGGGCGCTACGTTGGGGGGTCTGTAGAGGGTGAGAGACGTGATGTGGGGGGTCAAAAGTTGTCTGCGCGGGGCCAAACAGGGTACGGCGAGGCCGACTATGTTGGTTAGCTTGTGGGTTGGTGTCTGTGGCGGGCCGGGGGGTGAAGTTGATGATCTTAAAGGTTGGGGCGGGATGTGTGAGATGGGGGTTTCCAGGAGGGGGCGGGTGAGGGGGGGGGACCTGGGGCGCCGTGGTTATGTGGGAGTTCCGACGGGGTGAGGGAGGTGCTGATGTGAAGTTGGGTGTCGGGTTCGTTTGTTACATGGCTTGGTTCGTACGGCGGGATAGAGGATGCTTGCGCGGGTAGAGTCGTATGGTGTGGGTGCCCCTTGTGCTTGTTGGTGTGCTGGATCTAGGACCTGTGCGGGCGGTTCCCAATTCTTTACTGGATGGGGCAGGGGGAGTGTCGAATGCGACTCCGGTACGCACTGCGGCCGAGGTTGTGAGGGGGTGTTTGGTTGTCGTGCGTGTGGAGTGGGGGTGGGGTGTGTGAGCGGTGGGGAGATGGTGGGCCTACGGAGTGTAGTCGGCAGTGTGTAGCATGGGTCACCTTAAGACCTTTACTTACAATTACATTACCACCACAGCTGTATAAGTGCAGACTTTTACACTAAATGATTTGACTTTCTATAGGTAAAGAGGTGGGTAACAGTGATCAATATGAAAACTGTTTTTGACACCACTGATTTCATCTTTGCTAATTAGGTAAACATTTCACTGTGTTCCTCTCTGTATTTGTCAGATTTAGACATATATGTAATTCATTATTTCTGTATACACGTACACTGTAAGTGCAAATTGATCATACCCTTGACGATTCCTTATGCCTTAACTTGGATTGAAATAACAAGCCCAAATATCATTAGTCTGGGAAATAAATGAATGAAAAACATTACTATTCTTCAAACATCACTGTCTTATCATTAAATGTAGGTTTGATTTGTATTATATCATATATCCAATAGTGTGATTGACAACCAAGACAGATAAAATCTAATACTGACATTATTCAAGACTTGCTATGTTAGATTTACTATCAACAGTTAAAAAACCATTATAATGACCTAAAATGAGTTTTATGCCATTGTAGTTATACAATTTACTAGCAGATATATTCTAATCAGAAGAACATTTCAGACATATTCTATAAAATCTGAAGTACACTCTAGATTTATTCTAATCAAAAGTATATTCCATATCTTCATTTCCAAAAGCTTGGAAAAGTAATTACTATAAAGATATAAAATGATTACTGGATAAGTAATATGTATTCCAAGCAAACACAAATTCTGATGTTCAAATAATTTACCAAATATAACCAAAATTATAATACTAAAATGAAAATAATACTATAAAATATATATAAAAAATAATGATTATGATAAGGATATAATCGTAATAATTAAATAAGTTGTCACCAGATACATCCATCTTCATTGGATATTTTGGTTAATCCAAATTTGCAGTTTAAGGAAAAAACTATCAAATACAAGAGAGGTCACCAAATTGTGACCATTGGCTGATAGATGACCTCTGAGAATTTGATTTAGTGTTAAGTTGCCTGATAACATGTGCTTTGTTTCTTGGCTGAAATTATAGCAAATATCATTTGGGCACATCTACAAAATGAATGTCTTATTTCAGACTGAGACTTTATAAATCCAAAGTTGTTACATGTTGGTGATGTTGTAGGGTTCCAGACAATATGTTGCTTATTTATTATCAGTGTATTACATGTTGGTGATGTTGTAGGGTTCTAGACAATATGTTGCTTATTTATTATCAGTGTATTACATGTTGGTGATGTTGTAGGGTTACAGACAATATATTGCTTATTTATTATCAGTGTATTACATGTTGGTGATGTTGTAGAGTTCTAGATAATATGTTGCTTATTTATTATCAGTGTATTACATGTTGGTGATGTTGTAGGGTTACAGACAATATGTTGCTTATTTATTATCAGTGTATTACATGTTGGTGATGTTGTAGGGTTCCAGACAATATGTTGCTTATTTATTATCAGTGTATTACATGTTGGTGATGTTGTAGGGTTCAAGACAAAAAGTTGCTTATTTTATATCAGTGCATTACATGTTGGTGATGTTGTAGGGTTCCAAACAATATGTTGCTTATTTATTATCAGTGTATTACATGTTGGTGATGTTGTAGGGTTACAGACAATATATTGCTTATTTATTATCAGTGTATTACATGTTAGTGATGTTGTAGGGTTCCAGACAATATATTGCTTATTTATTATCAGTGTATTACATGTTGGTGATGTTGTAGGGTTACAGACAATATGTTGCTTATTTATCATCAGTGTATTACATGTTGGTGATGTTGTAGGGTTCCAGACAATATGTTGCTTATTTATTATCAGTGTATTACATGTTGGTGATGTTGTAGGGTTCCAGACAATATGTTGCTTATTTATTATCAGTGTATTACATGTTGGTGATGTTGTAGGGTTCCAGACAAAAAGTTGCTTATTTTATATCGGTGCATTGCATGTTGGTGATGTTGTAGGGTTCTAGACAATATGTTGCTTATTTATTATCAGTGTATTACATGTTGGTGATGTTGTAGGGTTCTAGACAATATATTGCTTATTTATTATCAGTGTATTACATGTTGGTGATGTTGTAGGGTTCCAGACAATATGTTGCTTATTTATTATCAGTGTATTACATGTTGGTGATGTTGTAGGGTTCTAGACAATATATTGCTTATTTATTATCAGTGTATTACATGTTGGTGATGTTGTAGGGTTCCAGACAATATATTGCTTATTTATATCAGTGTATTACATGTTGGTGATGTTGTAGGGTTCCAGACAAAAAGTTGTTTATTTTATATCAGTGTATTACATGTTGGTGATGTTGTAGGGTTCCAGACAAAAAGTTGTTTATTTTATATCAGTGTATTACATGTTGGTGATGTTGTAGGGTTCCAGACAAAAAGTTGTTTATTTTATATCAGTGTATTCTCTGACAACTTTGTAATTATCCTGTAAAATCAGAAAATTTTGTTGTGGTTTTAATTTTGGCTTATTTGGTTATTTTCATTTGTCAAAATTTGTGAAAATTTTCAATGTCACCAGCTCAGTTAACAAAGATACAGAAGCCAACGTTATGCACATATACGGTTCGTTCCAGTGAGAGCTTTCCGTTGTAGCCAAAACATTTGTAGGCTATTTGTTTTGTATTTTTTAGCTTGCTGGTTAATAGTTGAGATGTAAAACATCTATGGTATATGTTAAAGCAAACAAATATGACACTTGGTATAATAAAATAAATATTACATTCATGAGAGGGCAATATCGCATATTTTCACCCGAAAGTGAGAAAATATGCAATATCACCCTCTTATGAATGTAATATTTATATAATATGAACAACTTTGCTTTATTCTTAAAAGAACAAATTTTCAACCCCATGAAAATTTCTGATTCTACAGTATATAACACCTGGTTACTGTCTATAATAAAATCTATATAAAAAGGGGTTTAATGACCATAAGAATCATTAAACCAAATTTCTGATGTCTAGAAGCAGTGACGATATTTCAAATCTAAAATTTTATTTGATCCTTACAATTAGTCAAGTTGATAAAGCTGTACATCAAAGCTGAAATGTTGAATCTAATTTTTCTTGTGACATTTTGACAAGTCAAAGCCATGAATTTGAAAATCAATGCTAACATATTTTAGTGAAGTTTTCATTTTGTACAGTACTATAACATTAAAGATTTCTTAAGACCATAACTGGGTTATCTTCATCTTGATTTTGGAACTAACTACTATGAATAATTAATGCGGTATTGGTGTAGAGCACTTTATATATACATGTAAAGATTATTACGTAAGTGATGAAGGAGATCATGAGTGTGTGTGGTAGATGTGATCATGAGTGTGTGTGGTAGATGTGATCATAAGTGTGTGTGGTGAATGAGATAATGAGTTTGTGTGGTAGCTGAGATTATAAGTGTGTGTGGTAGATGTGATCATAAGTGTGTGTGGTAGATGAGATCGTAAGTGAATGTGGTAGATGATATCATAAGTGTTTGTGGTAGATGTGATCATAAGTGTGTGTGGTAGATGTGATCATAAGTGTGTGTGGTGAATGAGATAATGAGTTTGTGTGGTAGCTGAGATTATAAGTGTGTGTGGTAGATGTGATCATACATGTAAGTGTGTGTGTTAGATGTGATCATAAGTGAATGTGGTAGATGATATCATAAGTGTTTGTGGTAAGTCATAAGTGTGTGTGGTAGATGTGATCATAAGTGTTTGTGGTAGATGTGATCATAAGTGTGTGTGGTGAATGAGATAATGAGTTTGTGTGGTAGCTGAGATTATAAGTGTGTGTGGTAGATGTGATCATAAGTGTGTGTGGTAGATGTGATCATAAGTGTGTGTGGTAGATGTGATCATAAGTGTGTGTGGTGAATGAGATAATGAGTTTGTGTGGTAGATGTGATTATAAGTGTGTGTGGTAGATGTGATCATAAGTGTGTGTGGTAGATGTGATCATAAGTGTGTGTGGTAGATGTGATCATGAGTGTGTGTGGTAGATGTGATCATAAGTATGTGTGGTAGATGTGATCATAAGTGTGTACTGTAGATGAGACCATAAGTATTCATGGTGGATGATATCATAAGTGTGTGTGGTGGATGATATCATAAGTGTGTGTGGTGGATGATATCATAAGTGTGTGTGGTGGATGAGATCATGAGTTTGTGTGATAGCTGAGATCATGAGTTTGTGTGATAGCTGAGGTCATGAGTTTGTGTGGTAGATAAGATTATGAAAGTACGGATCATAGATGATGTAAGTGTTTTAGAATACAATGTAAGTGTCAGAGGATGTGATGAATGTTTTGGAGGAGATGATGCAAGTTTGGAGGAGATTATTTAAGTTTTGGTGGAGATCATATATAAGTATTGGTAGAGATCATATATAAGTGTAGGAAGAGATCATATTATGAGTGTTGGAGGAGATCATATAAGTTTTGGAGACGAGTTGTGGTGGCGATAATATAATGTAAGCGGTCAATGATATCATGTAAATGGTGTTGGAAAGCAAGTACAGATGTCTGGGGAGATATTACAAGTGATGTGGTATGATCGGAGGTGTCAGTTTTAGTGTTTGCTTTATTATACCATTTCTTGTTAGAGGTGAAATTAATAAATCAGGATAGAGTATAATCAAACAAAAAGATGATAAAAAGATCACTTATAATAAATCAAGTCAATTATTCCCTTGGTAGATAAAACAGAAGCTTATATGTCTAAATAAGCTGAAGTAATATAGTCTACTTAATAACAAATGTCACTCAATACTCCCAAAGGATTTACCATGTTCCATGTAGGAACGGATCATTAGGGCTTATTTAATGATGTATTGATTAACACAGAAGTTAATGGGAAACAAGCAATAATTGAATATGAAGTAGCTGTGTATAAGCCTACAAAAGTGTCACTACCATCACGTACAGAAACCTGCTAATTAGTCACTATTGATTCTAATCAAGAGACTGATGTGATTGTGATCATCTGAATTTCTCAATGGCTTAGAAGCATATCAGAGAAAATACAATACTTTTAATGAAGGCGTGATAAAGTACCAGTATCATGTACATGTATGTGTATGTTATGGCAGTATTACGCTTCTTTTACACAACTCTGTGTAATGTCAATATGTAACAATTTATAATGTCCCAATAATTGATTAAAACTGATCAAAATGTAGACACTGGCAGACCAGTATCACTACTCTAGCATTCTTTATCTTTAATCACCTTACAGTAAAAGCTGGAAGGCCAGTATTATTAACCATATAGCATTCTTAATCTCAAATCACCTTACAGTAAAAGATGGTAGGCCAGTATTATCAACCTATCATTCTTTATCTCAAATCACATTAAAAGCTGGAAGGCCAGTATTATTAATCTAGCATTCTTTATCTTAAATCACCTTACAGTAAAAGCTAGTAGGCCAGTATCATTAACTTACCATTCTTGATCTCAAATCACCTTAAAGTAAAAGCTGGTAGGCCAGTATTATTAACCATATAGCATTCTTGATCTCAAATCACCTTACAGTAAAAACTGGTAGGTCAGTATTATTAACCATATAGCATTCTTGATCTCAAATCACCTTACAGTAAAAACTTGTAGGCCAGTATAGGCCATATATTATTAATCTCATCACCTTAAGTAAAAGCTGGTCTTTATCTCAAATCACCTTACAAAGTAAAAACTGGTAGGCCAGTATTATTAACCAGCATATCTATTTACAGTAAAAGCTGGGTAGGCATATATTACATTCTTTATCTCTCACCTTACAGTCACCTTATAGTAAAAATTCTTGTAGGCACCTTACAGTAAAAGCTGGTAGGCCAGTATTATTAACCATATAGCATTCTTTATCTCAAATCACCTTACAGTAAAAGCTGGTAGGCCAGTATTATTTAGCATAACCATACCTTAACAGTAAAAGCTTTATCTCAAATTAACCATATAGCATTCTTATATCTCAAAAACCTGGTAAAAGCCAGTATTATTAACCATATATCTCAAATCACCTTACAGTTCTTGGCCAGTCCATCAAATCACCTTAAAGTAAAAGCTGGTAGGCCAGTATTATTAACCATATAGCATTCTTGATCTCAAATCACCATACAGTAAAAACTGGTAGGTCAGTATTATTAACCATAATAGCCTTGATCTCAAATCACCTTACATTAAAAAACTTAGAGTCTCAAACCATATAACACCTCAAATCACCTTACAGTAAAAACTTGTAGGCCAGTATTATTAACCATATAGCATTCTTTATCTCAAATCACCTTACAGTAAAAACTGGTAGGCCAGTATTATTAACCATATAGCATTCTTGATCTCAAATCACCTTAAAGTAAAAACTGGTAGGCCAGTATTATTAACCATATAGCATTCTTTATCTCAAATCACCTTACAGTAAAAACTGGTAGGCCAGTATTATTAACCATATAGCATTCTTGATCTCAAATCACCTTAAAGTAAAAGCTGGTAGGCCAGTATTATTATTAGCATTCATTATAGCACCTTACTTGGTATCTAACAAATCACATTCTTACAAATCACCTTACAGTAAAAGCTGGTAGGCCAGTATTATTAACCATATAGCATTCTTTATCTCAAATCACCTTACACTGGTAGGCATATTATTAACCATATAGCATTCTTTATCTCAAATCACCTTAAAGTAAAAACTTGTAGGCCAGTATTATTAACCTAACATTCTTGATCTCAAATCACCTTAAAAGTAAAAACTGGTAGGCTATTATTAACCTAGCATTCTTTATCTCAAACCATAAAGCAGGTAGCCAGTATCTTTACATTCTTTATCTCAAATCACCTTAAAGTAAAAACTGGTAGGCCAGTATTATTAACCAAATAGCATTCTTTATCTCAAATCACCTTAAAGTAAAAACTTGTAGGCCAGTATTATTAACCATATAGCATTATCTAACACCTTATAGTAAAAACTTGTAGCCATTATTATTAACCATATTTCTTTATCTCAAATCACCTTAAAGTAAAAACTTGTAGGCCAGTAATAGGTAAAAGCTGGTAGGCCAGTATTATTAACCATATAGCATTCTTTATCTCAAATCACCTTAAAAGCTGGTAAAGTAAAAATAGCATTCTTTATCTCAAATCACCTTAAAGTAGTAGGCCAGTATTATTAACCATATAGCATATTATTCAACAGTAAAAATGGTAGCAGTATTATTAACCATTAGCATATTATCTCAAATCACCTTAAAGTAAAAACTTGTAGGCCAGTATTATTAACCATATAGCATTCTTTATCTCAAATCACCTTAAAGTAAAAACTTGTAGGCCAGTAGGCCATTCTTTATCTCAAATCACCTTAAAGTAAAAACTTGTAGGCCAGTATTATTAACCTAACATTCTTGATCTCAAATCACCTTAAAAGTAAAAACTGGTAGGCTATTATTAACCTAGCATTCTTTATCTCAAACCGCCTTACAGTAAAAGCAGGTAGGCCAGTATTATTAACCTAGCATTATTTATCTCAAATCAACTATCAGTAAAAACTGGTAGGCCAGTATCATTAATCTAGTAGTCTCTATCTCAAATCACCTTACAGTAAAAGCTGGCAAACCAGTGTCATTAATCTAGAAAGTCAGAAACCAAAATCATCTGGCAACAGAGGTTGACACACAGTCATTATGCAGGAAGTCAGTAATGACAAATGATCTAACATATAATTACACACCACTTCCATTAATCTAGCAGTCTGTAGCACAAATCATAGGACATGTTAGAGGCTGGCAGACCACATTCATTAAGCTATCCATTGTCTAGGTCAGAACGTTGGATTATTTTCGTCACAATCTTAGTAAATTCCCTAAAAAGAAAAGTTAACTTCATCGAAATTTGGTAAAAAAGAGGATTTTTTTTAGAAGAAAGTCTTACATTTGATAATAATAAACTATTTATTAATGATAATTCTTCAAAGGTATCAACAAAAAATTATGTTTTACATCTGTTATCAAGATAAACTTGGGGAATAGTGTTTTGATAAGTAATCCGAAATATAAACTTTGATGTGCAAGAGTTATTCCCGCTTTTATACTTGGCCACTGAAAACCTCATATCTGTACACATGGAACATACCTACATACAAGAAATATAATCTTTATAATACCTTACCAGGCATCATATTTTGACATTTCAAACATTTTATATCGTAATCTAGCAGTCAATAATCCAAATCATCATTTGACAATCAGCAAACCAAACAGTCTGACAGTAGAAGCTGACAGACCACTGTCATTTATCTGGGAGACAGCAACCAAAATCATCCTACATAAGAAGCTGACAGTTCACAGTCACATATGTAACTGTCAGAACCCCAAATCATCTGAAATTAGAAGCTGATAGACCACTGTCATCAATCTAGCAGTCAGAACCCAAAATAATCTGACATTAGAAGCTGATAGACCACTGTCATTAATCTAGCAGTCAGACCCAAAATAATCTGACATTAGAAGCTGATAGACCATTGTCATCAATCTAGCAGTCAGAACCCCAAATCATCTGACATTAGAAGCTGATAGACCACTGTTTATTAATCTAGCAGTCAGACCCAAAATAATCTGACATTAGAAGCTGATAGACCATTGTCATCAATCTAGCAGTCAGAACCCCAAATCATCTGACATTAGAAGCTGATAGACCACTGTCATCAATCTAGCAGTCAGAACCCAAAATAATCTGACATTAGAAGCTGATAGACCATTGTCATCAATCTAGCAGTCAGAACCCCAAATCATCTGACATTAGAAGCTGATAGACCACTGTCATCAATCTAGCAGTCAGAATCCCAAATCATCTGACATTAGAAGCTGATAGACCATTGTCATCAATCTAGCAGTCAGAACCCCAAATCATCTGACATTAGAAGCTGATAGACCACTGTCATTAATCTAGCAGTCAGACCCAAAATAATCTGACATTAGAAGCTGATAGACCATTGTCATCAATCTAGCAGTCAGAATCATCTGACATTAGAAGCTGATAGACCACTGTCATCAATCTAGCAGTCAGAACCCAAAATAATCTGGACATTTAGAAGCTGATAGACCATTGTCCATCTAGCAGTCATTAATCTAGACAGCTGATAGACCACTGTCAAAATCTAGCAGTCAGACCCAAAATAATGACATTAGAAGCTGATAGACCATTGTCATCAATCTAGCAGTCAGAACCCCAAATAATCTGACATTAGAAGCTGATAGACCACTGTCATCAATCTAGCATAGACCCAATCTGACATTAGTCTGATAGACCATTGTCATCAATCTAGCAGTCAGAACCCCAAATAATCTGACATTAGAAGCTGATAGACCATTGTCATTAATCTAGCAGTCAGAACCCAAAATCATCTGACATTAGAAGCTGATAGAATTGTCATCAATCTAGCAGTCAGAACCCCAAATAATCTGACATTAGAAGCTGATAGACCACTGTCATCAATCTAGCAGTCAGAACCCAAAATAATCTGACATTAGATAGAAGTCATCAATGATAACCCCAAATTGTCATCAATCTGATAGCACTGTCATCAATCTAGCAGTCAGAACCCAAAATAATCTGACATTAGAAGCTGATAGACCATTGTCATCAATCTAGCAGTCAGCAAACCAAATCATATCACATCAGAAGTTGAAGTTGATAGACCTCTATCATCAATCTATAATAAAATCCATATAACCTGGCGGGGTGGAGTCTTGTGAACCCTTTCTTGACCAGGTCATAACTCTGGCAGATTGTAACCCAAATTATCTTACAGTATAAGAAGCTGACAGTCCAGTTATTTTAAAACTGATAGTCATAAATAATTCCCATACCTACCCTCATTTCCTCTTTTACAGTACATATGGGTATAAATATATGTAAAAATGCAAAACAAATTACAATGTGAACAAGAAATTTTCAAAAGATTCAATTGATATCTAAAGATTTTTTCTGAGATGTTGTTTGACCTCGCTATTCTCCCTAGCAGTTAACATCAAAATCATATAAAAAACTTAAATTCTTTATCAATTTATGTTCACTGCAATGCTTCTGGCAGAAATCACTCATAATGAAATGAAAATGAAATCTGATCTGCAACTTTTAATGGAACTGCTACTTGCCAAATACCTAATCAATACATGTATAGTGATGCGTTACAGAGAGAAGTTTGAGATTTTGACAAACAGATAGTTGGAACTCCCAATCAACAACAACTGTTGAAAGATGTCAGTTAAGGTTACAGTCCTGCCAAAGGGAAACAACTCCTCACGATATGAGGTTCAATAATGAAAATATATCTAGACTGGATATACTGGTTCAGAATCAAAACAATAAATACTAAAATAAAGAACAAACAAACCTGTCATGGTAAAAACTCCAACAAGAAGTCCAATATTACGACCAGCCAACATGACATTTTCACTGTCAACCTCTCCCCTAGATTTTCTAGCGGCCCATAATCCCACCAGCAGGATAAGAATATAAAACAGAATCACAGCTATCAATCCAGGTATATGTATTGCCATCTTGTCAGGTTCTTGTCTGTCAAAATTTAAAAAAAAGAGTTTGCTATAAATTCAAAAAGAAGATAATTTTCGTATTGGAATTACAATTTAAGTACATGTACAGAGACATGCAAAAAGTATTCATTGTTTGTTTGTTTATTGTTGTTTAACATCCCACTCATGAATATTTCACTCACATGGAGATGTCACCAAATGCCAGTGAAGGGCTTCAAATTTTGGCCTATGCTTGGCACTTATGGCCATTTAGCAGTGAGGGTTCTTTAACATGCTGACACCTACTGTGACACAGGACTTCAGTTTCTACTGTCTCATCCAAAGGACAGGAAACCAATTTGCTGCCAACTGGACTCCAACTCACAACCTCACGATCAAGAGTCAAGCGCAATACCGACTGAGCCAGGCCTGCTCAAAAAGTATTCATTCACTATTATTTTTACTATATATTTCATGTATGAAACCATTTCTTGTCCCATTTGCAATTTTCATAATGAGAAAAAATAATTGAATACAGTTTGATTATCTATTTTGATTTTTAATTTTCTGAATCAGAAAAAAGATTTATTTATTTAAACAGAAAGTTTAAGTTTTTGATGAAAACTCCAAATATGTGTTAGTAAAATTGTGATGTTTAATTTCTACTTTGTTTAAATAGCCAATTGTTTAAATTAACAATGAAAAAATCAATGAAACTTGGAAACATTCTCTTTTTAACAATGAGAATTTATTGAAATGCGATAAGAAATGGCTTTACAATATTTTTTTGAAAAATAGAGGTTTTATATGAAATATGTAATAAAAATTAATAGTGTACGAATACTTTTTGCACTTCTCTGTATATAACTGTATCATATTTCACTCTAAAAAAAAACCAACATAAATATATAATAACTGTAAAAAATAATAAGACTTATACACTAAGATGTAACTTAGATAAGCTACAATGTACAATGAAACCTATATATAGGGGTCACTTAGGGGACCAGAAAATATTTACCTTTATATGCAGGTGACCCTTATACACAGGTTAAATTTAATTGAAGTATGCACACAAGGGACTTGAAAAAACTGGCCCTTATAAACAGGTAATCCTTATATACAGGTGGTCACTATAGAAGGTTTTACTGTAGTTAACTTTGTTATAGTCCTGGTCACTGAGACGTTAGCTAAAGTAAAACAGAAAGTTATTTTCATACTCGGAGAATAATTTAATAATGCTCACATATTCATCTGTAGTTTTATATTGTAGAATAAGAAATTTGTTGTGGTTTAAATTTTGTTTATTTCATTGTTTTCATTTATTATAAAATATTTAAACCATGACAAAATTTTACATAAATGACACCTACCTAGCAACAGGTTCCTTTACAAACAATTTTTATATTTCAACAAAGTTTAATGTCAACAAATTTGTTTTATATTTTTAGCAACGAAATTTTAACAACACAAAATTTTCTGATTCTACAGTATTTTAAATAGATACATTAGGGCTGACACAAATTAATTCACTTGTAATAATGGCTGCATTTTGGTTGGAACCAAATTAACCTTTAACCTTGACCAATCCTCTTATGTTAACTTTGCCACTGAAAATAAGCTCAAAACAGTCATGTTTGCATAGAAAACAGAACCAATCCAGCATCTGAAGAATAACATGTATTAAGAATCATAAATTCCATGCAAGTTTAACCCATCAACCCCTATGTTCATATATAGACTTGCCCACAACAATAAAAAGTATGGTCTACTGTCATAATTCAGGAGTGAAAAAGTTCAGGGGTACTGATAGTTGACTTAACAATTCTATGAAATGAACAGATCCAAATGTGACATCAGGGGTTGATGAGTTGATTGATGTATAAGCAATGGAAGTAGGTGTACCTGATCCTAATCAATTTCTTAACTGAACCCTGACGCTGTTTGAGGGTGGGTGGGATGGGGAGGTAGCATTTTTATCTCTCCTCAGCTGTTTGTTGATGTGAAAAAAGGAGCTTCATCACAAACAATGAAATAAATTATGATTTTTTTTTTTTAAAAATAATTACTTTGGTCATAAAAATACTTATTTATATTTGTTTCAATATAAATTTCAAATATTTAGAACACAATTATAATAATGATTATCCATATTTATAATAAAAGATACTAGTGGTTTATGTACAGTAAATCCTAAAAGGTGACCACTCAGGTCACTGCAAACACCCATTTTAAATGATTTCCACACCCACAGGAATGGTTTTACAAAGAAAAAGAATGCATATATCAGTCTATATACAGCACTTATATTTTGGTCAAAGATTGAATTTTTGACAAAATTATGATTTTTGACTCATTATTTTATTGTAAGAAGCAGTACTGAGATACAATCAACAGGTTGCCAAGACTACATAAACAACAAGACATTATTACTATTTAAAAACTTGTCCAAATTTAGAATGGTAAGATGCATTGTATCTATGAAAATCTTACTTTAACCAAGACTAAAAATCAAACATTGATAGAAAATGTGATCTGACATCATAAAAAAGGTAGAGATAAAAGATGTTTTGATCAATCACAAATTGGTTCTAGGAACGAGGAAATCTTTGTCAGATAAAACAAATGACAATCAATAGCAAGTGGGAATTAGAATTGAAATATTGGTTACTAGTACTACAACTGACAGCATTATCAACTATGATGTATTGTAATTGAACGACACAGGATGGTTTAATGCCAAATTAAAAGAATGAATATGCACTTGTGTGCAATTATATGTAAATGTAGTTGTGAATATATGAGAATACATGCTATAGTTTTCAGATTTGTTAATCTAAATGGTGACTTTATGCCACACTTATAGCAATTTCCAGTTTTATGGTGGTGGCCAGTTGCTAGTGGTGGCTTCTGGAGAGAACCCCGGTGTTGCAGTCCATTTTTATCTCTTTTAGATATTACACTGGGAAAGAAACTCCCCCAGACTTCCCAGTTGATATTTCCCCTGAAGAATGCCCTTCATGAACCATTGAGGCTTTTTGCAAGTAAACTTTCTGACAAAATTAGTGTAGGTTCCAGCAGGAGTGTAACCCACACCGATTATAGATGAGAAACTTCATCATAGTTTACATATTATAAAAAAACCAATGAAATTTGAATATCCCACCTTAAATGAGATTGATCTCATCTTGATTAAACAGCAATGATTAAAGGAAAGAGTAAAAAACAGTGCCGTATTTGACCCAATAAATGCTCACGACACTACAAAAATACGAAAAAGGGATGGGCTCTTATTGGGACCAATTCATAGTCATATTGACATAAAACAGTCAATGTTTTTATAAGGCATGATGGTACAGTTAGTGTATTTATTACCGAGGACACTTATTGACATTTTTCTGTTGTTAAGGAGCGATAGATAAATTAATTGTTATTTTATGTTTTTCTGGTCCACATCTCCTCATTAACCAGCTGGAAAAGATACTGCATCTTGTATAAAATTGTGAGTTAATCTGAAAAGGGGAGGGGCAACTTATAAAGACATGGGCACTTATTGGGTTGAATACGGTATATCATATTGATAACTTGTTTAAAAGCTCTTCAGAGCTTACATGTATGTTTTTATGTTTTTAATACATGCCAAATTAAAATAAAATTTTCTTATCTTATCTTAACAGCCTTTCTAGGGACATAAGAAATTCGGTCTTTATAGGGAGGTGGTCTTTATATAGAGGTTAATTTGTACACAAATGGTATTATTTGGGTACAGCAAAAAATGATCTTTGTGGGCAGGTTGTCTTTATACACAGGTGGTTGCTAAAGCAGGTTTTAATGTATCTTAGTGTGAGACATCATGTTATGACATACTTGCCAAGTCTCCTCCATAAATAGGGAGAATCCCTATTTTTTATGTGAAATTTTGATAATTTCTTCAAGAAAAATGCATATCTTCCCCATGAAAAATTTTAATTTTCCTATTAATTCTTACTAAAATTTAGAGTCTCCCCTATGAGATTGAAAATTCTCCACCACGAAAATGTTTCAAGGTTGGCAAGTCTGTTATGAATAAGAATACAATTATGTGTGGTGTTATATCTACAACTTTTATCATAGCCGATATAAACACAGTCTTGACAAACTCTGAGTCAATGGGAAACTGCTGTGGGAAATCTAAATATCAATGTATGAACCAGGATAAATACATTACTATGAATGAATTATTAACTCATTCACCCCTACAGACACATTTAGACTTTCCTAAGTAATTGATTCATAGAAAAGTCCATTGTTTTTCAGGGGTGGATTAGTTAAGGATGACAACCCTATTTAAAATTTTAGTCCTTTGCACATAAACTTGTGCACAGTCCATGAAATCAACTTTATTCACCTGATGACCAGGATGTCAAGTAAAACCAGGATGACAAGTAAAATCACAGGAGTGATACTTAAAACCAGGATGGCAGGTAAAATCAAAGAGGAGTAACACTTAAAACCAGGATGGCAGGTAAAATCAAAGATGAGTAACACTTAAAACCAGGATGGCAGGTAAAATCAAAGATGAGTAACACTTAAAACCAGGATGGCAGGTAAAATCAAAGACGAGTAACACTTAAAACCAGGATGGCAGGTAAAATCAAAGACGAGAGACACTTAAAACCAGGATGGCAAGTAAAATCTCAGGAGTGATACTTAAAACCAGGATGGCAAGTAAAATCACAGTAGTGACACTTAAAACCAGGATGGCAAGTAAAATCACAGGAGTTTACTTAAAACAAAGATGGCAAGTAAAATAAAAAAGGAGTGATACTTAAAACAAAGATGGCAGGTAAAATCACAGGAGTGACACTTAAAACCAGGATGGCTGGTAAAATCACAGGAGTGACACTTAAAACCAGGATGGCAGGTAAAATAACAGGAGTGTCACTTGAAACAAAGATGGCAGGTAAAAATCACAGGAGTTTACTTAAAACCAAGATGGCAGGTAAAATAACAGGAGTTTACTTAAAACCAAGATGGCAGGTAAAATCACAGGAGTGACACTTAAAACCAGGATGGCAGGTAAAATCACAGGAGTGACACTTAAAACCAGGATGGCAGGTAAAATCACAGAAGTGACACTTAAAACCAGGATGGCAGGTAAAAATCACAGTAGTGGCACTTAAAACCAAGAAAATGCAACTTGTTTAATATAATGGACAGCTTGAAATTGAACATTATCAAAAAACAATCAATCATAATGACACTATGTAATGTGCACTATGTACCTTTCCTTTTATAATCATTTTAAGTACACTTAAACTTTGACATAACCCCTGAAAAAAGTCTTGTTGGTAACAAAGTAATTTATTTACTTATTTTGAAAGACCATTGAACTGTTTATATCATACTTGTAATCTTTTTAGAAATATATGTATATTTAAAGTTTTTAGGCCATTTCCCATAGACCTTTTCACGATAACTGCATTCCTATGAATTTCACATATACACAGAGACTTTCGGACACATGAAGGAGTTTCATACCTAAAACAAATCTTACCCAATGAAAGACAAAGCATACACAGGGTAGGATTTGTCTTTCAATGGGTAACATTTGTCTTGGGTATGAAATGTTTTGGGCATGAAACACCTAGATGCTGTCTGGAACTGTTTGTGCGCAGGTGAAGTTTGTAGGTATGCAGTTACAGTGAAAAGGTCTATTATTGTTTATAGTAATTTGAGAAAACTGTACATCTTTAAAACCAGATTATGAGATAACCCCCCCCCCCTTTAAAAATCTCGGTTGGTTACTAAGTGATATTTTTCATATCATGATACAATATATTTAAAAACATATATGAAAATTTTATCGAAAAATCTATTGCAGAAAGGAATTAGGACCATCATCCTTAAAAAGAAGAAATTGCTATATTTCATATTTCAATGGTGTCTGCATATTAAAGCTAACATCATATATCAATGGAGAAAAAATAAAGCTTCCATGTTTATGATCTTTACTGTAATATATTTAATACTATGTATCAATTTCCTTCATGTTGATTATACCTTAGAGAAAGTTTAAGTATTAGATTGAAATCCATTATCATGGAAGTGAATATACCCAGTGATACATATACATGTAGCCTTATGCTGATAAATCTACAGATAGGCCTATATCTTAAGAGAATAGGAAAATAAAATTCTGGATATACAAACAAAAAAGTTAGATAAATTTAGATAATATCTAATACATGTATATGACTTTTTTGCACTGTATGGCTCTTTTATCTTTTTTGTAAAAATATTTTATATCTTAAACAAGATATTTTTGTAGCGGGAAAATTACAGGAAATTCCTGAAACAATTGAGCAAAGACGAATTAGCAATCACATATCCTGAGACCAGACAACTTAACTTTCAGTTGCACAGGTGTATAAACTTGTCCAATCAGAATTAAGCATCAAACTGGACATTATGACAACAAAACATAAGTGGTTGAGTATGTAGTTCCTCTATGCCAAAAGTAAAAATATCAAAACACATACACACGCACGCACGCGCGCACACACACACACGACCAGTATAACCATTTCATGTCATCTTTGTAAAGAGTTGGAACTTGATGTGTGTCTGTAATGTGTGTCTATAATGTGTGTCTGTAACATGTAAGCAATAGCCACACAGACTGATCAATCAGCTCAACAAGATGAACACTGTCAATCAAACACTGTCAATTCCCAGAGATCATGTTTATTTCCATTGTAACAGTTATACTTGATACAGCACATTAGTATGATTAGAAGACTGTCTGAGATGATGAACTCTGCTTCATTTAACATAAAATGAAAAGTTCTTTTGAGCTGCAACAGATTTAAAGTATTTTTTATTCAAAATATATTCAAATAAGGAAATGTTGTGAATATATTAGGAGAGTGTGTATAAGGCCTTACTTCTCAAAGTTAGTTTGCAATATTAACAATACATATATACAAAGTACATGTATAATTAACTTGCTCTCAAAGTAACCATCATTTAAGTATCAACATAAATATCTAATGGTAGACATTGTACATAAATGACTTTCCTTTGTAAACATGACCAACAGAAATTACATTGCACTTCAGGGGAAAAAGGCTCTCTGTAGATTGAGTCAGATAGAGAGCCTTTTTTCCTGCAGTGCAATATAATTTCTGTTGGTCATGTTTACAAAGGAAAGTCATAGATTGAGTCAAATATTAGCTGGCCTGGCTCAGTCGGTAACGCACTTGACTCATCATCGTAAGGTCGTGAGTTCAAATCCACCTGGTGGCAGGTTGTTTTCCTGTCCTTCGGATGAGACAGTAAAAACTGAGGACCCATGTCACAGTATGTTAAAGAACCCTCACTGCTCAATGGCCGCAAGTGCCGATCGTAGGCCAAAATGTGAAGCCCTTCACCGGCATATAGTGATGTCTCCATATGAGTGAAAGATTCTTGAGTGGGACGTTGAACAACAACAAACAAACAATTGAGTCAAATAGGAAAAGTGTGCCAAATTAAACTGTCAAGAACAGTGGCGACCATCTTAAAAATGGCAAAATGATTATGAGTATTTGTAAAATTGAAAGAGAATTATAATCATCATCCAGAAGTTTGAATTTGACAGAATATTCAAATTTATTTTGTCTTGAATTCAATTAGCAAAGCATAATGTGAACAAAGCCTGTTTTTCATTATTGTTATTAAATCAAGCTGTCAATTTAGACGTTTTTACTACAGATAGCTACAGTGAAACTTTTATATAGTGACCTCCTTAGTGGGGGACACAAGAAAACCAGTTTTTATAAGGAGGTGGTCTTTATATAAAGGTACACAAAAGGTACTTTTTGGGACAGCAAAAAAAAAAAAACACGGTCTTTATGACCATGTGGTCTATATACACAAGTGGTCACTAAAGCAGGTATTACTGTATATGTAAATTAAGCCTGTAGGGCTTAATGTATAGCTGCTACAGATAAGTACTTAGGCTATGAGTTTTATGGAAATGAAAATCAAAAGTTAAGTTAACTACAGTTCTTCTAGTAAACATGCAGACATGGACAAAAGAGGAATTTAAAACAACGTTATATTTACTATCTGTGACCCATTTGGAGATACATCTGTTAGGCTGGTACACTTTAATGAAGGAAAAAGCAAACATTGATTCATGTAGTTCATGCAAAAGAAATTTAGGGTTTCATTTTTTATATTTCAATTTAAACATACAGGTAACTGTGTCTAATAGCTGTTGTAATGAATCAATCTCTACATCCCAATACATGGCTAATCTGTGTATGATGTACGTTTAACTAATTTAAACTGAACCCTAGGTCACTTATGTTGAAAAATTCTAAGCTCTCCTCTTAGTATTGAGTAGAGCATTTGTCAATTGATTGATTCTCTAAGCACTATATAGCTGATACAGATAAGTATGCAATTTCTGCTTTAATTATCTCTGATAAAAACCTTTGATATCACAATTGATGAGTAATTACCTGTAATCAATTAAAATTTTAATCACTTATAACAACTGTTTAAGTGAAAATACTACTTAAATCATATACCAAGGTAAAAGTAGAAGTTGTAAAACAAAATCATTGAAAAATTCAAATATCTAGGTTTGATTAATAATCTGTTTGCTATGAAATATGAACAAAGTGAAAAAGATATATTTCATCTATGACTGTCATGAGTTTTATCCTGAAACAATATATTGCAATATCTTTTCACAAATGATACTAAAACTATTCTGATTGGTAGAAATTTTAAAGTTCTGAAATGAATACACAAGTAATTATGAATATTTTGCTAGTTAAAAGTGACCTGGGCATAATTGTATATGTTTTGATAGTTAAAAATGACCTGGGCATAATTGTATGTGTTTAGATATTTAAAGTGACCTGGGCATAATTGTATGTGTTTAGATATTTAAAGTGACCTGCATTATTGATATGTTTAGAAAGTGACCTGGGCATAATTGTATATGTTTTGATATTTAAAGTGACCTGGGCAAAAATGTGTTTAGATATTTAAAGGCATAATTGTATATGTTTTATTTAAAGTGACCTGGGCATAATTGTATATATTTAGATATTTAAAGTGACCTGGGCATAATTGTATGTGTTTAGATATTTAAAGTGACCTGGGCATAATTGTATATGTTTTGATATTTAAAGTGACCTGGGCATAATTGTATGTGTTTAGATATTTAAAGTGACCTGGGCATAATTGTATATGTTTTGGTAAAGTGATATAATTGTATGTGTTTAGATATTTAAAGTGACCTGGGCATAATTGTATATGTTTTGATATTTAAAGTGACCTGGGCATAATTGTATATGTTTAGATATTTAAAGTGACCTGGGCATAATTGTATATGTTTTGATATTTAAAGTGACCTGGGCATTATTGTATATGTTTTGATATTTAAAGTGACCTGGGCATAATTGTATATGTTTTGATATTTAAAGTGACCTGGGCATAATTGTATATGTTTTGATATTTAAAGTGACCTGGGCATAATTGTATATGTTTAGATATTTAAAGTGACCTGGGCATAATTGTATATGTTTAGATATTTAAAGTGACCTGGGCATAATTGTATATGTTTAGATATTTAAAGTGACCTGGGCATAATTATTTTAGATATTTAAAGTGTTTTGTATATGTTTAGATATTTAAAGTGACCTGGGCATAATTGTATATGTTTTGATAGTTAAAAGTGGCCTGGGCATAATTGTATGTGTTTAGATATTTAAAGTGACCTGGGCAACACTGTATATGTTTTGATATTTAAAGTGACCTGGGCAACACTGTATATGTTTTGATATTTAAAGAGACTTGAGTTCATTTTACATGTGTTAATAGTTAAAAGTGACCAGGGCAAAATTAGTTACCCCCAGGGCCTATCATTAGAGAACACTTGTATGTAATCTGTTCAGTGAATGTAAGTAATAAAAGTACTGTTAAGTCTGACGAAGTGTTAAATCTTATCAAACATGAACACCAATGATTAATTTAGAATTTCAGATAGCAGTGAAAGTGTCAAAGTGTAGATTAATATAGTCAACACAGAAACATCATAAATCAAAAACCTAAAGTCTAGTTCACACTATATTGGTTGGCAGTTAAATATTGCAATATCTGCAATATCAATAAGATGTATTGATTTTATAATATGAAAATGAAAATGCTACACATTATAAACTAGATGAAGAAACCGAATGCTTAAAATTATGAAAAGTTTGTAATGAAAGTAATAAGATGATGATGATGATGATGATGATAATAATGATGAAGATGATGAAATAGGTGTTGAATACATTAGATATGAAAGTAAACTTTCTGCCCCTTGAATCTTTTTTCATGTGCACATAGGTCAAGGTCACAAGGTTGTTGAGCTAAGAGACATACAAAAGGTCAAAATTTCAGCATTTGTCTCCCAATACAAAAAAGTTTGTCTCTTAATACACAATGAGTAATAGATCAATGAAAATCAAATAATTAATTTTACCTAGGGCTTAAAGTTTCATAATATCTAAATTTGATGCAGACTTTCCCCTAGATAAAAATTTTAAATACTTTTTTTTTAAAATCTTGACCATATCAGTAGAAATAATTCATTTATTTTTATTTAAAACCTTAATTACAAAATTTCACAGTGTTATTAAGCTCAACGAACATATGAAAACGGTATGGTTGTAAATTTAGTCTCTATACTGAAATACATACATGATGACAATGATCAATAATTAATTTACATTTATACCAATAATCAGTATATCTATATAAAACTATTAAAGACAAAAACAGATTTTGCCAACAACAGCAATTCTATTAAAAGATGTTGTACCTGACAAAATTGGTATCCAGGTTTATAAGTAATCAAGGTTATAAAACATCAAATCTTCAGAATATAAATATTTAGTTTTCCTAAATTTTCTTTGGGTTCACAAAACATCAAAAGCTTTAAAATACAAATAAGTTACCGTTAATCAAAAGTTTAAAATACAAATAGGTTACCATAGATATTCTTCCGGCTTACAAAACATCAAAAGCTTTAAAATACAAATAAGTTACCGTTAATTTTCTTCTGGTTCTCAACACTGGACAGTCAACTTTTCTAAGAAATCTATAATGAGGATTCCTACTCTAATATCCGATATCCTCTAGCATTCAAGCTGTGTATTCTTCACCCACACACAAAACTTAACAGTTTATGAATGTCTGTAAATTACAATAAAAATAGGTAATTCCTAAGTTCATGGTACACATACTAAGCCAATGAGTGTGATTATTCTCTGGGAATCAAATGTTTGGAACAGCATGGTGTTGTAGACAGAAAATAGGGAATCAATACATGGCTCCTTGGAGAAAAATCAATGACTGATTGATACTTTGTACAGCTAAAAATGACAATTACACTGCACCTATTGCATACCTCTACATTCTGGATGTTAACATCATGAACCATTTTTCATGTGCTTAAAAATATTTAGTAATGTACAGATCTATTAGATAGGATCATGTTTAGCTCATAGAAAGAATGTGGAAGGCTTTACATTGATTGATGTAAAGATTTGTAAATCTGAAGTTACAGTGAATTATTCATCAAAAGGAATCAATTCTAATTTCACACTAGCTCTACACCTGCTTGACTGCACATCTTAAAGTCTTAAAGAAATGCCCTTTTTAGTACAGTGACACAGTGTTTAAAGCAGTTAGAATATCATGAAGGCTTGATCAATAGCTGTACAAGACAAATATCTGAAAATATTTAAGTTTTCAAACATAAACAAAATCAATACCACTCTTGAATATGGCAGTATTCTAATTAAACAAAAACTATAGATTAACTTAATAAATGTTCAGAAATTAGTTACATATCAATATCTTACAAGAATTAATCACCTTACGGTTCTAAATTTACAGAATAGACACATATAGGATGATTCTGAATTTAACAATGCGTTATATCAGCCATACCTTCCATTGTAAGACATATCAAAATAATGATACAAATTATTAACAGAATATAATAACACTGGCAGTTGATGTGCTCAAGAAATATTTATGTGTAGAACATTGATGTGTATCTGAAGTACTGGGTAAATTTATTTTCTGTTCTCTGCTTTGCATTTGCTTTCTGGAAACACATAACTAGAGGTATTAGAGGTTTGTGATCCAGTTACAGTATCATAATGTTAGTAAATGCAACAAAAATATATCAGATTTAAATCAGAGATCTGGGAGTGTTAAATTATAACCATCCAACTATTGGATTTTGCAGGTAAAATTAGGATTCTACCCAAATCTAGTAGCTCCTAACATAATTTCTATATATTTGTTCAAATTTCATAAATATTTTGTCAATTAAAGTGAGGAGTTTACTTAGTTTCTTATCAATAAAAAAAACAATTGTTGTATATCATCTTGACCATGTACTGGTATACAGTAAAACTGCTTTAGTGACCACCTGTGTATAAAGACTACCTGGTCATAAAGACAGTTTGTTGCTGTCCCCAATAGTACCACTTGTGTACAAACCAACCTCTATAAAGGTTACCTCCCTATAAAGACGGGTTTTGATCTGTCCCTAAGGGGGTTTTTATATACAAGTTTCATTGTACTGTGTGCAATTTAGTGCATGTATTAAACTGAGATTTGACTACAAAATTCTGGGAGTGATAAACTACACCTCTCCACCTTTTCTTTGAATTTACTATCTTAATGTTGTTATACACTACATTCAACTTTTCAATGATATGGTGTCAGTAAGGTGGATAAGAGTACCTGGTTACAATGTACCCCAAAAGAAACCAATGTCGTACTGCAAGTAAACTGGCAAACTTTCTTACAAATATAGCTTGGTTTCCAGCGGGGCTCAAACCTTAGCAGACCAGAAGTGAGAAACTTCATGGTTCAAAGCGCAATGATCTAACCACTCAGCCATGGAGGATCTTCTACCTTTTCAATTTTGGATATTGTACAACCTTTATATTGTAAGCAAAATTGAACTTATGTAATCTATCATGAGGCCCTTTTGACACTTTTTAAAAATTTGGCATTGAAATAGATACAATACAATAAAATCACTGTTGTTTGAAAAAAAAGTAAACAGTCAATCAAAATAAATTTAAAAGGCATAAAAAAGTATAGTTTCAATATATTGTTTTGTTTTAAGACTCAATGTTAGAAAAAATATCAGAAAAAAATACCCAATGGTCCATTTTCTCTTGACAGAATTTTATAAATTTGTTTCATGACCAGCTGCACCAATGGCAAAAGATATGCCCATCCAAAAGCTTTAACAAATTGTAACACTAAGGGTGATAGACATGCAATTTTTTATGTGACATTCTCTCTTCTTAAAATGTATACCTGTACTTAATATGTGGAGTTTAGGTGACAAAGTAAATTACATGTAGATATGGACACAACAATCAAAACAAAAAGAGGGCAATTACTCTGAAAATTTGAGTTGTAGGAAGACAGTTTTTGTATGTGACACCCTGTTTTCTTCGGTTGTCAAATTTTAAATAATAAAGTCCAATAATTCTGTAACAGCAAAGTCAAAATCATGAAATAGAAAGGAGCCTAGCCTTCATGAAACCATACATTGTGTAAAGTTTGAAAGCATTTGTAAAAGCTAATTTAATTGGTTATCAAACAATTTTTGGACAAATGGCTTCTTCAGTGCCCATTTTTCACTGCTTTGGCTTCAAGAGGTAATCAAGAACAATTAAATCACATGGAAAATTGGAATATGGATTATTAATATGATGTGAATCATTTTTCACCATAATACATCTGTCTTAGATAGGCATAAAAAATTAATTCAAATATCGCAAAATATATGTCTAAAGAGCAACTGACTTTTTCAATTTTCATAAGGAATATATTGAAAAGAAAATGGCTTCTTCTGTGCCCATTTTTCACTGCTTTGGCTTCAAGAGGTAACCAAGAACAATTAAATCACATGGAAAATTGGAATATGGATTATTAATATGATGTGAATCATTTTCGCCATCAACAAATTAAATTACTTCATACAAGAAATTTGTGATGAACAAATATTATTAGAGAATCAATCACTGTCAAAGCAATATTCCATGCAAAACTAAATACAGCAATGATTTTTATATGAGCACAAGTCTAAATTATAGTAGTGACTTCTATATGAGTACAAGAAAATTGTATAAAAGTTGCTTCTATATGAGTACAAGTATAGAGTACAGTAGTGGCTTCTGTATGAGTACAAGCTTATAGCACTGCAGTGATTTCTGTATGAGTACAAGCCTATAGTACAGCAGTGATTTCTGTATGAGTACATGCTTATAGTACGGCAGTGATTTCTATGAGTACAAGCCTATAGTACAGCAGTGATTTCTATATGAGTACAAGCTTATAGTACAGCAGTGATTTCTGTATGAGTACAAGCCTATAGTACAGCAGTGATTTCTGTATCAGTACAAGCCTATAGTACAGCAGTGATTTCTGTATGAGTACAAGCTTATAGTACGGCAGTGATTTCTGTATGAGTACAAGCTTATAGTACAGCAGTGATTTCTATATGAGTACATGCTTATAGTACGGCAGTGATTTCTGTATGAGTACAAGCCTATAGTACAGCAGTGATTTCTATATGAGTACATGCTTATAGTACGGCAGTGATTTCTATGAGTACAAGCTTATAGTACGGCAGTGATTTCTATATGAGTACATGCTTATAGTACGGCAGTGATTTCTATGAGTACAAGCTTATAGTACAGCAGTGATTTCTATATGAGTACAAGCTTATAGTACAGCAGTGATTTCTGTATGAGTACAAGCCTATAGTACAGCAGTGATTTCTATATGAGTACAAGCTTATAGTACAGCAGTGATTTCTTATCTACAAGCCTATAGTACAGCAGTGATTTCTATATGAGTACAAGCTTATAGTACAGCAGTGATTTCTGTATGAGTACAAGCCTATAGTACAGCAGTGATTTCTGTATGAGTACAAGCTTATAGTACAGCAGTGATTTCTGTATGAGTACAAGCTTATAGTACAGCAGTGATTTCTGTATGAGTACAAGCTTATAGTACAACAGTGATTTCTATATAGTACAAGCCTATAGTGAGTTTCTATATGAGTACAAGTCTATTTCTATATGAGTACAAGCTTATAGTCCAGCAGTGATTTCTATGAGTACAAGCCTATAGTACAGCAGTGATTTCTGTATGAGTACAAGCTTATAGTACAGCAGTGATTTCTGTATGAGTACAAGCTTATAGTACAGCAGTGATTTCTGTATGAGTACAAGCTTATAGTACAGCAGTGATTTCTGTATGAGTACAAGCTTATAGTACAGCAGTGATTTCTATGAGTACAAGTCTAAAATATAGTAGTGATTTCCATACAAGTACAAGCCTATAGTACAGCAGTGATTTCTAGATGAATACAAGCCTAGAGTACAGCAGTGTTTTTTATAAGAGTACAAACCTATAGTATAGCAGTGATTTCTAAATGAATACAAGCCTAGAATACAGCAGTGTTTTCTATAGGAGTACAAGCCTATAGTACAGCAGTGATTTCCATACAAGTACAAGCCTATAGTGCAGTAGTGTTATCTATATATGAGTACAAGCCTACAGTGAAGTAGTGACTTTTTATGAGTACAAACCTATAGTAGAGTAGTGATTTTTATATGTGTAAGCTATAATCTATGTCTGATCAGTTAGCACCAGAATTAGCTAACAAAGTAAACAGGATTTTACAATCATTATCTGCTTCTCAGATAACTAATTTTAACAAGAGTATGACAAGCAACATATAATATGTCCATCATATTTTTTGCTTTTTCAGTAGTTAATGATAAAAACAGGCTGTGGTTCACAGTGTTGGCAGCTAATTTATCAAGTGACCTTGACAACAGATGTGTGACCTTTAGTCAAAGTCATGACACACCCATTTCCCATAAAGGAAACTTTGTGCCAGAAATGAAGTTACACAAATAAATTATTATGAAAATAAATTCAAACAAGAAAATCCAATTTAATCCATGTTGACTTTGACATAATGGGAATGATCTTGAGACAAGGTCATGACACATTGCCTTCTCATACCAAAAATGTCAAGAATTAAGTTGCACAAATAGAATATTAAAAACATACAACCTTAACAAGAAAATGCCATCTTACGCCACAATGTTCAGATGTATGACCCTTAAGTCAAGGTCAGGAATCACTGCCTTCCCATAGGAATGAGAATATTAACATGAGACATGTAGACAACTGTAGGCTTAAAAAGCATTACAAATAGACAAATGGACAAACACTCAGAGCACTTAAAATGTCTTCATGTTCTTGTCAATAGACAGGTGTGTAGAAATGTGGCAAGGCAGGTACAGTTTACATGTTAATATTTACAATTTTATATGGAAAACATTTCCAAGCTTCGATCTTTTTTATGTAGATTTATTACTGTCCTACACAAATCCAATTATTCATAAATTTTTATGATTGTATACATACATTTTTTTCCAATTGTATCATAATGTAAGACAAAGTCAAAGGCTCCAGGGAACCACTTTTTGGCCTTTAATCCACATCAGAACTGACAATAAGTAAATTCTCATGTATTTTACCTATAAACTATCTGATCTGTCTACTTGTATATGTTTAACTCATTTATCAATATCATAAAAAGGGAATACTTTATCATACAACAGTAAAAACAAAAACACAGGATAAAATTTCAGACACAGGTCCTGAGTGGATTATCTACAAACCAGATACATCGTTTTATTTTTATTTTTTGCTCGTGTAATTTTCTAACGTTTTGATAATTTTATTAATATTTTTTAGCTCTGAGCACTATAAATCTCTTTTAATATCATTGCCCTAAAATTATGCAATTTTCAATTTCCCAAACTTCAGTGCCCTTACCTTTCATGATTTTAATTATGTTTGAACAATGGAAATGATTCCAGAATCTAGATTTGGGAATAGATTTTTTCTATCTTCACAATTATTAAAATTCTTGTAATTAAAGGGCACACAAAAATAAAAGGGTTACAGTATATAATCTTACTTGGTCTTGTGATAGTCATACTGTTTATGTCAATCATACCATACCTTAAGGTGCAGAATAAACTATTGAGATCAGAAATCAGAAATTATGCTGGTGATAACTGCATAATTGTGTTGATCTCTGATTTACGTATGATATAGTGATGGTGGTCTCATTTTCACTTCAATATATTTTATTTTGAAATACCAGGTTTCAGCTTGACTTGCTATTGACGTATTATCCAACAGCACTTTAACAAATTAACATGAATAAAGAAACCAAAAACTACTGCTACTCTCATATTTTCAATGACAAAAGTAAAGTATCAATTTCATGATATACCATGGTTATAATTTGATAATACATGTACAGTAAAACTTGTATAAAAGGAGCTCCTTAGGGACACAAGAAAACCGGTCATTATATAGAGGTTGATTTGTACACAAATGGTACTATTGGAGATAGCATAAAAAAGTCTTTATGTCCAGGTGGTCTTTATACACAAGTGGTCACCAAAGCAAGTTTTACTGTAGATAAATCAGTAAGATTATCGGAAGACACTAAAGCTCACGGAAATGAATGTAAATTTTCAAAATAGGTATTTGACCCACAGCTGTCAGGTTTTAAGGTCAAAGGAACAGAAAATACATGTATTTTGATTCCTTCAGCTCAGGTTAAATATTTTGAAATTTAGATCAAAGTCCAAGGTCAAGGTACCAAATGAAAATTCTGGTCATAAGAAATCTAATGTTGAAATAACATAGAACCTATCCCTCATGGTTTAAAAGCTATAGCAGAGGTTAAAATGTTTGAAAATTTAGGTCAAAGTCCAAGGTCAAGGTAAAAAATGTCAGGTACCAAATGAAAGCTTTGGTCATAAGATATCTGTATGTGAAATATCAAAGACTTATCCTGCATAATTTAAAAGCTATAGTTCAGGTTAAAGTTAAAGAGATCAGAGTCCAATATCATGGTCATTAGGTAAAAAATGTCAAGGGTCCAAATGAAAGCTCTGGCCATAAGAAATCTACATCTAAAATACCAAAGCCCTATCAATCAAGGTTTAAAAGCTATAGCTGAGATTAAAGCTTTTGAAAAATAGGTAGAAGTTCAAGGTCAAAGTCACTAGGTCAAGAGTAAAAAGCTCTGGTTATAGGGAATTTATATGTAAAATATCAAAGCCCTGTCTCATGCAGTTAAAAAGATACCAGCCAGGTTAAAGTTTCGTCTATGGACACTGACAACAACAACAACAACAGCAATGCGTGTATGGCAATAGCTCTCCAGACTTTCGTCCTGGTAAGCTAAAATTTGTAAGGAATTGACTATTTAAATAAGAGTCCTGATCGATGCTAATGGCAAGCAGGGATTTTCTTACCCCATTTTGGGATCCTATAGCAGGACCAAATCCCATAAAGAATTAAGAATTCTCAAACAAATGTCCCAAATTAAGTTTGTCTTTTTTAGATAAATAACTTAAATTATTCCATTTTTTGTTTTTGTTTTTGTTTTTTTTATATCCAAGATCAAGAATTTAGGAGGTAGGAAATTCCTGACAAGATATGTGGTATGTATACAGCCAATATCAAATCTTATTTTTGCATGAAACAACATCAGCTAAACTTTAACAAATAAATCATTTGAAAATAAAAAAAAAATCAATCAAGCAATTGCAAACAAATAATTAAGTTATCCATACAGCTTACCTCAGCATCTGTAACAGCTGACAGGTTCAGGATTGGTGAGCTTCATCAGAGTCAAAGACCTGACATTACTAACCACAGACTTTGGTATTTGTTTTAAGATCACTATCTGAAATTGTAAATTAAAAAACAGGAGGCCTAACAAGCCATGAGCCACTCACCTGTGTACCAAAGTTAGTTAAAGAACTGGCCGATGCTAACAGGGGAACAGTGTCACACACACACACACACACACATACATGTATACACACATATACACACACACACACATACACACACTCACGTTCAAATTTTCAAGTAACATTTGGCTCAAGGGCATTATCAATATCTGAACCAACAGAATGGTGCAATATCATTTGAACACTTTTGATATAATCAAAGTACTGAAAGTAATGAAACGAGTTGATGGTAATCGAGTTGATGGTAATCGTTAAGTTTCAATGAGGTATAATACACTCAGTATACTGAAAAAATAAACACACAAGCTTGAAATACATGTATATTGCAGGTTAATTTCAATAAAGGGTACCACTGTCATGTTGTAAATTTTTGATTTACCATCACAATATAACATCAGCCTTTAAAATTACTGTGAAAATGCATGTTATTTCCAGAATTTTCAAATTAGAAAAAACCTGTGAGAATTATCCAATTTTATTTCAAATGAGAACAATACTGACAATGAAAACATCAAAATTTTTTAACATTTTTTACCATTTAACATATCACAAGTGAGTAGCTTATAGGTTGAATTTTAAATTACTTTTTAATTCGGTAAAATTAGGTTTTACAAAAAAAGTAACTTAAAATCGGGTCAGACATTTGGCCTAATGTGAGTACTGATGACTTATTTATTATGCAACAAACTACATAGATCAGCAATATGATTATAAAACCTTGTGCTTATAAACATTGTTTCATCCATATTAAATTTCTATACTTCCCATCAGTAGCCTTAAATCTCTAGATCACTGAATACCCATGCATGTAAAATATTTTCCCAAATCTCAAAGATTGCCACAAGTTTCTCTTCAATTAAGATCAGGTGAATGCCAGATGACACAACTTCTATGCCAAACTTCAAAGCCAGATCTTGCCAATATACAGTAAGGCAAACTTGACCAAAACTCATTTGCATATTAATCATGTGCAAGAATTGAAAACAGTCCAGTCAATAGCTTTTAATGTCAATTCTATCACAAGAGTATAATGGTAAAAAATAATTGAAAAGTAACATTCTAAAGTAAATCTATAATGTCTTAAAATTCATAAAGGACACTGAACTGACCTTTAATAGCATATATTTCAACAAGTCTTGTAGACCTATATTTTTCAGCGAATTGTTACTATATTTTCGTCAGTTTAAAAAAGCAAAAATATATGAATAAAAGTGTGATTTGGAAATTTCAATCTTGAAGTTGAGATTATGTTGCTGAAATGCACATACATGTGTAATTTTCCATCAATATAATGTGTTATTAACCCCATACTACAAAATGTGGTTTGACATGTTCCCAATAAACAACTAACAATAACATTACTGAGTTGATGTTTCATCAACTCTTAAAAATGATATCTGCATTCAAAACATGGACAGATTTAGAGAAATTGACATGAATTACAACTTAAAATCTTATGATAATATGATACGCAATATACATCATGTATTATTGCATTTGGTCATGAAATGATGGTTAAAAGACTTTACTAGGCTATACATAAGGGTACCAAATATGAAATATAAATCTCCTTCTACTCAATTAAAAATTCAATAAATATGTTGTTTGTTCATTTTTAGTTATAAATATCATTTTTATTATGTCTGGTTATTGATTGTATTTACCTCCATACTGGTATGCTACACACGTATCCAAATATAATAACTATTTAATAATTGTTTGTGAATTGTTTGTAAAAACTCCTTTGCAACAATGATTTTCCAAGTAAAATGATATGCAATATGAAACAACTTTTATTATATAAACAAAACTGCATGATGGCCACATATAACTATACAATACTGGTCAGTGACCAATTCTCACCAAGTACCAATTCTTGTGAACTGTTTTTAACTGGCATATGTAGAACATGCAAACACATACATACTTTCACAGATTTTTTTTGTGTTTCCTGGACAAGACACTATTCTGATTGCAGAATTAAAATAAAAACTAATTTCTCCAATGAAACTAGAAAATACCAGGTAAAATAAAACAAGTTGGCAAGAATTAGTACTTGGTGAGATTTGGTCTCTGACCAGAGTACAGTCAGTATGGAAATAACCCATACCTTCATACTTCTTTGCTGGCAGTCATTTTCCAACAAGTCCATTTCTCGGTGAGTTTTCTTGTCCATATCAACAAATGTCATTGTCTTCTTCATTTAGAAATTTCAGAATATCATCACATACATGTATACATTTTGGGCAAAATTGGGAAAATATACTTGAATTGAGACTTATTTTGTTAGAGGACACACCCTTTAAATGGCTGTGAATGGCACCTCATATTATATCACAGATTCTTTACTTTGTTATTACTGCTCAACTAGAGACTATGGCATGATATAAATGGCAATGTGTGTAAAACAAGATTTATTCTAGCATTCCCACTGATTGGTCATTATCGATATAATCTATTTTGGACAAAGCAATTTCCTATTTGCAGCATCTTTTGGTCAATTATACATGCGTGTGACGTATTCATCATAATCATAAACAAACTGCAGAAAATCATATTGCAGTCTGCAAAACAATAACAGT
The DNA here is from genome assembly GCA_030159075.1 of Atrina japonica. NCBI lineage: Eukaryota > Metazoa > Mollusca > Bivalvia > Pterioida > Pinnidae > Atrina > Atrina japonica. The sequence continues at coordinate 103,317 of BROG01000539.1, forward strand.
CCCATAATGCCACATCTTTTAATCAACAAAATAATTTATGTAACACTTTTGTTCATTCACCATCTTTACAAATCAATGTCAGACCTAGAGTATAGATACAACTTTAAACCTTTCCCTCAATATTTCTACCACAAGTTTTCAACTCAGATGCTATTCCTTTTTACTCGCTATATTTCTGTATACAGCACATATCTTAATATTCATATGCACAAGTGATTGTAAAAACACCCACAATCTACAAAGTACAAAATTTTGATATTCTGAGAAGTTGTGAAATACAAACATCAATTATCATGATAATATCTTTCATCAATTGGATTGATCATCTATCTGTATTGATCATTCACATTGTTTTTCTTCCGAAGTTTGGAATGACATATAAAATTCGATTTACTGCCTACAGACTCGTTAAAACAATATTTTTCCTAAAACAACAAATGGCAATATAACAAAAGTATTGACTACACATAGAATTCTTACAGACTGAACAATATTTCATGTTTGATCACTGCATTTTTTTTTTACATGAAAGCTTTAAACTCATACAATATTGTAGGAATACCGTAAACAATATTTTTTATCTTGTTTTACGATTCAAAGAAAATTGGTGTTTAAGTGATACAGAATGTATGACTTTGCTCAAATGAACAAATACAGAAGTACATGTATATAATCTTGTCTAAATATAGTACATGTAAGTCGATTCTGTTAATATTTACAATTTAATGGGATAATCACAAGAGAACCATCACCTGTACAGTCAGCCCACGCAAACACACATTACAATTTTTTATTTTCAAAAAATATCTTACTTCAGGAGACTTGTTTTTCCTTTTTCTTAATGTCAACCAGATATCCACGAAAAAGCAGGCCGCTGCACGCTTATATTCACATCATGGATCCTATTTGACTGCAAAGAATAAGAAGAGAATCATTACGGGACATTTCTTGTTTGTAGGATTTTTTGGTTGGCAAATACTTAAGATTCATCCTAAAACTGACAATACATCCTGATTTATGATATTTACTGCTTGAATTTTTTTTTTTGGGGGGGGGGGGGCAAATATATACTTAACTTTAATTGTGAGAGGTGTCTTTTTGAAGGAATGATTTTAATATTCCTGTACCAATACTTGATCCACAGTTTATCCATTATACTGTTAAATTTGTCAGTTGTAGAGATACACATACTTGCATCCTGGGTTGTGAACTAATGTTCAGTGTCTGGTACTTTTTCTGATTCCAACCCCCCTACAATATTCTTAAATTTACAGAATAAGACAAGTCTTTAACATACAAAATGACTGGGGAAAATATTGAAATTTGGAAACATATACCTTTTGCTTTAAATTATATATTACATGTGTAAACAACTCTGTCTCTGTCTGTCTTTTTAGTCTGTCTGTCTGTCTTTTTAGTCTGTCTGTCTGTCTTTTTAGTCTGTCTGTCTGTCTGTCTGTCTCTCTCTCCTAATTAAACCATTACAGGTTTCATATGACTTCATATATAATTTACTATCCTTATACTTCTGTATATTAAAGTGATATTAGCTGTCGCAATGATGATTTTTGTTCCATGTCATATAGACCAGAATATAATAGAATGTGTGCATTCAAATACATTACTCTAACCATCAAGTGGTCTCTTAGGGATATATATGAGATAAAAATATTACATAAAATATACACGTAAAATTTCGCATCGACAACAGCTCACATTGCTTCAACAAAACAAAAGACAAAAATAAAAAACAAAACAATACATTTGTACAGTTTTGAATGTACATATCACTTCCTTTCTTTTGTTTTCACCTTGGGATAACCTAATTGTCATAATTGCTAAATAACATTAATACAGATACAAAGATTGAATGGTAAATTGGTGATCAAAAAGAATTGTTCAGCTAACATAAAGAGTAGAAACTCAAAGACACCAGAAAATTGATTTCTCCAGAAAAATACATATTACTTACACTGTCAGTAAAACTTCAATGACAGAATGATTACTGTATTTGTGATTTCTGTAAACATTTTACTGGTCTCTATCTCAAATAAACTTAGATCAGCATCAATGACCACAGACAGCTGAAGACAGTAAGTGATGAAGAAACAGCATAACAAGGATATCATCACACGGTTGTGATATAGGATTTACATTCTAACAATCAAACCTGTAACTATCCAGATCCAATAATAAAACTCATAGTCCCACTGAAAGACACTGAGTGAATCATCTACAAAAAGTGTTTTTTCCATAGGTCAATATGGCTATAAGAAATGATGTATCTTGAAAACTGATTCGGAAAATGCATTTATGACTTTACTGAAATAATCAATTGTAAACTTCTGTATACTTTAATATACAAATGTAAGATTTCAATACCACAAAGAAATATATTCATATGGAATAAAAGAATCTGTTTCCTACAATAAACTGAGTATTTATTCTTGTGTTGTCATAAAGGCCAAAAATAATCTTTAATCTACTTAAGTCTTTTAGAAAATTAAGAAATACATTCTATGCATGGCTCAATAACAAAACATACCAATATCAATATGAAAATAGTAAATGGAATTATATGTCCATACAAACTATATATCCATGATGGTTCATATCTGTGGATTCTATAAGCATTTAGTTGACTTCAAAGCCTGAATATTCAAAATAACAGCTTCTTTTGGTCTTGAACTTTGTCAGGGAAGTCATAATGGTAATTTGTCCCTGTAGACATGAAACATGTTTTGTAACTCTACATTCCTAGTACTGAATACTATTAGTGACCGAAAAAACTTATTTTGTTCGGTTTGATGTAGAACAACAAAAAACATTAATGACAAAAACAGTTCTGGGCAGCATGAAATTAAACACAGCACAAATTGTTACCAATTTTAAAAACTGAAAATATTCTTCAAAATACAACAGACAGAAAGGAAGCATACAAATTAAAGATTGTCAAATGAAACAAAGTGTGATACATCGTATACAAAACAAGAAATTTTGCCGACAAAATTAAGTAGTGTTCACATATATTAGTAAGCGGTATATTGGAATACAGTAGTGTTTTCACATGACCAAAGTCAATATAACTTGGCCAATACTCTTCTGTTCTTCTCTTCTTACAGCGCAAAAATGTTTCATTACAAAAGTAGCTGGTTGCCACAACAACCAACTATCTATAGTAACAATTATCTAACAATCCAACCATTATAAGATTCCAAAATTATGTAATTTTTTCAGATAAATGACGCCAAGATGAGATTTATGTGAAACCAAAATAGCCTTTGTTTTTGAACATTTTGGATACTTCATTATGTATTGATTACTCCTTTTTTGCATTTAAATTCATGTACTTATTACAGTAATAGCAATTTTTTTATTCGAAACAAAATAATAGCAATATTTAAGCCAAATTCTGCTTAACCCATCAACCCCTGAAAAACAATGGACTCTTCTGTAAATCAATGACTTAGGCCAGTCCAAATGTGTCTTTAGGGATGAATGAGATAAATGTAGGGGAGATCTGACAATTCTCTGTATTGCAGGGATTTTCCTACTTCCTAAATCTGGATCTAGTGTCAGAAAAATAAGGAAAATATACATTTTAACCAAAACAGAAAAAATAAATTTGGGAAGTTTGTTTGAAAATAATTCATTCTTTATTTTGAAATTTCAAACTGGCAATTGTTACATAATTTAGGGTTAATACAAACCAATTTTGCTTTGGGAATCAGTCCTGTAACCATATCCTAAATTTCCTAAGAAAATCCCTGTATTGATACATCCTATTACACTGTTATCTCCAAACAAAATCACTTAAATAAAGACCAGGAGGAGATAACTGCCATAAAATATCCCAAAAGTTCTGATTAAATGCGGGTCAGACCTGACAAATCTCTATATTTATACATCTGATTGCAATGTTGTCCCCAAACAAATCATGGAATAAGGACTAAGAGGAGAAATCTTTATAATCACACACAAAACGTACCATGGGTCAAATTTTTGTTTTTGTTTCTGGTTTTGCCCTTTGGATCAAAGGAGATCAACTTGATAATAAATCTGACAACCTTGTTCCTATACCTCACTTTACTGCATATACCACAGAAGATGTTTGAAGAATATCAAATCTCAATAAAAGTAAGTATGCTCAAATATCAACACAGGACAGAGGAGCTAGACCTGGGCCACTAAATTTACTTGATAATCATGCTAAACTAACTTTTAAAAAGGAAGTTAAACCTGTTGACAAAAAAAATGAAAATAATGGAGGTATGAATAAATGGAAGGTGGATTGGATAGTTGGATGAAAAGTTGATTGGATAGTTGGATGGAGAGTTGACTGGATAGTTGGATGGAGGGTTGATTTAATAGTTGGATGGATATTTGATTGGACAGTTGGATAGAGAGTTGATTGGATATTTGGATGGAGAGTTGATTGAATAGTTGGATGGAGAGTTTTTTGGATAATTGGATAGAGAGTTGATTTGATAGTTAAATGGATGGCTGATTTGATAGTTGGATGGAGAGTTGAGTGGATAGTTGGATGGAGAGTTGATTAGATAGTTGGATGGAGGCTTGATTGGATAGTTGAATGGAGAGTTGATTTGAAAGCTGAATGGAGAGTTGAGTAGATAGTTGGATAGAGAGAGTTGATTGATTGGCTGGACGGGGGTTGATTGGATACATGTAGTTCGATGGCTGGCTGATTTGACAGATGGATGGAGGATTCATTGATTGGCTGGTTTGATAGATGAATTGATGGCTGATTGAGATGATTGGATGATTGATTGATTGGATGAATGAACTTTGTACTTTAAATAGTTTTATGATTAGATTGGTTGATTTGTGGTTGATTGGATAAAGGGGCTGGTTCATTGAATGTACGAATGGACTAATGGAGAAATGGACTGATGAATGTATTGTTTGAATGAACTGCTAGATGAATAGAATGATGGATGAATGGACTGATGGACCAATGGACTAATGGATGAATGGACTGATGGACCAATGGACTGATGGACCAATAGACTGATGGTTGAATGGACTGATGATGAATATTGATGGATGAATGGACTGTTAGATGAATGGACTGATGGACCAATGGACTGATAGATGAATGGACTGATGGATGAATAGATTGATGAATGAATGAACTGATGGACAAATTGATGAATGAATGGAATGTTTGAATGGACTGATGGATGAATGAACTGATGAATGAATTGACTGATGGATGAATAAACTGATAGATAAATGAACTAATGGAGGAATGAACTGATGGATGAATGGACTATTGTTTGAATGGATGGTTGAGGTGACTGGATAGACAAATCGATTGATGGTTGATTGAACAGAATGATAGACTGATAATTTGATTGTTGATAGAATAACAATTGTGTGCCCAGCACTTTGAATGTATTTTGCACTATCTGTACTATCTTTCACATTAATGTTGAATTCAAGGCTGAAGACACACAGCATATAGTTAGGAATAATGCTACCTTGTAGTTAAGAACTAATTACTACTCTCCTATATAGAGAAATCCTTGATAATAATTGTAAAAAAAGATGTTCATTAAGATTTGCCAATCAGCTCCTTGTAGAGAGAAGTGGTTTACAATTACTACTGTCATAATCGTAAATTTACCTTATTACGTTTACGTCATATAGAATACATTGGCAATAAGTTACTGTCATACAGCCAATAATGTAATGTAAAACATAAATAGAATGAGCAACTTTAAAACCTATGATGGTTTTTATGTTAAATCAATTGGAATAATACTTTGCAAAAGCTAAATGCAAAATGCACAAGCTAAATGTTAAACTTTACATCATAAAACCCTGTGATTTTTCCATTGCCGTCTTTAATGGCATCCTCAAATGCTAATGACTTTGTATTAAGAACTTTGATTGAAAATGCAACAAATTTCTATTCAAATTTTGTAATAAAATAGTGAAATCACCTATATAATTGTAAATCAATCTAGCAATAAAACTAAAATAATGGAACTAAAAATAGCAGGAAATTACGATATCTTACTTGACTAAAAGACAAAAATCAGTGCGCATTCTCGTGTCTGTTTTCTTGTTTGGAGGATATGGAAAATAAAAGAAATATCCAAATCAAAACACTTCATACATCAAACTGTATGATCATGTAGACTCTGTCATTTTGCCCCAATATTCAATGAAACTATCAATGGATTACCATGGTAACCAGTCATTTCAAAGATATTGGAGAGAGGCATTTTACAAATCAAAGTGAACTTGGACAGATTTACAGCTAATATTGTTTGCAACTAGTTGAGGAGATGGAAGTGGGATTAGTAAATCTACAATTTACATGTGTCTACTATGGACTCTGTATGCATGCAGAAATCAATTGAGAAAAAAACCCATTGATGCCTGATATGTAATTTCTGGTCTTGTGTGATACATAGCATGATAAGGAAATGAAATTCTTGAAAGTATCAATATCTTAATTCTCTTTTCCAAAGTTTAGATAGCTAAGATAGATTTGGATGTTATGTTCATACCATAAATTTAACTAAAAGATCAAAAAAAAAATGACAGAAAAATATGACTGATGCACAAATTCTCCTCACATACTGCTAAAAAATGTCCCATTACGATCTTAAAATATCTCTGGTACTGCTCAATATATAATGTATATAACACAGCTATGAACCAATTAAAACTTCAATGATAGTGCTAAGAAACTCTTTCCATCAACTTGCTAACAATCTTTCAGTTTCTCAGTGTACAAATGCACTTGTATGTGAATTCAGTTAACTTATGTGATACTGGTATTCCCATGCTGGTGATCTCAATTAAATCTTGTGCTGCTGGTGAGTGATCTCAATTAAATCTTGTGCTGCTGGTGAGTGATCTCAATTAAATCTTGTGCTGCTAGTGAGTGATCTCAATTAAATCTTGTGCTGCTATGAATGATCTTTGCTGCTGCTAGTGAGTGATCTCAATTAAATCTTGTGCTGCTGGTGAGTGATCTCAATTTAATCTTGTGCTGCTAGTGAGTGATCTCAATTAAATTTTGTGCTGCTGGTGAGTGATCTCAATTTAATCTTGTGCTGCTAGTGAGTGATCTCAATTAAATTTTGTGCTGCTGGTGAGTGATCTCAATTAAATCTTGTGCTGCTGGTGAGTGATCTCAATTAAATCTTGTGCTGCTGGTGAGTGATCTCAATTAAATTTTGTGCTGCTGGTGAGTGATCTCAATTAAATTTTGTGCTGCTGGTGAGTGATCTCAATTAAATCTTGTGCTGCTAGTGAGTGATCTCAATTAAATTTTGTGCTGCTAGTGAGTGATCTCAATTAAATCTTGTGCTGCTGGTGAGTGATCTCTATTAAATCTTGTGCTGCTAGTGAATGATCTCAATTAAATCTTGTGCTGCTGGTGAGTGATCTCAATTCAATCTTGTGCTGCTAGTGAGTGATCTCAATTAAATTTTGTGCTGCTGGTGAGTGATCTCATTAAATCTTGTGCTGCTAGTGAGTGATCTCAATTAAATCTTGTGCTGCTGGTGAGTGATCTCAATTAAATCTTGTGCTGCTGGTGAGTGATCTCAATTAAATTTTGTGCTGCTGGTGAGTGATCTCAATTAAATCTTGTGCTGCTGGTGAGTGATCTCAATACAAGAAAAAACGCAAAGAGTAATAAAAATAGAATGTAACTTCAAATAGCACGTCGTTATTGGACATTTGGTAATCTTCGTAAGAATTAGCGAAAGTTAATGTGTAATGGCCAGAATGATATCAAACAAATATTACGGGTTACGTTTGGCAAGTCTGGAGCAATTATAAAACATTACATAAAATGGGTATGTAATTTTTTCCATCCACGACAGCTCATATCACTTTAATCCCTGTATTAGTACTCATGTACTGTTACTTTTTAAATGTGATTTCTGTCTGCTTAATATGTACTGTTAAAACCAATAGTCGCATACATGTATGGCCTATAATCTCAATCTACACTAATACTACTGTGATTTCAGTTATTAATTATACGACTTATTGTATAGCATTATCACACATTATAGAATAACACCTATTTCAGACATTACTAAAAGGTTATGAATTTTCCTTTCTGATTAAGATATCAGAATTCTGACAATTACCGGTAGTACATATTTCACATGCTCATCTATCTAATTTTTATTATCTTGATAATCATAAAATGCTAAAAATATCAAATTTTTTATATAACCTGAATTTATTACAGCAGTTTTATCAATCTTCTCACATTCTAGTATAGGATAAATAAAATTCATTTCTTAATACATTACACCTAATGTATAAACATTTATTGTTGATTGACTTGTAAATTTCAATGTTTCAATATAGAGCTTCATGTTTTGATCTTACACAAACAATTTCAGATCTAAACTTTCTTCTCCATGAATTTTCACCGAAAAATCCAATATCTCAAACAACCTAGTCATATTTCACAGATCTCCAGACCTTGGCCTCTTCCGGCATTATATTGCTCATGGTTTATATGTACAAAATGTAAAAGGTCTCAGCTGATCTGCTTATAATCATGGCTTTCAAATATTTGAACATTTTGCATTACCTTGGTTATTTTATGCAAATCTACACACTGTCATTTAATTTTATACAAAAGCACTGCAGATGTCTAATGATGCATGTAACTTTATTATGTAATGAAATTTATGAGGATAAAAAGATGAATAAAAGCAGAGATTGCATATAATTAGTAATACTTGCATCTTGTTTTGTTCCACATGACATCTACTTTTTTAACCAATGTAGTATTATCTCTGCCATGCTTTGAATTTGAATTTTAAATGTTGTCTTGACACTATCAACAACTTTTCAATTATGTGGTGGCCACCAGATTTTAGTGGTGGAGAGAACCTGGTTACAATGTAACCAGGAAGAAACCACTGAACTGGCTTTCTGCATTAGTAAACTGCCAAACTTTCTCACAAACTAAGCTTAGGCTCCAATGAGACATAAACCTGTGCTGACAAATGGTGAGAGACTTCAAGGTTCAAAGTGCAACCACTCATATGGATGCTCTAACCACTCAGCCATTGAAGCCCGCTACCATGCTGGATTTTCCTTTACCAACTTTCACTGTCAATGCTTTTCATAATTTAAATGATCAATAAATTCTTTAGTTGTTTAGTTAATATCGTTTGACATTATAATTAATAAAACTAGACAATATTTTCATGTCTTTGTATTCCGGGGAAAAAAATTAAGACAAACTGAGGTCCTCATCTAGAGTATCCCCTCCAATCATAGATTCTCCCCTAATTGTAATAGACCCTTTCATGTTAACTGCATTCCTATACTTATATCACCTGCACATAAACACTTCTGTCTTCGTGGTATAAAGAGGTTTTGTACCCAACACTAATCATACCCAATCGAATACAAATCATACACAGGGAACAATTTGTCTTTCATCTGTTACTATTTGTCTTGGGTACAAAATGTCTTGGACATGAAGCTTCTTGATACCACTCTGAAGTGTTTGTGTGCAGGTGAGATTAGTAGAAACACAGTTATCGTGAAAGCGTGTATTCCTAACTTATGAAATTTGGAGAAAAAAAACATGATGTACATTATTATATATATAAATTTAACTATCAAGCAGTTTTGTATACAACAATAAACAACGGAAATGAAAATCAATGGCTATAAATTTCTCTGTAACTGGGCAGGTAAACCAAGACAGGCTACAATCAATTTCAGCATCCTGTATTGATGCACACTTTTCTACTTCATAAAAACCAACAAATTCAATTAAAGGAAATCTCCAAATAAAGGAAATATTGTTTTATCAGTAATGTGCAACCAACCATCTGTCTTATCAATTTTATAGGAAATAATTAACAGCTAAAATTGATCTGAATAATAATAATTTTCTGCTGAATATTGATCAGATGAACATTTTACAGAACCAGAATTATACGGATGGTAGAAATCAAACAAATACACATTTCTGTGGCTTGCCTTAAGGTAACATCAAACACTTCCCCCATTATGGTGTTTTAATTTAAGCATGGCCATATTATTAATGGTAATCTATACGCAAACACTGTTTAAAGAGAAATCCACTAAACTAAGCAAATTAAAGAGTTTGGAAAAGAAGAATATTTAAGCAAGTGAATCATTATTTTTTTCTGTGAAATTTGTAATACCAATTCTTTTAAAGATAATATTATTTTTAATGATACTATTTATTCTACACTGACATATCATCTTCAAATGTTCTTCAGTCTGCAAGTACAAATACCATACAAGAATCACTTTGATAATCAAATACCATACATGTATGTGTCAAAATGATTTCATTCTAGTAACATGACCTCAACACAACCATGTACTAACTGTCTGGGGCTCAAAGCAAATTAAAGTTCAGGATAACAATTCAGTTACTCAAAATACTCAGATATGGGATGTTAACCGATTAAGATTTTATCTTCTGAGATGATTGAAAAACAATTATACGATTCACATGGGGATTGTTTCTGCAAAGTTTAGTTAAAATTGGTCCATTGGTGATTAAAGAAGTTAAAAAAATGTTAAATGTAAATGACAGATGATAGACAGAGTAAAACACATGAAGACAGACGAAAGACAATAGAAACTTTGTCACAATGATCTCCAGATAATTCCTAGCAACTTTCCAATATATCTTGGGTGTAAAAAACTCAATCAATTTTGACAATTTGAGTATAAATATGTCATTTGTATTACAGAGTACCCTATGTCATTTGGAGCACTCCCTTGTGGTTTATTTATGAGTTTTTGTTTACATTTGCAAACTTTTTAAAAATTGACTTAAAAATTTGGAGAGATATCTGATCATTGGTTCATGAGAAGAAGTCAAAACTATCTAAATGTTAACAACATATGCCCGACAGCACATGACGACAGACAAAAGACAATGGAATGGGTCACCATGAGTGATGAGCAATTGGCTCAAATAACAGTACAGTATACACACATCCCTCCCAGCACAACTGAAATAAGGCTTAGTTTTACTAACAAAGTTATACACAAAAGTTAAAGCACAACATGTCCCAACTGAAAGATATTCTGGTGGGATATCTGTAAAGAAACTGTAGGGAAAAATGACAGTATATAGTTACTACTTTCGTAGAGCTTAACGTTTTACTAATAAAATAAAATCATCATTAAGGAAGTAAAGTGATGTTCTTTTATTGAATATTGAATCATAAATCAAAAAGGAATTTTCCTAACTGAAAGCTGCAGACATTAATTAGTTCTTGTCATCGGTGAACACAGCCTACAGATACTGTGGACTTTAACTAAAATTATATCATATACATGCCTGCCAGGAGATTTACATGTAACAGACTTACATCATGTCAAAAGTACTTAAATCAACAGGATAGAAATATCTATCAAAGTAAGTCTGGCGCTACAGCATATAAAACATTATATATCTTCTTTCAATATTTCCATCATAAACTCTTAGACTGAGCTGTTTGAGATGCAAATGTGTACATTGTAGATTATGACTAAAAGCAAAATAAATGTATGTCCCAAATATCTCTCTGATTATAAATATTCCTTAAAAACAACAATGTCATATTTCTGATCACTTATTTTGCCGCAAAAAATTAATAAGCAGTTTCACATGTAATCGATACTATATACACTTTTTCAGATAACTTTATCGTAAAACTAAGTGTTATATCAGTTACAATGGGAGGGTGTGTATAATGATTACATGAAGTATGACCACATGTTGAGAAATACTAACCTACTAAAAGTTAAAAAAAATTACTTTGTTCAAGGGAGTTATAAGTAAGTTGGGTACAACAAAAAGGTAGCTGGAACTTCAGCTTTGATACTAGATCCAAATAATTTTACATTTAGTCCAATGAACAGTCTGTCAAGTTTATTTTTGTTACAGATATTTTAGACTAAGCCAATCTGGCTAAAAAGTAAGCTAGTCAAATGAAAACACAAATGATGAATATTTAATCATTTTAAAAGTATTATCATAGTGTTATGTTTCCAATAACATGCATAAGAATATCAATTATATAGAAAATGTAATTCTCTAGAAACAAGAACTATTTCTAAATATAGAACCTTTTCTATTCAAAATGAAACAAGAGGTCTTATGAGCTTAAATGGTCCTCAATATTTAATGGCCCCCCAGTAATATCAGTGTACATTGTTAAACTATGAATCTAGTAAGGAGTACATGTCTATGTGCTGAACTGGAAGTAACAAAACTTGATCAGGTTTCTGAACACTCCTGGGAAGTGTAAAACAAATTGATCTATTTGTGTTTCAGTTTCAACTTCAAATTGTTCAAGTTCAGGGACAATGAACAAAGAACACAGATGGATGAAAACGGAAATTTGTCAAACCTGAATGTTTCAAAAATTACTGTAAAACATTGGAAATCTTACTTTTTAAAATCTATTTTCAAAAAATTATACAATAGGTTTCTGATAATATATAAATATGATAAAAGCAGTACATTATTTTCTGTCCAAACAAGTAAAACAGATTTTGTTAGTTACCAACAAAACTTTCTTTCTGATGTTGAGTCAAAGTATAAGTATGTAGAAAAAGTATCTGAAATTGAATATAGTGCACATCACAGTGCTGTTATGATTTTTTTTAGATATATTCCACTCTTATCAATTTCAATCTTTCAATCCTATTGAAATAAGTGGCATTTTGATGGTTTTAGGTATCGTTCTTGTGACTTTAACAGTCATTCTAGTTATACAGTGATTCCGTGGACTAAAATTTTAAATAAGGGTTGTCATCCTTAAAACATAAATCCTTTCAGTAAGTTATACAGTTTATGTACAAAATGTGTGACAACAGACACCAGCAGACAATGACAGATTGCAATACATTTTTGAGTCTTAGACTCAGATGTATGTTTAAAAAATACTCATATCCTAATAACATGATCTCGATTGTTTTTTTTTTTTTTCATAATATTGTGGAACCTGTCTTGAGAGACCATTGTCATAAAAATACTTGTGTTGGAGAACATGATCAAAACCACTTGAATCAATAATCCATTAATAAATAAAACCTGTTATGAGAGACTACCTGTCTTGTAAGACCACATTTCAGTGGTTAAAGGGATGGTCTTTTTAAGACAGGCTCCATTGTATTACAATATCATGAGCTGATTTAAAACTAATTCTAATGTTTTCATTTAGTACATACAGTGATACTTGTATATAAAGACCCCCACCCCGGTAGGAACACAACAATACCAGGCTTTATGGGGAGGCAGTATTTATAAAGAGGTTGATTTGTACACAAATGGTACTATTGGGGAAAGCAAAAACAAAAATGGTTTTTGTAATTAGGTGGTCTTTATACACAGGTGGTCGTTAAAGCAGGTTTTATAGTAGACACCTAAATCAGACCATCACAAAGTTTTGTAGAGTTCAGTAAATCCAATGATGTAAATTTTTGACACTTTACACCAATGCAATCATTGATTCCATTAGATGTGGTGAAAACACCTACAGAAAAGCTCATTTAGCTTTAATTCAATTCTTTAAATGACAAAAAATGCTAAAGATTGAAAATTGTCAATTACAGCAGCAGTTCCAATATATCAATTTCAAAGCCTAGTGATTTAGTTAATGCATTTCCACAAGAATTCCTATTTGCCTATTTTTTGCCTTTTTTAAAATTCTAATGTCTATTTATCTTTATAAACAATCCTGTTGAATTAGCATGGATTGACATTTGATTATTCTGAAACACAAAATTTCAATTCTCAATTTATACCCATATCTAAACACAAGCATCAATTCTTTCCCATTTCTTTTTGAAATAATACAATTTTACGGCAAATAACAAACAGGTTATACAACTTATATCTATGTCTCTTAATCTAATGTTGGAGTGAGGGTGTGCTTACTGTGGGATGTTGGAGTGAGGGGGAGCCAGCTTTGGGATGTTGGAGTAAGGGGGTGCCTACAGTGGGATGATGGAGTGAGGGGTTGCATACTGTGGGACATTGGAATGAGGGGATGCCTACTGTGGGATGTTGCTGTGAGGGGGTGCCTACTGTGGGATGTTGCTGTGAGGGGGTGCCTACTGTGGGATATTGGTGTGAGGGGATGCCTGCTGTAGGATGTTGGTGTGAGGATGTGCCTACTCTGTAATGTTGGTGTGAGGGATGCCTGCCGTGGGATGTTAGAGTGAGGATGTGCCTACTGTGAGATGATGGTGTGAGGAGGTGTCTACTGTGGGATGTTGGTGTGATAGGCTACCTTCTGTGGGACGTTGGTGTGAGGATGTGCATACTGTGGAATGTTGGTGTGAGGGGTGCCTACTGTGGGATGTTGGTGTGAAGATGTGCCCATTGTGGGATGTTGGTATAAAGGGATGTATACTGTGGGATGTTGGAATGAGGGGATGCCTACTGTGGGATGTTGGAGTTAGGGGGTACCTACTGTGAGAGGTAACTGGAGTACCCAGAGAAAAACATGTCAGTTACACTTCTGAGACAGTTCACATATACATATATCATGATTCAGCCTGGAACAAACACTGTGCATGTCTCAAAGAGTAGACACTTCAATGTAGCAAAGCATGGTTACAGTTCTAAATAGTTCACACATATCATGATAAGAATAGGCATGTAACAAGTGTTCAAAAGTACTCACTAAACACATCAACATATATTTGTTCAAATGTGTAATGTTAAGAGATGTCTCTGTAGATTATGAAAAAATTTCCCTGGGCCCTTAACAGAAAAATTGATTATATTCTAGATTAAATATATCTCTGGAATTTGACTGATAAAACATACTGGTTTAGTGTTGAAAAAAGGAATTTTCAAAAATACAGCAGAATCTTGTTGTCTCAAAGTTCAAGGGACCTCCTCTATTCCTTTGAGGTATCAGAATTCGAGATTACTGAAATTTAATTACCGTTTACTTATCTATCAATCAAAATCAGGACTGGCTGTTCAACTTCAATATACAACCAAAATTTCAACTCATCCGATTTCAACATTATAAGTTTTTCGTGTAAATGCTCGAATACAAAGATACATTTACATCAGATTTTGTATGGTGAACTTCAAGAATCTATTATTTTAAGGAATAAGAGAATGGTGGAACATTTTTAAAACACTTACACACAATGGATTCTTTATATTTATAATAAAATAGCTATTCTGGTCATTATCTACAGTGTATGGTATAAGGGTAAAGAGAGACAACTCTTATATGTCGAGATAACATAACCCAAATAATTCAGTCCCTCGGTCTCTACAGTAACATCTGAATGCATAAACAATCAGAATGCATCAACCAGATGAAATATTTACTGTGTCAGATTGTGACATCATAGTAATTTAAGTCAAAATTCTGTGATGTTGCATAGACTATATATATACATTGTATATATATATATATTTCACAATATTTGATTTTTCAAATCACTGGTAAATGAAAGTTGTGATTTATCATAACTCATTTGTAAAAATACAACTGTATACCTATCATTCATTTGCAGTTCAATATATATTATCCGTTTTTTCGAGGATAAATATCTTCAACAGCTAGCAATAACCATATTTGTAACAAGCGGATGGTAATGCTGGATATCACAATCTTCAGTTTGTTTCCTGTGATTGGTCCAATACAATTTGTATTGGGGGTGACGTGTTTTATCAATATTTTGCCTTCAAGCCCTCTGGGCGACCCTGGACAGAAGAGCTAGTCATTGTAATTATTCGAGTTAAATACAACAAAGATATGAGTCCCAAAGTTATATCAGAGTTATCTCCCTTTCTTTACTTTTGAAAGTTAAATTGCTGGTACAACTTTAATACATTTTTATTTATCATTTTCAGTAAGTTTAAATTAAAAATATATCCTTTAGAAGTCTACATTATGTAGTTGATTTACATGCAATATGAATTACAAGTTATAAATGTTCTTCTCATTTACACATTAGCACCTGTCTCTAAATCATAAATATCACTAGTTCTGAGACTGCTTGAAACTTATTTTTATACATCTCAGCTGCATAAATATTTCAAAGTTCATCCTACTTATGACATTTTCTATCAAGAAAGAGTCTTAGTTGCTTTCTTACTCTTTCAAATATCAGTTCTAGCTACTAGATTCTTAACATAAGTAATTACTTACCTGGTTTCAAGATTTGTAATTACTTACCTGATTTCAAGATTTGTAATTACTTACCTGGTTTCTAGATTTGTAAATACTTACCTGGTCTCTAGATTTAAGGTACTGCATTTTTCCCTAGTGAGGAAGCTGTGATGTATTGTTTTTACTGCATAAAACATGAGTGCAACTCAACTGTATTACAGTTTTATAAGGAGACATAAGTGGCAAACTGCAATGTAATTGTAATAACGCATTTGTAATATAGCTTATATATAATTATGTGCAAATATATTAAAAAGGACAGTCGTGCAAGTTTACATTTACAACAATTGACAACAACATGTCTCTACATAATTAACTGTCAGTATAAAAATTTTAATCAATCTGACATTTCAGGCTGACATTTAATTTGCCTAAATAATAATCTCAAGTATTACATATTTTAATCAGTCAAGTTGGGTATGAATGCTTTAATCAATTAATGAAACTGAATTGCTGGATTTTTTTTAGTACAGCAGTGATATCAATCTGAATTAATTCAGACAATCAATGATTCTGCCATGTGTTCCACACTAATACATTTCTTCCCATTCAGTTCATTAATCCCTTATAAACCATTAGCATAAACTGATTTTGATATTTGTTGTGTCTCCCAGTAAAAACTAGAATTTTCAGCTTGGCCAAGATCAGGTGTCCATTTGAACTTGAATGATGTTATAATATGTAATTTTTTACAGTTACATCTATTTCAGATGCGATTTTCAGCACTACAGAGATCACAGTAAGAGTTTTCTAGTGATATATAACATCACCAATGTCATGTAGATGTATATCTTCATATATGAAAAACTATAGAATAAACATCCACAAATCACCTTTTTTAATTTGTCATGCTGTTGCACCTGTTTTTTTTTTTTACTTATGAAAATTTGTGAATACTTAAATTATTTCAAATGTATAATCCAAATTAGCTATACTATAATGTTGAAAAATTATTAGCTTCATTTACTTTTTACAGATAAGTAATATCATAACTATTGTTGAAACTAGGCTTAAATATATGAAACTAACTTTTGTTATATAAATTAGGATATTTTAATACTGCAATTAATGACAACATCTCCAATAGAAAAAATCAAATATAAACAATTTAAAAGTGTTTATTTTCAAGGATAAGTTCTAAACTATGTATAAAATGATAAAGGTTAAGTTGTTTGTTAAGTGCAACAATTTGGAATATTTCTCTTAAATGGTTCATTATTTTGTATAGTCTGTAGTCCCTAATTATGGTCTGTAATGTAATACAAAATGCCTAATTGTTTTTACTCTTGTTTTTTTTAACATCAGAGTTACCAGTTATAAGTGCATGTAAATGGCGGTAATGAAAAGCTGCTGCAGTACCACCCGCTTGAACACAAGCTGTAGATGAAATATTGGTGTCCATGTGTAGCCCTGTAGTGTATGTAGCCCTTATTATTATGTTATACATATTATCTATACAGTGAATATAAAACAAATATTAACTTATTTGAAAGACATACAATGTTTTAAAATACAAATACCTATTTTGTTTAATGACACAAAACAAACTTTTAAGTTTTAAAAAATGTATATACATGTAGGTTCGTTTAACTGTACAAACTTATTGTTTATTTTCTTTATATTGTTAGAATTTATCAACAAATCATTCTTGTTGCAGTACATTCTATCAATCCATTCAGAATATTTACCCTTATAGGACATGATTTATAGAATGAATTATGTGACAAATCTAGATGACACAAGGGCTATGGAATATATATAAAAAGTAACAAATTTACATTTCTTAATACAGTGATCCTTCTAAAAACTTATCACTTCCCAATACTGATCATGGTACAAAAGTTTGGATTTTTTCCTTCTATTTTGAAATAAGAATAACTTCTAAATACCTGAAACACCAAAAAAGAAATATATCTAAAACACAGTCACCATGAAGAAGTGTCTGTATAAGAAAAGAATGATGTCTTAAAGGTGCTTTGTTACAGTACTTCAAAAAGTAAAAGATACTATTCATTGGTCTTAAAAAGTACATCCTTAATTTAGATGTATGGCATGATAAACTGTTATAACATGTACAACATTTTGTGAGCACTTTATATAAGGACAAAAGTAAAGAAGATTTGTTTGATGTGGTCCAACAAAAAATCCCAAACCCAAAATGTTTTATAGGCAGTTTTGATCACTGAAAAAGAAATCCGAAGTTTTCAAAATTAAAAAGATGATTAAAAAAATACCTAACAAAAGACCTACTTATTAACATAGTCTGGGCTTATAAAAAATGTTAATGATGGTCTTATATATAAACAATACATGTACAAACCCATGCAGAAAAATGCTGAATTTTGGGTTTCTAGTTGTCTATATCAATCTTACAACCTTACAATCTGACAATCTGTAAATAACACTTTTAACAAATATGTCACTAAGCATTACAACCTGAACTATACTATTTCAAAGACTAAATGTGCCCATGTTTGTACCAAGATCAGATGTGGTTATCATATTATAGATGGCATTTTAATGTAGGTTTGTGTGAAATAATAAGAAAATCTAGATTTTTTGGGGGGGCTATAAAACATTATGATCCTACTTAAAGAATCTAGTGTATATTTTCTTTGGTTTGACTTACAAGATAGTTACATGAATTGACATGTAATAAAGACAACAATATCAACATTTTCAATCACTCAAATAATACACTGCATTGTAAATATAAATGTATTGCTTAAACAAAAGAAGTATATTGTACTGTATAAATGAAAAGCAACATTGATTGCTGGCTGTGCCAGTATAGATGTATGGGTCATTCATTAATACCAGTGACTTTACACAGTGTTCCTAAAAAGTGTCAGACTGAAGGATTTGTCTGATAAAATTCCTTTTGGTCTGACACACGTTAAGAGTACATTCCATTCCTCATTCTGACAGAATTCCTAAATAAAATGTCTGATACATTGCGATACTTGAAAATAAGATTTCAAGAAATCTAATAGCATTCACATAACTTAACCGATTCAATACAGACAAAACTCTGTTCCGAAAACTACAATTCTCTATATTAGAGGCCCACGGGGCCTAAGACACTCACCTGGCAAATGTGGTCAACATTGCAGAAGAAGTAAAATTGTCTAAATGATGATAAAATAACAGATATTTTCTGTTTTCATTTAAAAGATTTTTTAAATAACCATTTTTTGGAATCTAGCCCCTTTTTATTTGCACACATTCTAGCCCCTTTTTATTTGCACACATTATGCAGCTTTATAACAAGGTAGTTCCTGTCAGAATCTAGACAAAAGATGAAAGCAATAGGTCTTGCTGAGCCTTTCACGCGACATAAAAATATGCTTCAAAGGGTAAATAACTCCTGACAATTTCTTTGTAGCCCATTGCATGCCGAACATTTTTGCTCCTTTCACTTTCTCTCGATCTATTACACTTTTCATGATAATGGCCAAAAACTGTTAAAAGCATGAAAATCCACATAAAAGGGGAAATAGCTACCATAAGTGTCCACCTGACAATTTTGGTCCTTTGCCTTTTTTGTAGACATTTTTGCTTCTTACACTTTCTCTCCATCTATTGTACTTTTTGAGATAATGACCAAAAACACACAAAAAAATTTCCACATAAAAGGGGAAATAACTTCTTTAAGTGTTTACCTGACAATTTGGCCTTGTTGACCTTTGTGGATTTTTGTGTGTCAAACATTTTTGCTCCTTACACTTTCTCTCCATCAACTGTATTGTACTTTTCGAGATAATGACCAAAAACTGTTAAAAACAAGAAAAATCATCATAAAAGGGGAAATAACTCCTTTAAGTGTATACCTGACAATTTTGGCCATGTTGACTTTTAAGTAGATCTGTGTGTGTCAAACATTTTGCTTCTTTCACTTTCTCTCTATTTATTGTACTTTTTCAGATAATGACCAAAAACTGTTAAACATGAAAAATCCACATAAAAGGGCAAATGACTTCTTTTAGCAATGACCTGACAATTTAGCCTTGTTGACTTTTTGTGGATCTTTGCATGTCAAACCTTTTGTTTCTTTCACTTTCTCTCAATCTATTATACTTTTTGAGATAATGACCAAAAAGTTAAAAACTAAAAATATCATTTGTTTTATTTTTAGCAATGGCAGCCATTTTTAGTCCTAGTCCCATTTTTTTCCACAGACTTCATACGGCTTTGCACTGGGATACAGCATTTGATTTGACAAAAAAAAATTATTTATCCGTTTATTTAGGTGCTTGTGACCTTGACCTTTGACCCAAGTTTGTAAAAATTCCTAATGACTTCACAATATATCTTAGTATACAAAGAGTCAATCAGTTTTGAGTTATAAAGCTATTTGTAGAAAAACTGTATCCTATGTTACAGAAGCGCACTCCTAATGCCTTGTTTATGAACAGAATTCTTTTTCATTTGCAAACTTTGTAGATATTGACATAATGACGATGTATACAATATTTAAAAGTCCTATGACCATTGGTTCACGAGAAGAAGATTTTTAAAGATATACCAAGATCTGACCTTTTTGGCCCCTTTCGGAGCCCCTTTAATTAAGTCCTAGCCCTTTTCATTTTGCAAACTTGAAGCCTCTTCCCAGTAGAAAGCTCCTTGCTAAGTTTGGTTGAAATATGCCCAGTGGTTTTGAGAAGAAGATATTTAAATAGAAGAGTTAACAGACGGAAGGACTTTGGGCCAGGTGAGCTAAAAATATTCTAGACATTCATTATAAGGCCCGTTATATACAGCAAGCTGTATAGAACTTGGTACATACATTACTCCTTAATACTAAAAATACAAAAGAATGTATAACAATTATTGAAGATTAATGTGTCCTAAAAGCAATAAGACAAAAATGTGCTTTTATTTAATGTCTTTCAGGAAGATACAAATCTTTATAATGAAAAGTATAAATCATGGCAAGATAATCAGATAAACAAAACTTCAGAATAATAATGAAATAATACCTTTTCTAAATGAAAATCCACACACATTAGGAATATAGTGATGAACTATTTTGATAAAAGGAACAATGATAACCTCAAAAAGTTAAACTAAATTTTTACAGTACCGTTTTTAAACACAGTGAAATACAACACTACCTAACATCCAACATTTCCATGAATCTCTTGTTCAGCCATGACAAAACTCCTCCTGATACGCTGCCCTGCATTTCTAACAAGTAGAAATAACTAAATTAGAATTAGGTGTTAGTATTAATGGAAGATTTGGTGGATACACATCATAGCTAGTAAAATGACCCCAATTAACCCAAAACAAGTTCATTAAAAATCATTACAAATAAGTAAAAATAATTTTAAAAAATCCTTACATGATATCTACATATATCATCTCCTAAATAATTTGTACTTCTTGATATTTACATTCTATACCCCTATGTAGATCTGAGTGATATCAGAAATTTCATTTATTTTCTTATCATAGTAGTCTATAGGCATATAAGCATACAGACAGGCGTTAAGTTATATCAGAGTTATCTTCCCATTCTCACTTTCACTTTTCTGATTGGTAGTTTCATACATGTATAATCCCTTTGGGGATTCTGTCACAGCCCTTTTATCAGGGATTATAGTTCCTGCTGCTTGAATATTCATATATATAGACCTTGACAGTCAAAACATAATGCCACGGCATGATCACTGCTTTGAGTAATATTTCAATTATTTCTGTAAAAAAAAATCACAACTTTTACTGGGGAAATGCTTTTACTAGGCTAGGCGTACTCCGATCCTAGTTTTCTTTTCTTCGGATGAATCTCTTGATCACAGGATAATTTCTTGGAGCAAAATAAAGCGAAACTGAAATTACGTCATCTAAACGAGCTGCGCAACTCCACCAGACCCAATTGTAATGCCTACTAATGTGTGACTTGTGTCTCGGATGCAAGTATAAAAGAAATATGGAAACAAGACGAACGGTGATGAAAGAAAGATGAATAAAATTTCGGATGACAAAATGAGATATGCAATGATGTGACATATCGATAAAAGTATTTATGTAAGCAAGTATTTTGCCGGACATACACTTCCAGAGGCCTAGATCCCAGCAGACGAAATATATCATGACCGGAAATACAATATGATACATTTTAAGATGGTATAAACCATCGACGGATTTAAATACAATCATAATTCCGGGAGTTGATAAACGCTTATTATTTACTTGCCAATGGGGATATAGATTAGTAACTGTGCAGTGTGCCTGACAGTTCGTCAGTCTGACAAATGTTGACCAGTGTCATCTTGCAAGTTTTGAATTTACACTGACATGGTTGGAAATACACATCTAAGTATAATTTCTATGGAAACGCTGGGTAAAATCGGAGAATTTTTTTAAGCTGGGACATATAAAATTCTCCGATTTTACCCAGCGTTGCCACAGAAATTACTTGAACATTTGTAGAGTATGTTGTTGACAAGAAGAAGCCATAGAGAAAATCTTTTACTTAACTGTTTTAAACCTTATTACACTTACCAGGGGCGGATCCAGAAATTTTCAAAAAGGAAGCATATTTTTTGGGGGGGACAAGTATAAATCGTTTATACAGTTCGATCCATTGCTTGTTTGCAAATAAACGATCATATTCACACGTGCTGAGAAAACGCAAACGACAATTTATTTACTGATATGTAGGGCAAACACTTCAGAGAGAAACTAAAATAAAACAACGCGTAGTCAAAAGTCATAAAATCTGAAACATACAGGCAAAGCCAGAGTGGCTCCAGGATTTCAAGTTAGAGGGAAGAAAGAGTAAAGAAATGTTTTCGCCGAGTGAAACGAGGAGGGAAAATTTTAACTTATGAATTTTCATATATATATATATATATATATATATATATATATATATATATATATATATATATATATATATATATATATATATATATATATATATATAGTATATATGTGTGTGTGTGTGTGTGTGTGTGTGTGTGTGTGTGTGTGTGTGTGTGTGTGTGTGTGTGTGTGTGTGTGTGTGTGTGTGTGTGTGTGTGTGTGTGTTGGCTCTTGGGAAACATACCCGGTTGGACCAGGAGGAAACAGTAATTTTGTGTCTGGAATCTAGAGAATACCCCACCTGGCTTCCGAATTAATCTATCAACGAAATATTTTTAATGATAAAGCTGTCAAAATTAAATGTCTGGAGGATACTAGAAGAAAACTCTTCCCCGATTTTAAGTAACTTTTTTGCTGATCCAACCTTCTTTTGAGGAGGGTAATCAATATGATTAGATAGCAGATCAGGCCAACTAGGTGTATTTTTGCGTCTGGACTCGGAAAAATGCTCTTCTACGGGCTTCCAAATTAAAAAAATAATTGCTTTTATTAGATGCGTAAAACACAACCCCTAATGAAGTATTGCCTCACGATTAAACAATTAATCCAACACTTGAAATTTTGCGTAGTGAGCAGGGATAACGTGCCCAAAAAGTTGATAAAATAGCTGTAAACCGTAATTTTTCTATAAAAAGTCAGAAAATAAAATAATAAAAAAAAAAAATACCAAAATTTTCGCACCTCGCTCCGCTCGGCCAATATATTAACAATTTTAAAAAAATTTGCGTAAAGAGCAGGTATAGTGTGCCCATAAAATTGATAGGTATAAAACTATTAATTTTTTTTATAAAAAGTCAGAAAATTTTAAAAATCCAAAAATTATGCGCGCCTCGATCCACTAGGCAAATAAATATTGAGTATACATCCACTCAAACTTTAAATCCCCAGTCTGCTTTTGATGAGGTAGCCTATTGTATTGCATCACAATAAGTAATATTTTTATGTCACAAGCCTAAAAAACACACACCTTTTAATTTTTTTTCCAGATCCTCCACTGTTGTATATATTTATTACATAATACAAACCAATTTTTTACCTGCAAAAACTTTTTCATAAAAAAAAAATTGCCCCCCCCCCCACTTTTGTTTTGCTTCCTACGCCGCCACTGAATATAGAATGTTTTCGGGGAGCAGTGCGAGGTGTAAACATTTTGGGAAATTTTCCGACATTTTATACGAAAAAGTAAAGGTTTCGCGCCTTATTTTGTCAACTACAGGGAGTGATTTGTTGTTGCTACCGCCTAGGTCCCCCCCTGGTCAATGCACATAATTCTAAGTGAGGCAATATGTCGTTAAGAGATTAGGGTTTACGCATTTTCAGAAAGAAATTCGTAATATAGAATCCCGTAGACGCATTTTCTTCATACTGACTAAAACAAAATACGCCTTGCAATTCCCCAATAAATAAGTTGTAAAATGAAAACGCCATAGGAAAGAGAGGAAGGAATATTATTATTTAAGAACGGGAAATTCGTGACATGGAAACTGAAATCGTCGCGTTTGTCATAAAATGAGATGAGACTTTGACCATCCTTCCCAATCGACAGGAGTAAATCTAGGTAAGGGCCAGATTTGTTGGTTTCTGTCGCCTCATTGATCTAAAGCTCAACAGGATATACTTGACCGAGGTAATTCTGAAATTCTGACGTCGTCTATGTACCTGTAAGTAAAACTGAACCGAGATGCTAATTGTTTGTTTCCTTTGGAGGGCGGAAATTGTATAAACTCCACTTCATATAAACACAAAAAGATGTCCGCCAGGAGAGGTGCACAAATGGTACCAATTGGAATGCCGAAAATTGGTTGGCCGAAAACCTTTCCCACAAAATCACGAAGATGTTGTCTACTATAAAGTCCAGCATCTTGATGATTACGTCTTCGGTGCAGTTATTACTGGAATCAGTGTTCTTTCCCAGAATAAGGTTCCTCATTTGGCAATACTAAATATTTATATCTTTAATTTCCATTTTTGTATACGAAGGAATTTTGTATAGTAGATGTAAATCTGGTTTTTTTTAGTTTCTGGTGAGGAATTGTTGTGTAAAGGGTCGATAAATCAAAAAGATTTGAACAGATCCTTGTTATATGTTTGACGTTTGGAGACTTTAAAATGTTCCAATAAATATTTTGAATTCTTTAGGATCCACATCTGATTGATTCCCTTCTTGGGTAGGCTGTTGCACAGTACCTCCGAAGACCTTGCTTACTCTGTGTAATCAGTTTGGTGAGTAAAATGGATAAAGGCTTGGTGGAACGCCTAGATGACCCCGCAATGAATCAGTGTTTATAGGGATTTTTGTACATCTTCCGAATACAATAACTGTATTACAATTCAAGCTCCGCGTCATTTGTCGGCATTCCAAAACGAAGTGATAGCGGATTTTTAGTTATCTAATACCGTATAAGCAGAAATTTTAGCGAGTATTCAATTTTGGCATTATTAGTGAAGTTGCTGAGATCGCTAAAATTGAATATCGCTAACAATTCAACTTCATCGTAGGTAAGAGTTATCTTTTTTAATAATAAAATCGCTTAAATCACTTCTTGCTAAAATTAAATACATTGTACTATATTTTCAGGACAAAACTCTAAATTTGTTATTCGATAACATTTCCACATATACGGTATTTCAGAGACGGAAAAATCAATGAAAGTCAGTGTATGTAGGGTTTCCAGAAATAAATTGGTTTGACATAAAGAAAGGGATAATGGGATTGTAAACGGAGACCGAAGCTGGCTGTGAAAGGGATTTGGCTGGATATGAACGAAGAAATAAACAGATTGAAAACGGCGAAAGAAGATGGTTGTTTTACATGAACATCAGGATACCGGGATTTTAATCTGAAAAGGAAGCTGGTAATGTAGACAATTTTAGTCAGACATAAGAAGGGATAAAGAAATTTTAAACGTGGAAGGTATCTTGCTGTGTGAAATAAATTTGTTTGACACGAAGAAAGGAATTGTAAAAGGGGAAAAAAGTTGATTCTGTGAAAGAATTTGGTCGGACAAGACCAATTCAATAACGGGATACAAAACGGAGAAAGACGCTGCACTTGTAGCTGTGTAAAACAACTTGATTAAACATTAAGGAAAAGATAAAACTATTATATACGGGAAGGGAATCTGGCTGTGTAAAATAATCTGGCTAAACTACGTTCTATATTGAGTATTTATATTAAGTAGTGTAGTTATATGGAACGTTTGGCGAGAATTAATAGAATAAGTACGCATTTTAACCCAGTTTAATTTGACTTTTATGTCACCGATAGATAAATCTCTTTTATCCAGTTGTGATCCAGGATTCTAAATACATGCAATGCAGAATAATAACATCGAGATTAAAACATTTCTTTCAGTAACTGCAATCCATTATTTTCTCTTTGTATTCATTACGTTTTTGAATAGCTGATTATTAATTTGGTGCTTTAATATAAAAATCAGATTATTCGAATATATTTCAGCTCACTTTCCCATTGTATCATTTAAAGAGTTTTTGTGAAACTATGACCTTGGTAATGTTAACGATAATATATACAGAGACATACAAAAAATATTCATTCACTATTATTTTTTGCTACATATTTCATATAAATCCACATTTTTTTTATATTTATTGTGAAGTCATTTCTCATCGCTTTCAATAGAATTTCACTGTTGAAAAAATAATTGAAAGCAGTTTTGTTATTTATTTTGATTTCTGAATCAGAATTTAAAAGATTTATTTGTTTATACAGGAAGTTTAAGTTTTTTTATGAAAACTCCCTATATGAGTTAGTAAAATTAGTAAAATTGTAATGTTTAATTTTTACTTTATCTAAATTGTCCAATCTTTGAAATGATACATTAGAAAATTACCCCGAAAAAAACCCCAAAAAACCAACAAAAAAAAAAAACCAAAAAAGAAAAAAAAAAAAAAACACACACACAATGAAATTCGGAAACATCTCCTTTTTAAATGTGAAGATTTACTGAAATTTGATGAGAATGGCTTCACAATATTTTTTTTTTTTAAAAAGTGTGGTTTTATATGCAAGATTTAGTAAAAATTTATAGTGTATGAATATTTTTTGCACTTCTCTGTATATATATATATATATATATATATATATATATATATAAATATATATTCGTGGCCAAGTAAACTAAAAAACTAAACTAAAAAATCTTAAAAGTACAGACAAAGCATAGTTATTTGACAATGATTAATTTGCTCAGTACGTAATAAAACATAGCATGATTTAAAATGGCGGAATGATTGGAAAATATTAATATTTTTATAATCACCAAATGTGTATTTGTATTTCTTCTATCTTTTTTATTTTGTTTTTGTTTTTGATGTTCATCAACATGTTTGTAGTTTTTAATGTCTCTTTGTAGTTTGTCCTTGTTTCTTGTACTTTATGTTTCAAGATATGGTACTTATCTAATTCAGAGCTAAAACGAACTATTAATTATTCACGATAAAAATAAGGCCAATATCCAATCAATTTTCAAAACTTTTTTTTTTTGGTATTTTTCCCGCAAATATACTTCCAATGGTTTACTGTCTAAACAAATGGCGGCCAAATACCCAAATATCTGGCATGTGTTATGAATTCTTTTTGGCTCTATTTATTTTAGAATTACATACAGATAGTGCCAATGTCTATAAAAATCGACACCACCAATGAACGGGGTTGAGTCCAGAACAGCTTAACTATGGCACGTGCAATATAATACTTTGTCCGAGTACCAAATAAAAAGAAAATAAGCGAGGACATATCTGATAAATTCAAATGGCGAACATGTTGGATTTACACTAAGCATATATTTGTTATATTTTGAAATAATCAGTGAACAGATTTATTGATATTTTCCGGATTGAGGAGAAATCTTTTCTAGATAGAAAAACTTTCCAAGGGAGGGGGAATGTTTTTATATGTAGATTTCCTTCCAGGAGAAGATTTTTTATGTAGAAAACTTCCCGGGAATGGGGAGGTTTTCTATATAGAAATGTTTCCTGGGAAGATTCTTTATGCAGTTTTTCTATATGGCACCGGTGCTGAATTACGTCGCTTATTTTATATGCCATATATCAGGAAACTCACATAATTTCATAAAACATTGTAGTTCGTTATTTCTAATTGGACTTCGACACAGATATTTCGACAAAAATGTTTCAAATTGTTGTATATCATCTTTAATTTCTTATAATTTCATGTTTTACGTACCAACAACATGTCATTTAACTGACTACAAAAATAAATATCAAATGCATATAAACATTAATGTCGTATAATAAAAGTTCAAATATATTTGTGAGCGTTGTCTGATTATGTTGTCGTGATAAAATATCATAGTGCGACAACACTGTACCCAACTTATTAATACCATCAGTCATAGACCTGCACATCATGATTTATATATAATTATCTTCAGTCTACATGTCATCTTTCTTTATTTACAAATTTGATTGACTTTCACAAATAACAGAATTACGTACAAATTAGATTAAGAGTATTTTACTGAAGTGAACAGCATTTGCTTTAAATGTGCATTGTACATGCTAAGAATTTGGCACAAACCCTCAATATTCAAATGTGAAATATGAATAAATGTTATTCCATGGAAGACGGTCATTTAATAACGTGTGGTACTAACTGTCCCTGGAAAAGCCACGAAAAAATGTTTGAAAAGCATTAGCTATATATACCATTTAGAATAATTCCGATAGTTCGGTCAAATTAAAATTCCAAACTTTAACCAAAATTCAGTATATAAAATATTTTCAGACAGAAACATTATTTTTTGTTTCAAAATTAACACTTTAAGTTTATGTTTACAAATTTTAAGTTTTTTTAAAGTTAGCATTTCAAGTTCATATTTTTATGTTTACAAATTTTGATTTTTGGATAATACATGTACTGAATATCATTTTCAATAATTCATATAGATATTTCTTGATAAACATATCAAAATTGGCATACATTTCAAAACGTTTAATACAATATTGTTAGTAAACACTTTATACATTGAAGAATTCTTCGTTATCTCTTACACCTTAAATACCTTACGATATCTGTAGTGAAAAAGGGCAATTAAACCTGCTTCTGATTAATGCTTTAGTACTAATTTGATTCATTTAAACTATCAATACAAGAATGACGCCATGTCATTCTAAACGAGTATTTATATCAATTTATATATAAAATATAATTGTTATTACATTTATAAGTTTTCTCACCAACATCTATTGCTGCCAGAGTAATTTCAATAAACACTGAGTTATGACAGTAAACCTCAAACGTTCAGACACACGTACACATAAACACACGCACACATACATTCACACATACACATGCACCTCTCTCTCTCTCTCTCGTAATTAATCCCTGTATATCAGGCATACACACAATCTCCTCTGTAATTCTTTTTTTCACACACTGTTATCACTTGTATTTGTCATTAATCTACAGTATCATCTGTAACATTATCTGCACAGTATTGTTTTAAAGCACTGTACCACAAAACAATAAAACATAACATGCATAGACTAATAGATTTAGTTGACATTTACAAAGAGCAAACAGTCAAAACAATTTTAACATGAAATATGTCTCAATGATGTAGGTATATATATATATATATGTCCAGTTATATGCATCCAGATAATGTTATACATATATGAAAACAATGGAACAAACGGACATCTTCCGACTAATAACAATAGCAATTTTGAAGCACATTCTATCACAGAAATTGGAAAAAGTCCTATATCAAAATTAGCACCAACGACTCGCTAAGTGAATATACACGTTTTTTCTTCTTGATTTAAAATATCTGCCACGCCCGTTTTAGATAAACAAAACCAAATATCAATACTTATATCCATCTAGCCTCTTTGTTCACATGCTGAGCAGTCAACCCAATACCTTTCAATTTATCTTTCACGATAAAAACACATTGCACTGTTCTTTGATTAACACCGTGTATCACCGTTCTTTGATTAACACCGAGTATCACTGTTCTTTCATTAACACCATGTATCACGGTGGGTCGGAAGAAAAAAACTGTAAAAAAAAAAGTAAATATAACTAAAATAAGTTAATAAAATGAAGTATACTGAGAAAGATTCTATAATCGTGAAAAGGCTGCATTTCTAAGAATGTGTTATTAAATTAAAGTGCAATTATAACATAACGCAATATTAGAGAGGTGTTGTGATTTCAAGTACAAATAAAATGATTAAACGTGAATACAAGATTATTTTTCGTCGTACTGACAAAGTCATTAGGGTTGACTTCCAGTTGGAGTCACATATTAGATGGCCATTGTATTTTATTGCCGAAACTGTAATGTTAGAAGAGAAAGCCACGGGTGTTTCTGACCTCAAAACAATTTATGTCACACCGAGAGACTTCCTATGCATTGACATAAGTCAGTAGTATCGGTAATTTGTGACACTTCACTCGTGCCAGCAGGCGACGCTGACTCCTTCCGGACACCTGGTCCTATCCCGTTTGGGATTCGCAATTGTTCTTCGTGTTGAGACCATTGCATATATAATTCGTCGTGTTCTAATGGACTTGAGCTTAAATTATTAATTGGTACTTCTTAATTTTTACTTATAGATGGATATTTTCCATATCAGTGGAAAGTTATTTGTGGAGCATAAAGCAATAACAATATATAACAATCATCACGTGAAATGTCGCTATTAATTGTCTTTATTAGAGTAAAATCCAAATAATCTGGCGGGGTGGAGTCTTGTGAACCCTTTCTTGACCTGGACGAACTTAAATTTTAGGCAACAAAGCATTACATTATAAATACAATGAATAGAGTACTTCTTCATTCTTGTCACCAAACACAAGAGAGTATCCAGTGAGGAATAAAACGTTTCTCTCGTGCAGCTTGTCATAACCCAAAAGTGAGTGGAATCAGCCGTATGATAATCAAAAGGTTACTCCGCCCCGCCATCTTATGTGAATCGAAAAATAGATACAAAACATGTTTATTTTGGAGACATCCTTAAGTATGATATTGTAATAAGAAAAACAGTATGTTTCTAATATAGAAATAGTTTGCACAATGATATTTTTTACCATTTATATAATCAAATACTGTCTCCTTCTAGAAATCGAAATCCCATCCTGAAGTTTCGTCTGGAGGCACATCAGTGTTTTTTGGGTAGTTATCAAAATTGCTGAAGTCATTTGGACCCTTAACCTGAAGGAAAATATTTGAACAATCAGGAAAAAAACAAGTTTACTAAAATGTTTCAAAGTGAATGATGATTATTAGCCAGAAATATACAGCCACTTAGTTAGCATGGTAAAATATAAATGACAAAATTGTTTTCTCGAATTACAGTGGGACCTCACTATTGAGACCACCTAACTAACAGACTCAGAGTGGTCTGATTAGTGAGGTGGTCTCTTAAGTGAGGTTCTGTACTGATTCAATATTAATTAAGAGACTAGAAATCCATGGTCTTAATCGTGAGGTGGTCTATCAGTTTATTTGTGGTCTATTTGTTTCAATGTATATCGTGGTAAAAGCCGTGCTGTGCTGCACTAATCAGATAGTGAAATTAAAAATTAATTAGAGATAAGTGGTATTAACATTAAATCAATTCATCTCTATAACTTCGATTACCTGTGGTACTATTGGCGGAATATATTTTCTGTTATTCAGTCCATCCCAGTCAAAACCTTGAAACCATCTACAAAATTGATATTAGAATTTAAAGTTTCTGTGATAAAATACAAAATTTAACAAACAAAGCAATTGACAAAGGAAAAAGCCACCACTGAGATTATTAATTATTTCATTATTATATTATTATATATTATTTTAATATATGTGTGATGAAGGTAAGACATGATATGATTTACAATTGTAAACATACTGCAAAAGTTATACACTTGCAAAAGGCGACAACGTAGATGTTGAAGACGAAGATGTCTGTTAATAACACTTCATCAGTTGAGCTAGAATTTGAAAGATGTATAGTTCCGAAAGACAAAAGAGGTATGAGACAAGGCGAAATACTAAATGCATTGTCAAATCCTTTTGAGATTAACCACTGTAAAAGATGACCATCTCACCTTTGAGGATTTTAGATAACGTTAAATCGGTACTATCTATACAAAACATCATTGAAATTTATCAAATAGAATACGTCTAGCAAATTTGAAACCTAGTTGAAATTAATTTATGACATTTAACAAGTTGATACAATAATCACCTGACACCAAAATACTAGTGACGGGGTTTGCTGCATACACTGAGCATACACGGTCGGGTATACAATAAATATATATAACCATATAACCATGTTTTGTTGTTAACTGGTACAGCCGTCAATTCCGTTACTTGATTAAACAAGCAAACACTGGTTCTTTTAGACAAACATAACAAACCCATGTGAACTGTTATTCAGAAATTTAACATATACAAGCTACATATTACATCATGGTTTTAAAGATGAATGATCAAATATTCAAGTATATGTAAATGAAATAACTGCCCATATCGAGTACTTGTTTATTGAATATTATGTATTACATATCTACAATATACATTATACTTCTAAAATGGACAGAATAGTGCTCGAATACTTCAAACGCAATAGCCTGATATAACTGATCCTCAGATATCAATCAAGATTGAAAATTTGAAATTCGATATGAAAATGAATGCCAAATCAGTGTCATACATCAAACTTTTGTTTGATGAGCCAGGAAGATGTTCAATTTACAGTGAAATCTGATAAACGATTGTGTATGATACAAAAGACAATGATTTCTAAATGAAAAGTGAAACCGATACATTTGTACTCATTATAGCATCTCACCGGATTGCTTACTAGATTGATGGTTTTTACATGATATACATATTACGTTTATAAGCTTGTCGTTCCTTCCAGGTTACTAACGTAATTGATTTTGTTCCTGGTATACATATTATTTTAAAATTGTCGTTCTCACCTAGATGCTAACTTATTTGATTGTGTTCCTGATACAGATATTGCGTTTATAAGCTTGTCTTTCCCAACGAGTTGCTAACTTAATTGATTTTGTTCCTGATATACATATTAGGCTTTTAAACTTTTCGTTCTCACCGAGATGCAAGCTTAATTGATTTTGTTCCTGATATAAACGTTATAAGCTTGCCGTTCTCACTGTAAATTGAACATCTTCCTGGCTCATCGAACACAAGTTTGATGTATGACACCGATTTGGCATTCATTTTCATATCGAATTTGCTAACTATATCAATGTTATTTATCTGATACATGTATACGTAATAATCTTGTTGTTCTAACCGAGATGCTAACTTGATTTTCTTCCTGACATACATACATACACGTTTATAAGCTTGTCGTTCTCACCGAGATGCTCAGCTTATTGATTTTGATCCTGATATACATATTACGGTTATAATCGTTAAGTTCTTCAGGAAAATTATTGTTGTGACAATCAGATGTAATATAGACAAAAATCTTGTTGTATCACCTATTTATTGACTTGGGTAACAATTTGTTTTCTTTTGACTTCAATAATTGGATTCGTTTCTCAGTATTTAATCATAAATCATATCATTCCACCATTTCTTAATATCAATTTTTCATGAGATGTGACATTTACGGTCACATTTACGTCGTTATATATAAGAATATACTTCTTCAAATTGACAGATGAACTTTGCCAGAGTACTGACTGAGTATAATCAAATCATATTCGAGGTACAAATTGGTCCTGGACTTACTTGTTCTTTTTTATTTCCAATATTCCATTCTTTCCATAACCAAGTCTTTCAGCCGGATTGTCTCTACATAGCTTTTTGATGAGTGATGATGCATTTTTCCCGATTTTGCGTGGGAATTCGATGACATCTATGCCTTTCAGAATGATATTGTATGTTTTCATTGGGTCTGATCCGGAGAATGGTGGACTGCAATACATATTTACACATACAAATACACATACAAACATATATTCATATACACACATACATAATATATACATCCGATCATCCATCCATCCGTCCGTCCACCCACCCACCCATCCATCCATCCATCCATCCATCTATCTATCTATCTATCTATCAAGTAGCTTGGCTCAGTTGGTAGCGTGCTCGACTCTTTGAGTGCAGTCAACGGCAGATTTGCTTCCTGTTCTTCGTATGAGACAGTAAAAACCGAGGTCCCTTGTTACTGTAGGTGTCACCACGTTAAAGAACCCTCACTGCTCATGGCCAAGATTTGAAGCCATGCACCATATAAGAGAAAGATTTTTGAGTGGAATGTTAAACAACAATAAACAAACAAACAATCTATATATCTGTTTATCTATCTGTATATCTGTATATCTATCTATCTATCTATCTATCTATCTATCTATCTATCTATCTGAAATAAATGTTTATTCAGTATATTTCGTGTAGACGTTAGTTTATGCAGACGTTTGGAGAATGAATGGTAATAATGAAATAGACAAACTAATACAGTGGTAAATACACAATTAATATGGAGCACTAAACATTCACGACATAATTCTCTGTCATGAGATATTGATTTTTATGTCATATTTATTCTGTCACTTGCAGAAATAATATCCTTTGGTCACATGTCCTTTCCCAACGTTAGAAACGAGCTATCAACAAAATACTGCTATGAAATGACGAAAATATAGTCTTATTGTTAGCACTTAATCATCCTTTATTACTTGGTATAGAGGTTCTAGCAGGTGGTCTATCTAACTGTTAATAAAGAAAATTGAGCGATGATAAATGACAAATAAAAATCGATTATACCTTCCTGTGAGCAATTCGAACATAAGTATTCCAAGCGACCAATAATCAGCTGCCCTATCGTGTCCTTTATTCAATATAATTTCAGGTGCTACATATTCAGGTGTACCACAAAAAGTCCATGTTTTACGTCCATGGCCAATTTTCTTTGCAAACCCGAAATCCACCTGTTAAATGACAATAAATGTAATTAATTGTCTAAGACATGCTGTTAAATATATAGAGGATATTTGACAATCGTTTTGTAATAAAAAGTTTATTACATATCATGAGGCAGGAGAATACAAATTTAACACGAGTGCGTCAAATATTCTATTTATTACATTTTACAGTTAAGTTTCATTAGGCCCTAGATTTACCCGATGTTCTGTACATAAAAGTTATCTACGGCTTGTAAAATGTAAAATGACACAGGAGCTCGGACATCTTTTTAGAGCGTAATATGTTCATTGAAAACTGGAGCCTGGAGGAAAATATCATGCTCTTAACAAAATTCCGCTCCCCTGTGGTTTTGATTGAAATACATCACTTGATTCCTCAAATATCATGTCAAAGTTATCGATAGACCTGGACAGCACACTCGCATCGAAGTTCGCCCTGTTCAATGTTCGTTTTCTGTACTGTATCTCCAGTGTCACTGAATCGTTTTAAAAACTTTGGAACTGTTGACCTAGATAGTGGAAACATTAAACATTTCCACAGCCTTTCGGCCAATTAAACCCACTCCATCAAAACATAATATCGCCTGCATTTTAGTCCAGACAGAACAAGTCTGTGCAGAGCCATTTTGTTTCGCTTCGATACAATGTTATAAATAGCCCACACGAAAATCCCTTCTTGATACGTCATATCTACAGAACGTTTTCAATAGTTACCACGGCATCATCATTTATTGGCATTTTTTAGCAAATATGACCAGTTTATGATCAAACAATTAATTGAAAATTATAATTACATTATAGATGAGATTAATTAATCGGGTTTTCATTAGTGGTCTGGCACTGTATTTTGATTGAATTACATTTTACATCGATATTTTTCGTTAAGCCAAAAATAAAAATACAGTAAAATAAATGAAAAATAACAGTGAAAAATAAAGCTCATATTTAATTGATATCTTTTTTTGAAAATGTAATAAAAAGCATTATATAGTTGAAACATGTAATAATAATAATGATAATAATAATAATAATAATAATAATAATAATAATAATAATAATAATGATAATAATAATAAAATCATCACCATCGATCATCTTCATCATCATCATCATCATCATCATCATCATAATACCGATGATGAAGAAGAGGAAGAGGAGTGGGATGGAGATGAGGATGCATTTTAAATGACTCATATCTCACCAGTTTCACATATCCATTCTGATCCAGCAGTAAGTTTTCAGGTTTGAGGTCACGGTATATAATGCCTCTGTCATGCAGATACTTAAATGCTTCGACCACGCAAGCAACACAGAAGCGAGCCATAATATCATCAAAACTTCCCCTGTAAATTAAATGTAAATATATATCACCAGTACTTTTAACATTTGGACTAAGTTGATGATAGTTATACCAAGGTATGGAATCAGTAAGTATAGAATTAAGACATTCATGAAATAAGTACACTGTTATATTCTAATGCTCATTTTAGGCCCTGTTAGATAATTGCTCTGTAATAATTCATCGTATGAGATCAGTTTTGCATTATCATTATTTCTTTCTTTCAGGTCATAAATCTTGTGATATAACATTATGAAGTAGTACAAAACATTTTTACGCTTAGGGGGAGGCATCAGTTGATATACTGGTCATTCCTATTACAATATGTACAAATCTTCAGTAGTCATGGTAATTCCAAACTGAAGTTAGCAATATGTTAAGTTTACATTGTAAATAATGCATACATAATTACCTATCTCTGAGTATTGTCCATAATTCTCCACCTAGACATGCCTCCATCAGCATGTAAACATACTTTCGATCTTTAAAAGTCCTGTATAATCTGAAAATAAAACATTCATGATACTGCTTATATAATACTCAATTGTGATTATGATAAATAAGACCTCATTAAATGGATACATAAGATTTGGGAAAATGATCAAATATCCTGCTGGATTATTATGTTTGTTCATATTTTATATGTCTGTTGATAGTATGATCTGATGTCAAGTATACATTAAATTTTCTACCTACAGTTTGTATTGTGTATTTGTTTGTTAATATATTTATTTGTGTTAAGTATAAAAAGCCTGAACAAAAAACATCTTTGTCCTTAAACAACTGTCCTGATATTAAACCTTGTACAAATATTGCCAATTTATTATTTTTCTGATAAGTAATCCCTATCCATAATGTCATTTGCATTCACAGTATGAAATCAAAGCGGTATTACCTATAAAACACCTATAACGCATAATACCTTGCAATAAACGGCGTTCTAGATTCCATCATGATTTTCTTCTCTGAATATATATGCTCTTGCTGTTGTGTGTCGACTATGTGCTTCTTCTTAAGGCACTTGAGTGCAAATGTCCTAGAACGGTCTAGTGAAAGTTGAGTCTGAATGAAGAATATTGCACATCATATTAAACGACACAAAACAGTTATTCCATCATGTTTGTAGTTGTTGAACTATTGTACAATTATGAATAAAACCTATTGTAAATGTTTTACGTAAAATCCTTATAATATATATATATATATATATATATATATATATATATATATATATATATATATATATATATATATATATATATATATATATATATATATATATAAATTCAATAGGTACGACATTATTCATCTCAACCTATCTAAATATTATTAACAATATCAAAGTAATAGTGTTACAAAACAGGCCAAAACAAATGCTGAGGAAGAAATTTTCTGTCAAAATAAATATCATATCATTGATCATATGAATGTATATCATGCACTAGGTGAGGAAATTAATACTTACGAGCTCAACTCTACCAAAACCACCCATTCCCAGGGTAGCAATGACCTCCAAGTCCTTGAGTTGGATTGAAGTATATTCTTTGTCTGGCTTATCACGGACTGGTGACAACAATACATCCGAAGGTCCTCCTCCACTAGTTCTAAGATACAAATTATGTTATCAAAACTTAATATTTAAATGTGCTTATACAAATAATATATTCCTTCTGTAACTTGAAAACGTGTACAAACTAATTTTAACTTAAGTTTCGTAGTTTTATGAGGAATTAATCTGATTTTCATTTGCTACTTCTTTGAATTACAAAAGCTTATGCTTAACCTTGAAAGAAAAAACATTAAAATAATAGAAATATACATCAGGAAAAACATGAAGTCTCCACATGTAGTATTGAAAGTGAAATTTGTTCTAATAACTCTCGTTACACTCAGGTAAAACAAACCTGATCTACCTAATTATTACATAAGATTTCCCAAACATTTTATGAAAATTGTATCAAGGCTTTAAAGACATAGTATCTACGAAAATGGTTATTTTTTTTAGTCGGCAATTTTGCGGAAATATCGAAGATATGACTGAATAATGATCTTCCACGTCGACACTTTTTTGTATAATTAGCGTAATTAACGGATAAATGCTGATTTGTTGTCGTCGTCTGTAAGAATCAAACTCATTAATTATGCACAGAAACAATCCCAGAAGCACACGCAATGACCTAGATCGTATCGATATCAATCAATGGATGCTGAGGTAAGCACGTGTTGATTTATTTAC
Organism: Atrina japonica; assembly: GCA_030159075.1. NCBI lineage: Eukaryota > Metazoa > Mollusca > Bivalvia > Pterioida > Pinnidae > Atrina > Atrina japonica. The sequence continues at coordinate 141,923 of BROG01000539.1, forward strand.
AATTCGATATTTATACATATATATATATATTTATTCATGCTCCTTTCCAATATTTATCTTGGTCTTGTTGTATTTCGCCAGAACTTCTTTCCGATTTCTTTTTCTAGCTGAATCTGTCAATCTAACAGGTCGGCCACGATTTGTTTTTGCTTTGGACGCCATGCTTTTCACTATCAACAATGGAAATGCGCATGCGCAAATACAGGTCACGCTAAGGTTATATGAATATGGGCGGGCTTGCAAACGAATTTTTGTCGTACCGACAAAAAATAAAAAAAACGTGGAAAGTTGTGAAATACAATAAAACTATACTTCTATGTGTTTTAATTCAACAATTTTTCGTTTTTTATCTCCAAATATTAACATATTTGACCCAAACAAATGAGATTGAAATATTTGAGGAAATCGTAGATACTATGTCTTTAAGAGAAATAAATACATGGTGTTCAGATGAATATTACAGGTAAGGTACGGGAATACATTAGCCCCCCCTCTCTCTCTCTCCCTCTCTCTCTCCCTCCCTCTCTCTCTGTCTCTCTCTTTCTGTATCTCTCTCCCTCTCTCTCTCTCTCCCCTCTCCCTCCCTCCCTCCCTCCCTCTCTCTGTCTCTCTCTCCCCTCTCTCTCTCTCTCTCTCTCTCTCTCTCTCTCTCTCTCTCTCTCTCTCTCTCTCTCTCTCTCTCTCTCTCTCTCTCTCTCTCTCTCTCTCTCTCGTATATAACTACGCAGTACCTTTGTGCTCCTCTAGCTAGATCACCATAGTCCTTTTCTCGAAGTTCGTTGAGGTCCCCAATTAAAGCGGTAAAGTGACTAAAGAATAAAATATTTAAGTATGTAGAATCAATATTCAAAATTAAAGTGAATATAGAAATACATGCAATAGCAACCGCAAAATCCAGATAACAATTGAATTGTAAAAAGATTGTCAGTTTAGTAGTTGAAATACTTTACTATCAGTAGGGATGCACACTTACTCTCTATCTATCGTTAAACACTCTACTCCCGGAGGCATAGCAATAACACTTGCAGTTCTTCTATCTTCACTGAAAGGGAAAATGTAAGTTTATTATCTGTAACTCTGAAAATGTTGCTATGAATTTCTTTCATTAAGAGATTATTTTCGGTATCCAGTTTAATGACAGCTGTTTATTTCTGCATATGATAAATTCAATTCCATTTGATATCTGGTTATTATACTAAATGCATTTTACGTAATTTTAGGAATTTTTATTTCTCTATTAATCATTTGCTCAAAAACGTATCTAGATGCAAAGTGGCTTTCACGATTTAAATGTAATGGAGAACAGTTAATTTCAATGTTCAATATGCAACAGACGACATGTCGTCAAAATCGAGAACATAAATACATTTTATAAAATTAAAACAGTAATAACACACACACACACACACACACACACACACACACACACACACACACATACACACACACACATTAGAATTTCATTTTCTTTGTTCGTTTGAATGGTGTTTTACTCAAGAATTTTTCAATTATATGATGACAGTCAATTTAATGTGTAGAAGAAGAGAACCCGTGTATAATGTACACGGGAAAAAACCCACTAGCCTTCAACAAGTTAATTGTCAAATGACAATATCAACTTATGTACACTGTGGATCAAACCTGTGCTGGCAAGAGGTAAGAAATTTCATGGTGTAAAGCGTGATGCCCTAATTGGTCACGAAGGTTCCCTGTTTCAGAGGAAAAGAGGGAGAAAATATATAATACAAGTAAGAATTTAGATGACCCACTAGTATATTCTCTTATATTTACCTTAGCAAGGCTTTCTCTCCAAAGTAATCTCCTCTGTTTAAGCGTCTTATTTCGAGTGGGTCGTCCTTTCCTGCAATCTTTTGTTTAACTCTGACCTAAAATCAGGGATATTTTCTTAAATGTACATTTAATCAATTCCAACAAATGTCATTTGTAAAAATCAATTTTGAAACAGAAAACATTTTTTGATCGAATAACTAAAGGAAAAACGAGTATACGTGATGTTTCTATAAATTATTCACATTTAAAAATAAACTGAAAGCAATTACTATATTGCCGTCATGACGTATGCAATTAAATATAGGCAAATGTTAGTTCAGCTCTACGCATTTCTGCAATTACAGAAGTCACATTGGCTTTCTTTTAAAACTACCTGCAAACGTTTTCCCAGCTAATGTCCTTATTAAGTAAGAAAGCAGCTTATATTCGACTTGATATTAAATAGGATAGAAATGATGATCATTTAATCGAGTATACTGGGGTCCAGCTGCTGGAATAAGAAAATTTATGGATGACCTTTTGCAATTTGCCTGACGACAGCTACAGAAGGCTGTTGATAATTTTCAAAACAGGAGTGTCGTTTATAAAGACAAATATATATTTTGTTTTAGGTATATCTAACCTCGCCTTTGTTGATAATGAAGAAAGTATCTCCTGTTCCACCTTCACGTATGATGTATTCGTTCTCTTGGAAAAAGTCCTGTGAATGTCATAAAACATATCCAAATGTGCAGTGTAAAGTCATATTGAGATATTGTTCAATGTGAAAATAAAAATACATGTTTACAATTTTTATCTTGAATTTATAGATAAATCACAATGAAATATAATTGGTTCATCTTTTTTTTACAGCATCCAATAAATGAATGCCGCGAAAATGACAAAAAAAGATAAAATAGAACTGTGACTTTTGTATCTTGCAATACTGTACTTTTGCGGAAAAGGGGAAAACTGTATATGTGACAAACCTTGAAATGTTCTGAAATTTTGAATTCTAGACTAGATAAGATTCAGAAAGTCTTACAAATTCAGAAAACAAAACACATTTCTACCTCGTGTTAAGACACCAGGCGTAGACCAGTTAGATCGATTTGAAAATCATTATATTTACAGCTAATCAAAGTCATTCGTGTCATCATTAAGCATCTTATGAGCTTCTGATATGGCAAACTAATAAGTGTATCATATCATCAACAGTGTCAAATAAATAACAATTATACAAGAGAACGGAAATACGTAGATATACTTGCAAAGTACCGGAGTAGTTATATATGAGAATAATACGCATCATATTTGTTGTATGCATTGAAATGCGAAAAATGATATGTATGAAGGTTGCTGCAGGTATTTGGTTTTAGTGAAAGCACTATGAAGTCATTTATTGATAAAGTACCGATAATCATTAAAGTGTTGTCCTATCTATGCACAGTATCACATATCAATGGTAATCCGGAATTTTTGTGTTCACTGTATTAAATATGTCACTCACAAAACGCTACAAAACTAATACATACCACTTCCAGTACATCAGCAATCTTTGCTAACTTATCTGTCGGTAGCTTTTTGAGTAGTGGAACACTGAAATAATGAAATCATCCATAAATACCTCAAAACGTCCATAAGCCTTGAAATGCAGTGTTAACAGTCAGTGTTACCCAATGTTATGAAGGAAATGGCACATTTCTTTTTTTTTTCTCATGAAATCGATTTAGATAAATTTGTAAAATTTTGTAATATGTACAAACATATATTACCTGCGAAGAAAGCGTATGTTTTCTTCTTGTCTTTGCAGACCAGTTTTCATCATTATTGCCTGAAATACCCGTCTATCCAAAACCCATATTTTGACGTCGGTTATTGCTACAATGAACAAATATGTATCGAATAAATCATGGAGAAATTACATTATTTGACTCCCACATCTATGAAAGAGATAATTTTATCTATTTCATAACGGTAACAATTCGGTTACCATGAAACACATTAAAATCACAGATTCCTAAGTATTTATCTTCTGAATCAGAGTATCCAGGAAACAATATACAAAACTGTTGAATATTGGACAAACATGGACCTCTGAAAATCCAGAGGTGGAATCAGGTGCTATGGAGGAGTAAGCATATTCTGTTGACCAGTCACGCCCGCCGTTAGTCCACCGTCAAATTCAAATGAAATATTTCAGGAATAAATCCTTGTCACAACCGGTACTGACGACTCAGCAACCGATATTGAACAGGTAACTCAGAAAAACAACAGGATCAAATAAACAAATTATGATTCTTTATTGAAGAGACGATAAATTTAATTTTATCATTGCCATACCTCTTACTGATGCCGTCCGGGTACAATTATATAAAATAGCTAATTCTCCAAAGACTTTCCCAGCAGTCATTTTCCCAAGCTCTTTGTTGTTCTTTAAGACTTCTAGCTCGCCCTCTGTAAAATATTAATTCAAATTTTGTCATTTTGGTAGCATAGCTACGTATATAAGCGTTCATTAGCGACTAAAAATATTAATATTAAACTATATTAATTAGGAACGAGTAAAAAGAAAATAAAAAGAAAAAAATTAATGACAAAAACGATTGGAACCCATTGTCAATTTTGTCTATTACCTGGCATATTCAATATAAAACCTTGTAATTTAGATGAAATATTATTTTGTTACCAGAAATCGATTTTATGACATTAAAATTCATAAAAAACAAGTTTGTTACCATGTTTCACACAAAAGACGATAATATACATATATGAAATATCAAAAGACAATATACATGTTCTGTACTGATGTATAAGAATGGATATGCATTCTATAAAATAAACCTGTAAATGTTTGAATATTTTTCATCACATAGCATTTGTTTAAATAAATAAAGATGCTACAAAGATTGAATGAAAAATAATCCATTATAAATGCAGATCATAGACAATATACATATACAACAATTTGTAGTACCGGTGTCCATGTGACAACACTGTAAAATTACGGAATGGATGTAGTTTAAGAACATTCAAGCATGTTGGATTATTCGAGAGACGTTTACCCCATAAGCAGGTGACGGAGTGATATTACTACACATAGAGGTGAGTAGTTGACGATAAAAAAGCCGGATATTCACGTTTGTGGTATAACCCTTTCAACCCTACAGCCCATAATAGACTGGCCCAAACAATAGAAAAGAATATTCCATTTAGACACTCAGGGATGAAGGGGATAATTTAGTTGTCGATTCACCGTCCAAGTCTATGCTATATGAAATATCTTATTATAAAGCATAGATCTGTAATTCCGATCCCGCGGAGTTATATTGCGTTAATATACGAATCAAAAACGTAATTATTAAATGATAAATATTGATAGATTATATTATATCTAAATGTCAAAAAAAAAGTCCACGGGTTGGTGGCACTTTTCTTATTATAAAGCTGTTGACTGAATTCCCCTTCGTATGAATAAAAGAAATATAGGATATTGACGGAACACAGTTTGTTCCCAATGGACTGCCGACGGGTTTCTGAAAGACATGTCTCTAAAACTACATATATCAATTTTTTCAATAAAAAATTGCGGCAACTTTAAAAACCCGTTTCAGTGTAATTTTGAGATGTTGGACAAAATTCGACCAATGATTAGGCATATACCTTCTCGAGAACCAACCTGAGGACCTTTCAGTGAAAACATACACAAAAGTGATTTATTTTCATGTTTATGCAGAATGGTTGTATAAAAAGTAGTAAAATTGTATGGCATGATGCTATGACTTTGAAGGGGGAACTATGCGCCATAAATGTTGAACAGTAATTTGGATCTATTTATTATCCATATTTTATGTACATATTGTTCAAAGAATAGGTGGTTGTAATACTGTATAAAGGGAAAATTTCGCCCAAGGTTATTTTCGCCATTTTACGACAGAAAACATATTCATCTGTCTTACAATCACCTTAATTTACCATGCATATCAGTGGTTCAACTATTTAACTTGACAATTTAGCGTTCACTTTAAATTTGCCCTATCCTTTCCAGGTATACAGTATATATCAATTAGTTTCATTTAATAATTGACCTATCGCCAAATGTCTTACACATGGCTCTCCATGTGCTTTTTGTGATGATGATGTCATTATCGCACAAGTCTTTGATGGGTCATTTAATTGTGACGTCATAATGAAAAACATCTGACAAACGGTGCCGTGTCGGACATTTGGCGATAGGTCAATTTAACATACCTGACGTAACATAGACATGTTGTCCGGCCTCCCCTTCTCGTATTATGTACTGGCCTTGCTTAATTGTCTTCTCGTACATACAATCAACAATTTCTCGAACTTGAGTTGAATCTAAGTTCTTCAAGAAATCGTTTCCCAATATTGCATCTTTGATTAAGTGTTTTGACCTGTTCATGAAATTTTGAGAACTCATTATATACATAAACATAATAATAAAAGCTACACACACGTCAATACTATTATTCTAATTATATCACCAAGATTCTTGAACTAAACGAATGAAAAAAATGGTATTTGATAAATTTTGTCAAAAACTAGAATTTGTCTATGTTTAAAATAACATCTTCATGTACTCTACAGTTGAAATGATTCCGTATAACCTACATTTTACTATGCATATCAAATCACACCATAAAAATTGGCAATTGAAACGTAAAATTTTAATACATTTTTAAGCACTCAATATTTTGTCTTAAAGAGTTTTGCAAACTGGATAGAGATGCTTTAACAAACTGATAGCATTTACAAGTTCTTGGCAAAGATTTAGCATGTTTTATAATATCCGTGTCTTTGATCCATTTCAGTCCAACTTAAATACATCGTTCAGAACAATGATAAAATAAATTATCCAAAAGTAATAAAGAAAAATGTGAGGCAGTCATGCGGTCAAGTGGCAAGAGTACACTATGATTGTACATCGTTTTATTTATGCCAGAGTGCATACATAGAAATAGTGATTATATACTGAATCCAGAGTTTGCTGAATTGATATTTAAATTGCCAATTCAATATTCTGTAGTTGGAATATAACGGCGTTAACATTTTATGATCGTCTGATTAAAGAATCTAGAAAAACTGAAATTGACTTAAAAAAATAAAAATAAATAAATATAAAAATCAGAAATTACCAAAGTACAAATTGTCAGGAGTTTTGGGAGACAATACACCAATCTGGTGAACATTTGTCAAACATGAACCTCTGGAAATCCAGAGGTCGGACCAGGTGTAATTGAGGAGTAGGCATCCCCTGTTGAACCGTCACACTCGCCGTGACAAATTCAAATGAAATAAGTGAGGAATGAATCCTCTTCACAATTGATCCAAGAACCACTATTGTATAAGCAAATTCATTATGTGAAACATAGCAAGGCAAACAAGGCAATTGCACCGACCGTAAAGGCTGCAAATTTTTGACATCGGACACTATTCCTGACGTTCTTGTGACAACAACTTAACAATAAGTAGTTTGCCTTTGTATATGAAATGTTCGTATTTGGAATACGTCTTGGCATACTAGAAGATCTGTGATACATATACACCAAAGATAGGCGAGCAAGGAATATTACTGCTTAAATGTGGAAAGTTGACGATACAAAAGTCCCAATTTATTATGTCTGTCGTATAATTGCTTTGGTGTCAAGTTGGAAACGTATGTGCTTGATTCTTTAATATCTAGTCCGTTGGAATATATCACATTCACATACGCATGTCATATATCTAAATGTCAAATCAAAAGCTTGTTCTTTTTATTTAGAAGCTTCTGAATAAAGTATGCTCTAAAGGAATAATAGAATGGGTGGGCGCTTATATATATATATATATATATATATATATATATGGTTCTAGCTTGATTTATTAACTTTTGACGAGGACAACGTTATGATTCGACCATGGGGTCTGGAGCGATTAAACATCAATATAAGTCTTATAATCAATATGTTAATTACCGTAACGTCATAGGTAAAAGAGATATTACTAATTACTTCACGATTGTAAATAGATAGAATCATTACTAATTACTTATACGCATGCATATGCAGTCTCTCTCTCTCTCTCTCTCTCTCTCTCTCTCTCTCTCTCTCTCTCTCTCTCTCTCTCTCTCTCATTTACATTGACCTTAATGATCCTCTATATATTTTATTTCATGTTTATCTTTAGCTTTAATGAGGAGGGTATACGCCACATAACAATGTGTGACAGGTAATCTAATTCTGATGTACACAAAGTGTTTCCCTATTCATTCTTATTTTAATTTTGGTTCTATGTTTGATATCTTTAGTATTTTGAATTTTTGTGGTATTTTCCATGTATAAGCACCGATGTAGTTTAACAATGCTGCAATAGAGCCGTAGCTAAACGTTCGATGTCTATCCCCTAAAACATATAATACCGTTGATATTTAGGCATGTGGCTTTATAGATTTTCTGTAATCAGTAAAGTTTTTCATTTTCAATGTTTTGACACTTTCAACTCCGTAGATCTCCTACTGTTAATTACACATATTAAGCTCATTAACTATATTCGTTATTGTTGATTCATTACCATCCCTAGTTCAATGTGATAATAATCACCATGGAAACATAGATGATTGTCATTCTGAAGGATAAATTTTATCTGAATTTTGGTTTTCTATTCTTCATTATTTCAACATTATTACACGAATCTAACATTTATCGTTATGTCAGAATAATTAGCAACGCCTAAATTACTATGATAAATTAACAAGATAGTGGTAAAAAGTGAAATTGTCTAAATTATGAGCATGTGATAAATTGTAACATTTGAAGGGATGCCACTTTAGGTGAAACTAACACAGACATAGTTTCGTAAATGTTATGATGCAACTGAAAAGCAAACTTAAGTTTAGAATTGCAATTGAATTGTTGGCCTTCAAGTAATTTTTATTTTATAATGGTGATTACAGAAACAAATGGTAGGAAATGAATACTATGCATATTTGGAATCAAGAAGTGGGATATATATATATCGAAATATAAACTAACAAAGGATTCGTTCACATATTCATTGATTGTTTTCAATAGAACACTAATCCTATTTAAATCGAAATATTCTTACATAATTTGGACTGTTGACTGAGGCATCGTTTTACCATACACACTTGTAATTAAGTAAAGATCATCTTATATCGACAAAGTAACATAATCCAGTATGAATATAATGACAAAATGAAACGATTATGGGTGAATTAAGACATGCATCCTAATGCAACCAATGTCTAACTATGATATGTAATCGGCCAGGGAACGCTCGCCCACACTCATCATTCATACGCCTTTTTGTCAAATTATTTATCTATATCAACACCCGTGTTGTAAATGTAGTGTTTTATCGTCATTAGAAGAAGAAGGCTTTGTGTTTTACTGTAACACACACACACACACGCACACACACACACACACACACACACACACACACACATATATATATATATATATATATATATATATATATATATATATATATATATATATATATATATATATATATATATATATATATATATCGAAATTAATTTTCATCTTTATTCCATTATTCCATATAAGTAGGGAACAATACATTGGACACAAGCCATTAATTTATATTTTTGTAATCCTTTGATAATTTCCGCGCCAATTTTGACATTTCTTTTATCTGTTTAATTTTAAAGCATTGGTAAAAGAGACGTTCTATGTTTGTTATTTCCTCTCAGACATAGTCAATACTTTAATTACATCTACACATAACAGTTGTGAATTGAATCGCATAATCATGAGTATAGATAAATATAACGACAAATTTTAAAATAAATCATGTCAAGACAACCGTACACGTGTTATCAGTGTTCTGTACTTACATACTCAGTCTGAGATTATATTGACTTCTGTTAATCATACCTCATAAGTAAATACACATGTGTACAACAGAAATCTATAAGCAAAATCTAAATGTGTTGCGATTATTGATCAGTGTATATTATATAGATTACAAGTAGATATAAAAACCAATATATGGCAAATATTGACATATACTTCATTATCAGACAAAACCAAAATGTTATGATAACACGGACACGTGTAGGAAACATAGAAAGTTATACAAGGAAAGAAAATACTAACAAATGATTTGAGACAATGTAAACAAATTGGCGAGAAACTTACCTGAAATCTTTTTCTATGTGTTTTATATCTACAATCACGCCATTTTGACTAGAAGCAGGACTTTCACCGGAAACACCTTGCTTTTTAGTTCTCGATTCTGTTTGGCCCACCGTTTGTACATCTTCCTGTATCGTCGCCAAAACGTCAAATTTCCCTGTACCTGTATTTTTGTGCACTTTAATTTGTAACACCGATTGTAATTTATCAACTTCAGCCCGGAGCTTGGCAATTTCAACACATTTTTCCTCCAATAATTTAGTTTTCTCTTGCAATTCCGTTTCAAAACGTAAAAGTTTTGCATCTCGTGTTTTAATCTCCTTGCGTAATTCTGGTACTAAACTTTTTAATTTAACAATATCTATGTTTTCCCCATCCACATTAATGCTAGATGCACTTGCTCCATTCCCCATTTTTGACCCTGGTGACAATGGGCTACTAAGTCTGACAGGACCAGGGCCGCGAGACCCACCCTGGATTTTCACTCCACCTCTGTGTAAGAATGAAGCAGTTTTATTGCTATTATTGCTGGTATTATTTGGTAAAGGCATGATTAGACTTTTCTATCGACGTCAAATGTAACGATGTTGCTGATTGGTTGATTATTCTAAACGTACTATAACTTGATGAAAGTGTTGGTATCACTAAGCAACAGATAAGAAAAACAATCGTCACCTGCAATAGTCTCACAACACTTCCATTACACAGAATACAACTGTCATTGCAAGGCGTTAAGTAGTTTTCCTTTACCTTTCCCCACCTGTTCTCTGGATATTTACTGAAATAACAAATGGAATAATCAAATCATGAGATGCAAATATATCAGATGTCGAATCAATTTCATTCAATTCTCATATGGAAGGGATTAAGGAATCATAAGGAGATATCATGCAACTTTATACACACGTATAGGCGTGAGTTACTTGTTCATTTAGTTAGCATACCGAGAAATATCAATACCACATTACAATGACGATAATTCATAATGATACTCACTTCATAGTGTAAACGAACCGAAAACAAAATGCCTTCCTTGATAAATATTCAAACCGAAGAATCACTAGCCATTATGGAATGTAGATAATACATAGCTTTAATATGGCTTGTTTATACGCCAGGTCACTGATATGTTTTGTAAGTGTGTTGTATATAGTAAAATGCACACTTATTTCAGTTTCCTGATTAGAAATAACCTAATAAATTACCATTAATGATTGAAGCTTCGGGAGTACAGGGATATTATTTTATCATACATATTTACCATTTAATACAAATTAATCAGCGGAAAGTGAATGCCATTTACCTCTATCTATGTGGAGCACTTGTTATGTGTATTCAACACGGCATGAATGTTTACAGCGAAATAAGATATTCTTGAGTTGTGTTGATAAAGCCAACATTACTCAATGCATTAGCTTCTGACGTGAATCACGAGTACAAGAAAATCGAACAGTGAGATTTATTATTAATTAAAAGAAGCCATAAAAAGACCACGAAGCATCGGTCTAAGAAATATTTTCGGTGAGGTGAATTTCACTTTAAGAACAAGATTGACTACAAAAGCCAGACAGATAAAATCGATTGGTAAATTAACCATTCTTCGTATGGAGTATTAAGGGGAGTTGTATACATCAAACAAATGAGTGCGGTACGTAAAGGTTTGAGACAACACAGTTTTAAATAAATTCTCAAAATTACATAAGACTATTAGTTTCCTTCTAGTACCGGTGTCATAAAGCAGATCATCATATAGTAGGTCTTCCCCATGATGATATATCATATCTTAGAACATCCCCTGTGGTTCAATATAGCAAATCATCATATAGTAGGTCTTCCCCATGATGATATATTATATCTTAGAACATCCCCTGTGGTTCAATATAGCAGATCATCATATAGTAGGTCTTCCCCATGATGATATATCATATCTTAGAACATCCCCTGTGGTTCAATATAGCAGATCATCATATAGTAGGTCTTCCCCATGACGATATATCATATCTTAGAACATCCCCTGTGGTTCAATATATAGCATATCATCCCCATCTAGACCATAGCAGATCTCCCTCCCCTTGTACCGTTACCGATCTGGAATACATACAAAATCGCACAAGGCGTATGTACAAGAGGAAATTGATTTATTGTGTTTCGGCAAACCGGGAATGGTTTTTCAGACTGCCAAACAAAGCGGGATGAACTGCTAGGGGGGATTCAATTATATAATACCGGTTAAGGAATGTACAATTGGTGGAATAAAACCTATGGGAAACCCAGTTATGGGATGAGAAGCCACTGGGGTGTTTCTCTTGTTAACAGGTCAAAACAGCAGCGAGCTAGCGGGCAAATAAAATACGGATTCAGCGGGCATTTTGAAATTAATGAAACAATGTTAAAACATATGAGCGAGTATACGCAAGTTGATAAACATGGACTTCTGGAAAATGAGATGAATATTGATGTCATGGAGCAGAGCGCCAATATGTTGTGTCCGCTGTCAAAGTGGTCAAATCAGCTGTATAGAAATATGTGAAATCAAAGATTTTGTCTTCCTCAGCTGATTCAACATTTTATTGCTATTCACTTCAATATGTCATCATAAAAAACAATTGTAAACTATTTTCAATGTTTTATGTGTAACAAAAATATTTAACCGTTTAACGTAATATGTATGGTATGGGGTGCTGTTGTTTTATTGTTGTTAAACGTCCCGGCCATATAGCAGTGAGGGTTCTTTAACGTGCCGACACCTACTGTGACACAGGTCCTCCGTTTTTAATGTCTCATCCGAAGGACAGGAAAAACCTACCACCTCCACCGAGGCTCGAACCCTCGAAAATGCGGTTGCGAATCGAGCACTCTTCTGTGGAGCCCCAACGGCTCTCAAATGGGAAACAAATAGCTCATTATTTCCATTATAGATATACCAGGGGATATACTATGAGGATCAATGCTACCACATTAAGACAAATACCACGGATTTAGAAAATATATATTGACATATAAGAACATGTTGAAACTCTTGTGCACAACTATGGTATACATATTTTAACAAACCCTTGATAAAAAACGAAAACATTTGGACATATATTTCAACAAACCATTAAAGAAATATTTAAAAAAAAACTTTTTGGCAGATGCTTGAAAAACATCATAGCAATCCATAAATGAAACAAGAATATCCCTGTTTGTGTTTTTTAGAAACATTGCGACAGATCATCAATGAAATAGGAATATCCTTCTGTGTATATGTTTTACAAACATTACGACAAATCATCAATGACATAGGAATATCCCACTGTGTATATGTTTTACAAACATTACGGCAAATCATAGGAAATAGGAATATCCTTCTGTGTATATGTTTTGGAGACATTAGGACAAATAATCAATAAAATAGGAATATCCCTCTGTGTATATGTTTTACAAACATTACAACAAATCATAGGAAATAGGAATATCCTTCCGTGTATATGTTTTAGAGACATTACGACAAATCATCAATGAAATAGGAATATCCTTCTGTGTATATGTTTAAGAAACATTACCACAATAATCAATGAAATAGCAATATCCCTGTGTGCATGTGATTCGGAAATATCAACAAATCATGAATGATATAGGAGAAATATCCCTCTGTGTATATGTGTTAGAAGCATTAAGACAAATCATGAACGGTATAAGAATATCCCTCCGTGTATATGTTTTAGATTACGGCAAATCATAAATGTAATAGGAATATCCCTCTGTGTTTTAGAAACATTACAAGAAATCATCAATCATATAGGAGTATCTCTCTGTGCATATACTTTAGAAACATTACTACCGATCACCAGTAGAATAGAAATATCCCTCTGTGTATAGGTTTAAAAAACGTTATGACAAATCATGAATGATATAGGAATATCCCTCTGTAAACATTTATGAGTCTTTAGAAACATTAAGCCAATCCCTCATCTAATCATTTAGAAAATCTTATAACAATTCCTAAACAAAAATACAATTCCGGCCTTAGCACATGCTTTAGAGTTTTTATTTTGAAAAGTGTTTTACGCCAAACTCAACAATTTTTCAATTATGTGGTTGCAGTCAGTTTTAATGGTGGAGGAGAGAACCGGGCAGATGCTACTGGCCTTGAGCAAGTAAACTGGCAAACTTTCGTACAAAAATCAGCTTTGATCCCAGCGGGGTTAGAAACTGCGCTGACCGGAATTGAGATTTTTCATGATTCAAAGCCCAATGCTCTCTAAATACCCGACCATGGAGGTCCTACTGCTTTAGAAACATTGTTACAAACAATACATGGACATTAAAATAAAAAACAAAAAAACAAAAAAACAAACAAAAAAATACAAAAAAAATACAAAAACAAAAAAAAACAAAAAAAAACAAAAAAAGAAAAGAAAACCAACATTGCACACATGGAGTACAAGCTAATTATTTTAAACTAACGTTATATTTCGAGTAAATTCTAAACTCCTAAAAATCAAGATGGCCATTATTCAACAGTCGTTTCTCTTATATGGATTTGGGAATACATTTAGGTTATTTTTGACCTTGTATGATACCACTTTCTGTTTCAGAATTCTACATCTAATTTAAATTCGAGCTCAAGAGAAGAAGTCTTATGTACAGAAACGATTGTTTTCAGCATTTGTTTTGCCCTGTCATTGCAAAAGTATACTTTAACATTATGTTGATAATAACAAGAAACATCATAGCAATACATTAATGAAAAACTGCAGGAGTACATACCATCAATAGAATGAGAAAAACACACTGTTGACATACTTAAGAGATACCATAAAAATCCGCCAATAAAATCAAGCAAATCCACCTGAGCTCATGCTTAAGAAACATAACAACAAAACGTCAATATAATGAGAAAACCACACTATCGACATACTTTAGATTTTCCATAAAAATCCACACATTGCAACAAAAAAACCACATAATGTCCAGCTTCAGAAATATCACAACAAAACAATAGAAAAAAGCCCACTGTACTAAAAAATTAAAAAAAAAATTTTTTTAAAAAATACCACAGAAAATCCACAAATAAAAACAAGAAAACCCGCCTGAGCTCTTTCTTAAGGAAAAATGACAACAAAACTGCAGGAGAATAACGAAATCCCACTGTAAACGTGCCTTAAAAACATAACAAACCATTAATGAAAATCACAGTGCGTTTTGTGTATCTTGTACATGCCACAATGTACATGTAAATATTTCAAATAGAATGATTCAGTATATGCTTTCACCACTTCTTTAATTCATTCAAGGTATTTTCATAATGGGATTATACTGTCATAACATAAGCGTAAGTAATCTCATTCAACCATAAAACATAATTCCAGGTATTGGATTGTGGGATAGCGTCAGCTATAACCAATGGATGCTTAGACATCTGTGACACCTGTCCCTACATCTTGGATATAGTTCAACGACCTGTGATTGTTTAAAATATCCAATATGTCTTTCGGAACTCACTCTTTTATGTTAACGGTATGGTATCAATGGTTAAAATATGTTCTATACCCTTCTGTAAAGTTATTATAATATTATCAATAGATAAATTTGATCTAAATTCGGGTTTCTGTTTTAACACGCTTCGGGTATTTTTTCAATGTTTTACAAGTTTAGTACAACGCACCGAAGAAGTTTCTACATAAAGTGAAAATTTAGGATATGACAAAGTTTACAAAATTCGTCATAATCAATCAACAAATGTTTCAGATATTATAAACATAATACCGACGTTATAATGCTCAAGTCGATCATTTCTGTCAATTAGACTTCATCAGTTGAGCTCCAATTTCAAATATATGTCTATATTCTACAGAGAAATATAAAAAATCTCAGATACCAAAGTATAAATCAATAGAATATCAAGGGCATAGATACAAATCCGGTAAAAATGGACAAACACCGACCTCTGGAAACCAAGAGGTGGGATCAGGTGTCATGGAGGAGTAAGCATCCCCTGTCGACCGGTCACACCCGCCGTGAGTCCACAGTCAAGTCCAATGAAATGCGTGAGGAATGAATCCTCGTCACAATTGGTACAGACGTCTCAACAACCGCCAACGAAACGGCAACTCAACATTTCACTTAGTGAAACAGAGTAACAGGGGGTGCTTACTCCTCCATGGCACCTGATCCCACCTCTTGGTTTCCAGAGGTCCATGTTTGTCCATTTTTGCCGGATTTGTATCTGTGTTCTGACATCCTAAAGATTTACACTTTGGTACTTGAGATGTTTAATATTTTGCAAGTATGTAGAATTTTTTTGGTAAAATCTATAGGATATAATGAAGTGTTCGTTTTGTTATTTTAATCCTTTATATAACAGTTTCTCATTGAACTGCAATATGAAGACAAGTCTATATATCTGATTTCAAAATTTAATTATTTTTTTCTGTTATACTCTATCTTCTTGTCTTCATCTCTCCGTCTGTCAAGTTGTTGTACGGTGAAGATAAAATAATCACCTCACGTGTTTCATTGGACTTGACTGTGGACTCACGGCGGGTATGACCGGTCGACAGGGAATGATTACTCCTCCATGGCACCTGATCCCACCTCTTGGTTTGCAGAGGTCCGTGTTATTCCATTTCTACCGGATTTGTATCTATGCCCTGGACATTCTATTGATTTATACTTTGGTATCTGAGATTTTTTATATTTTACTCTTTAAATCTAACGAGAAGTCGCATCAGTTTCCTGACCAAACAGGCATTGGATGCCAATCATTTTGATACGGTTTCTTGTCGATATGGATACGCATTGTTATCCGTTCGGAAGATAAAAGTGAAAATGAAGAAGTACCCATGGATATTCAGAACCCGAAAGATCCTCTCAGTAGTGTATAATGTTTCCTTATATTTGACATATGACCTCTTATCGTGATAAGGGATAAGATATAGATAAAATGTGTAATTAGACATAACACAAACATGATCCCCTTAGACAGTCAGAGTACGGTTAATATTTAACGGAGGAGTCGATATTTGTTGACTAGTCACACAATATATCAAATTATATAATAAAAACAACGAATTGATGTCCTTCATCTTTTATGATGCAAATGCATGATTTGGTAGACGTTTATGAAGAACGTAAAACCTACAAAATATTCGCGATTGGGAGAACATATCGGATCATAAAATGACAATATGGATATCGACCATCACAAACATACATTATCATGTGCAAATATTCAGTCAAGTTATTGTCACATAAAATTCGTTCATTAACTGTGCCTTTTAGAAAATATCCAGTTTGTTAAATCCTTGTGCAATTATGTCACATAAAATACCAGAAAAGCGATGTTCTTTAATAATGCATGAACCCTACAAGTAGCTAGGTTTTGTTGGAAGCTTATAAAACTAATTGTATCGATTGATACCTGAATAACAAAGAATGGTATTATATATTATTGTGCTTCATACACAAACAGGATACATTTTAACGTTATTATGAAATAAATCGCTTTTTTTTCATTTGATAGTAAAATTATATTTCTGCAGGGAGAATCCAATTTCCTATATGAAAATGTAAACCGTTTCCTGAAGCATTCGGAAAATCAAATGAAGTTGTATTGTATTATTTCCATACTTTCCTCTATTAACGATGTATCTTCTTACAAATTCTGCATAACATACATTTTGTATAATGTTTCATTGGTTTACTTCGTTAATTGCAGATATTACCGTAGATAATTTGATATTAGCCAAAACGTATTGTTGATGGTAAAGAGTAAAAGGCTATATTATCACAAAGGAAAAACACTACTGATCCAAAAGTACCTTTCTCAAAATTCATTTTTACAAGATAAATTACTTTGAAATACCATTTAAAAATATGGTAATTATAGAGCATTCACAAAATAAACAATTGTGTTATCTTGATTTTTCTTATAATATATCAAGAAAACCAAGGAAGAAATATATATCAAACTCGCTCTAAATGACGAGTTCACAATTTACGAAAAAGTTTTGATTAAATCATTTGACCATTAATAAAAGAGAATGTTGACAGTACCACTTCGTTCGATGAATTTACAAAATGTGACAGGCTACATTTCACGACATATTCCATTCGAAGAACGACTTTATCTAATTAATTGGATAAAATGCCCACCGACAATTCTTAATACATTTAAAAAGCGAGTGACAGAAATAGATTGACAAAGTTGCCTTACTGTCGTACATCAATTCATAAAATACCGGGCTGGTGATAGTATATTGGTAAATAGATCTTGTTCACGGTTGTACAGTCCAGTCATCTCTTGTCAAAGTTCAATACAGATACATCTAAAGACTGAAGTATCTTATTGACAAAGTGTATTAACGAATTATACTACAGTAAAATTTGCTTTAGCGACCACCTGTGTATAAAAACCAATTGGTCCCCAATAGTACCATTTGTGTACAAATTAACCTCTATAAAGAGATCACCTCCCTGTAGAGACTTACGTTGTTGTGTCCGTAAGAGAGTCTTTGTATAAAAGTTTCACTGCAGCTATTTAATAAAATAATGCTGAAGCAGTGGAACAGGGAATGGTGATATAAAACTAACTCGAACGAATTCAAAACCAAATATCTGAACCGTGCATACATAATGATTTTTGAAATCCTATTAGCTAGTGAAAATCTGTTTAAATGAGAAGAAATAGGCTTTAATCCTTGATAGAGTACGCCAAAACACATAAATTATCATGAGTTAAACTTAGATTTACTCAATGAAACTAATGTTTTCTCCAATTACACCTAATAAGAAATTTTTTCATACGCAGTTAGACCTAGTTTTTCTCAATTAAACAATATTATTCTACAGTACATTTAATCTGCCATGCCAAGATTACATAATTAAGTTTAACCTAGTTGTTATCTAATTAAATATAGCTATTCTCAACATTCGCGTTTACTGAAGAAACCCATTTTTCGCGAGAAACAGTTTATTATACTGCGCCAAAATAGCATTAATAAGTATCAATGTGATTGTTTTGCTATCAAACCTAGTTGATCACAGTTAAACCCCAATATTTTCTCAAATAAATTCATTTGTGACGCCAAATTACATCAATGAGTTACACCTAGTTTTTCATCAATTGCACTTCATACGAAGAAAATCAGGGCTCAGCACCATAAAACTTACAAATTACTCAAGTCTAAAAATTTTACTCAAGTTTGGGTAATCCTGAAATCTGATTGGCTAAGCAGGCCAATTTGAAAATTTTCTCATACTTAGTAAATTCTCAAGTTTTATGGTGCTGGGCCCAGGCTAGGTTTAACCGGAGAAAAACTAGCTTTTACTCATTAATGAGATTTTGGCTTGTCATACATTGCTGTGGATTTGCGTACCATACATATAAAATGTATTTAAATGATTATGAAATGATGTACAACTAAGAGAAAAGATACAAAAATAAAGGATTTTTAACATTGCTTTGAAATTTTTTTTAAATCAATTTAAATGTGTGCCTAAGACCAATCTATTAACGTATGTGTGTTGTTCAACATTGTGGGCAGCAGATGATATTCGATCACCAAATATTGCTTTCGAGTAGTTAGAAATGTATATCGACTTAGCATTACGCTACAAGACCATTTGATGATACAAACTTATTCCGCTATAATGCATTATTTTGTCTCAGCTCTCGTTCTTTTCGGAATCATAATGAAACAAAAACAAGATTAACAAAGACATGTAACATTAAATGAAGAATTGAGCGAAGAACACATTACACGTACTTGGCACGTAAACGTATCTGACATGTTTATACGTATACAATTTCCTAAGTTATTTTTAACGTCTATCCAATTACTGCAAATAGTTTTGTAGATTGCCTAGTAAGACGTTTTAAACAAACACTAAGAAATTTCAGTACTATATTACCCCAAGTTAATTGAGAGAGAACTAACCATGCGCACGAGAAATATTCTTGAATCATGTCTTTCATTCATGATCTCCATCTTATTCAAGAATATTATTTCATTATTTAAAATAATGAATATACACCAATACATACACAATCGCACACATCAGGCATCACTTCAATTTGATATGTATTTAAGAGATCATACAATAATTGAACGCATATAAGTGAGGCGTATTTTGACATTCATTGACTAAGGAATTCCTTTTTTGTGTAAAAAGCATCACTGATCTTAGCAAAAGTGTCGTTTTTTAATCTACTAATATTTTTCATTTTTAGTCTTATTATTGATTGTTACATTGACTGACATTATTATCGAAATTCCAACAATATTTGAAATCTTTCAGAGAGTCGAGAAGACGGATACGAAAGTGTGTGTGTGCGCGCGCGCGCGTGTGTATGTGTGTGTGTTTTCGTGTAGCCTTTTAAAGCCATACATGTATAGTCTTTATGACTTGAGTTTAAATGAGCCGGCCTGGCTCAGTCTGTAGCGCGCTCGACTCTTGATCGTGAGGTCGTGGTTTCGAGTCCATCCGGCAACAGGTTGGATTCCTGTCCTTCGGATGAGAAAGTAAAAATTGAGGTCGCGTGTCTCATTTGGTGTCGACACTTTAAAGAACCCTCAACGCTCAATGCCCGTAAGTGTCGAGCATGGACCAAACTTTAAAGCCCTTCACATATCCATATGAGTGAAAGATTCTTGAGTGGGACGTTAAACAACAATACATCCAACCATCTTGAGTTTAATATGCTTGAGTTATTTCTCTCCAATTTCGGATCTTACCTGTTGAAAATCTAATTAATATTATGCAATGCTACAGTAATCAATGCGTATAGGAAAGGTTCAAAATGAAACGTCTTTTGAATATCCAGATCTACATTACCAGTGATGCATTTTTGTACTACCTTTGTAATGTTTGTACGATATATGTAACTTATCATCATGCTATAAACTCGTGTATTACTTTTTATCTTAATTCAAACACTGGATTAACATTGTGTAGAAATGATATTTAACGGGGAAATTAAATGAAAATCACAGATCAAAGTATTGATCTTCTGGTGAACATTGGACAAACAGGGACCTCTGGAAATCAAGAGGCGGGATCAGATGCCATGGAGGAGTAAGCCGTTGACCGGTTGACCAGTTACTCCCGCCGCGAATCCACAGTCAAGTTTAAATGAGATAAATGAAGAATGCATCCTCGTAACAATTGGTACAGGCGACCTAACAACTACTATCGGTAACTGAAAATTTCATTTAGTGAAACATGCAAACAGGGCTATTTTACCGACGTAAAATTTCATCAAAAGCGATTCCCGATATTCCTGTAAAAACATTTTATTAAAACGTATAGATTGCCTCCGTATATAAATGTTCATTATGTTAAACACGGTTTGACATATCGGATCATTTGCGAAATATATATATCATATGCAGGTTATAGCGAAATACTACTATCTTAAATGTGGAAAATTGATGATGAAAAAGCCGACATCGACGTGTTTGTCGTATAGCCTAGTTGTTAATTAATCAATAAATCAAATAGAATGGTGATAAGGGAAATGTCTCAAGTTAATTTAAGATGTAATTTTTTTTTATCTATGATGAAACTGTAGGTGGACCCGAATACATTGACCAAATACACTAGCAATATACTCAAAGTAAATCTAATTTTGATTTGCATGTTCTAAAGAAACTCAAAGTTAGATTGAAAATCAAAGTACTAAAAGAACTGAACCTTTTCAGGTTGTTTCTTTGACAAAATTACCCCAGGATTCAAACTACTTCCTTTTAAAAGATATACTTCTCAACCATAGGTGAGATAAATTGGCAATACATTAAGCTATAATGGTAAAATTCTATTTTCATTCTTAACATAGTTGATAATGTATTATTATCTATCACAAGTTATTTAAAACTAAAATGTGGCAATGTACGGGAAACTAATAAAATTGTTAAAAACAAGCATATAGTATAGTCTAATTTGATTGGATAAAATCACACCTCAGCAGCTTGGAAGAAAAATGGGGAATACTTTTATCAAGAAACTTGTGTTCGGATATTTCCATATCGGTATGTTGAATTCAGATTATGGCATGGTCAAAACGGTATTAGATATTATAACAACAATGACTATGATTTGTTTATCCAAGATATGTGTAATTACCAATTGGCTGGTTACCAGACAGATAGCAGGTATGTTGTGATATTGCACTGTGGGTGACAGAAGAGATTATTTAAAATCAATTTCTAAAAGCCTGAGAAAAAATATTGTACCTCATTCAAAATTAACATTTGCGTGTGAAATAATTGTTAATCATCGAATTTTAGATGTCGTCTTAATTATACATTTCGGTAATTTGATTATACATATATGAAGAGGACAGGTTTATTTCAAAACACAGGTATGATTCTGCATTGTTGATAAAAGCTGAAATAGTCATCGAGCTGCTTTAAAAATCCAATTCCTACTTATTAAAAGGTAATGACTATGGGCACGACATTCGTGTCGGTGATGACAGGTGCGCGTAAAACAGTC
Organism: Atrina japonica; assembly: GCA_030159075.1. NCBI lineage: Eukaryota > Metazoa > Mollusca > Bivalvia > Pterioida > Pinnidae > Atrina > Atrina japonica. The sequence goes on from BROG01000539.1 coordinate 164,359, forward strand.
GTGCTAGTTGACTCCATTATCCGCACGACATATAAGCAAAGGATAACATTCCATGATATAATAATGGACTCGGATGAGGAAGCTGATTTAGGAGAATATAATGCCACCGATGACGGCGATGGAGGTGGGATCAATGTTCGAAATATAATACGAAGCATATGACACCACAGGCAACGGTTTCTGTTCAAGAAACAATGACAGAAATGACTGAATTTTTCATTACCATAGAGACAACAGTAAATCACATAAAGGGCCTGTATAAAATCATAACAGGGTCGACAGGATACTTATAGCTACAGAAATGCATAATATCAAGGGTATAATGTTTTACCTGTTCACCCCTTGTGTTTGAAAAAAAAATATTGTTCAAAATGCTTTTGTTCATTACTTCCGTTATGTTGCTATATTCATCATGGTGGAAAGTTTATCATCGATGACTGATTCTATCAATTTTCAAAAGTAATATTCCTCTTTTGTTTGCATAATGTGTTTATATCTCGCAGATGATCAGATAAACCAGGGCATGTTCAGCACTGGAACATTTCATATACAGCATTCAATCTATTTACTGATAAGTTGTAGTCACATTATTATTAATATCAACATTTCGCAAATTCTATGGCCGGTATAAATACCTGATACATAACTACTATGTTTCACTAAGTGAAATGTTGAGTTATCTGTTCTTACCTGGTTGTTAAACCGTATTTTCCGATTGTGACGATGATTAAACCCTCATTCATTTTATTTGAATTTAACTATCGATTCGCTGTGGTTATGACCTGTTAACAAGGGGTGCCTACTTCTGCACAGCATGTTTTTCCACATCTGGAATTTCATGGTTCCCTGTTTGTTTGTTTATTGTTGTTGAACGTCCTACTCTAGAATATTTCACTTATACGGAGACGTCATCGAAGGCCATTGAAGGGCTCGACACTTACGGCCATTGAGCAGTGAGGGTTTTTTCACGTGCATATTAGTTCGAGTCGTTTGCAGTCTCTCATTTCGTTTTTACGAGGCAGTGATATAAAAGTTAACAAATAAAGCTTTATATACCTTTATCACAGAGAAACATATACATATAATGAATGTTGTAAAAGCCTAACCTATTAGTTTTTATATTACAATCCATATTTTACTAGCATATATATTTTAAGGAAATTCCGTTTTTACCAACAGATGTAGAAAACGAAGTGTTTAAACGAGAAAAAAACCTACAAGAACTCTCTTTCGAAATAGCAGGAATACGTGGAACTCTGTGCTTATTATCAAAACATTATTCAAACTTAATTGAATTTTATTTTCACCAATTCCTCAGAAACAATTGAATTGTTACATAGAACTATATATCCTAGTGCGAATATATCAACTCAAATACATTAAATTCACTACCAACAGGCTAGCCCTTAAAGCACAACAATAATGACAACCAACAAAAGCGATGGGGGAATAGTCATTTAGGCTGTGAGAAGGACTAGCTAAACAAAATGTAACTCCGATAGCAGAAATTATAAAGAGAATTGTTTTATTTCACATTAAAGTTGATTCAATCCAATTAATGCTTGCAAATTTGATAGTTTCCCTGACAAAGATAGAATACCCTGATATGCTCATCTAAACTGATTAAGTGTCTCACTATTTTATGACTTTACACAAGTATTAAACAAGATACATTGTATATCAATTAAGATAAATTAACTCTAGTGTTTAACCTGAAATTCCTATACAATCCGAGCTATTTCAATAATTTACGCGAAGGATCTAAGAAGAATGATTACATCTCTCAAGATATCGCTTCTTCATTTTTTTAATCTTCCATTTAGCACTCTTACTACTTCTGTTATTGGAAAAGCCGTCTTTTATATAGCAAACTTTTACGATTGAATTTTATGTATACTATCCAAATATAAAACATCTGAGATACCAAAGTAAAAATCCTAAGGATGTCCAGGACACAGATATACAAATCCGGCCAAAATGGACAAACAAGGACCTCTGGAAACCAAGAGGTGGGATCAGGTGTCATAGAAGAGTAAGCATCCTCTGTCGACCGGTCACACGCGCCGTGAGTCCGCAGTCACGTCCAAGCCAAAATGGAGCGATTTAATATAAAAATAAATTTCATTTGAACACTGTCACTTAGATTGTAATCACATTCGTCAGAGATATAAAAAAACTAAATAATGGAAATATATTTTACCTGGAAATACAAAAATACTTTTTGGTAGTATTGATATATATTTTTGAAGTTCAAATGTCCGTACTGGTATTCCTATTTAATATAAGTATATACATCACGGTATTAGGGAAATATTGCGTTAAATGGACGTTTAAAATGTGGACTACGTTAGCTTAAATATATACAGGGGATATATTGCGTTAAATGGACGTTTAAAATGTGGACTACGTTAGCTTAAATATATACAGGGGATATATTATGTTTTTCGTTCCGCCGTTTACTTCTGGCTGTCTCTATTTCTTTACTTTTGCCCTTTTCCTTTCCTTCTTCATTTGCACTCCTCTTCTCATGTGTCCTTCATATCTTTTTCGTCTCTCGTGCGTTCTTCTTTCCCTTTACGTATCTTGCTTCTCTTTCTCCGTCGTCTACTCTCGTGGTCGCTGTCGCCCTCTGTTCCGATTCCTCTTACTCTTGTTCTGCTCTGTCTTACTTTCTTCGCTGTTATTTCCTTTTCTCTTTTTCTTTCTTTTCTTTAGCACTTGTCTTCTCTACTCTTTCTTCGTATACCCGTCCGTTCCTTTTTTCCTTCCGTCTCTGTTATCTGCCCCCTTTTTATCCTTTCTCTTTGTCTTTCTCCTTTTGTACTGTCTGTTCCTTTCTCTTTCCTTCTGTTTCTTTCCCTGTGTGTTGTCCCCTTCCTTCTTTCCTCTTTACTTTTTTACTCGCGTCTCGACCCTTCTTTCACTCCTCTGTTTGACTGCTGCTTGCCTTTCTTCTCTCTCTCTCTTCCCCTTCCTTTCTGTCCTATTGTTCTCTCCCGTTGCCGACTCCTTCTTTCCTTTCTTCTCTTTCCCGCTCTCACTTTTCTCTTTCTGCCTCTATTGTTCTTCTTCCCTTCCTTTGTTTCCTTTCTCTCCTCTCTCTAGTTCTCCTCGTTCTCTGTTTTCTCTATCATCCTTCGTTCTCTTAATACGCGTACTCCTTTTCTCTTCTCTCTCTGCTTCATTTATTGCCCTCCCTACTTCTCTTTAGTTCTGCTCCCTTTCCTTTTTTCTTGGTCTTCCATTCTTCTCGCTTATTACTCAGTTCCGTCTTCCCCTGCGTACCCTCCGCTTTGCCTCCGTCTCCTCTCTTTTCTTTACTCTCTCACGTTTTCCGTTTTCTATCGTGCACATTTCTTCCTCCGTTCCTCGTTTACTCCTCTTACTTCTCTTCCCCTCTATGTTCTTTTTTTTTCTGTTCTTATTCTTTCTCTTTCCCCACCCTTTTTCTACTACCTTTCTCTACCTCCGCGCTTCTTCTTGTCTTTTTTCTTTCTTTCTTTACTCTTGCCGTCTCTTCACTTGTTTCTTGTCGTTCGTCAGCCTCTTATTTCTTTGCTTGTTTTCTTTTGTTTCTACTACCTCTCTATCTTTGGTCCCTTTTTTTTCTACCCTTATACCCTTTTTTTGTTCCTTCCTTGTCTTCTCCCTTTCTTCGCTTTCTTTTGACTCGCGTTTCTAGTCACCTTTTCTCTTACTTCCTTTGGCGTCTCTCTTCTTCTACACTCCTTTCTGTTTTTTTCCCGTTTTTGCTGTTCGTTGCTTTACGCCTCTCTTGCTTTTATTTCACTCTCGCGCACGCCCCATTGTTCGCTTTCGTATTTACTTTCGTCCTTTCTCTTTGCGACTCTTTTCTCCTTTCTCTAACTTACTTTCCCTTCACTTCCGTCTCCTCTTCCTCTTTTGTTTTCTCTTCATTCTTTCCTCCTTCCCTTTCCATCTGCCCATCCGTTTTTCTACTTGTTCTTTCACACCCTCTGTTTCTCTTGTTCTTTTCTCAGTTAGACGCCTTCCTATGCGTTTTGATCTCTTTTCCCGCCCCCCCCCCCCCCATCCCCCACTGATTACCGGTCCGTTCTTCCGTCTACTGGTACTTTTTCCCTTTCTTTTGTTTTACCGTTCTGTCGTTTTTTGCTCTTCTTTCGTTGGTGGCGTTCTTCCTCTTCCCTTTTTTTCTTTACCATTACCTTACTGCTTTTGTGTTTTTGCTTCTCTCACTCTTTCCCTTTTTAGTTCTTTCTGTGTCGTTCTGTCACCCTCTTCCTGACTTTCTCCTTCGTCACTTGCTTGTCCTCTTTTGTTCGCTACCTTTCTACGTCGTTCCTCCGTTTTTCTTTCTCTCTTTCTTTTCTGCATCTTTCTTTCCTTTTTTCTGTTCTTTTATCGTTTTGCTCCTCTCCTCCTTCTTCTTCTCCCTTCTTTTGTTGTGTCCACGGTCTTCTTTTGTCCTCGTTTCCTCTCCTCTCGTCTTCATCGTCCCTCTCTGTCTTTTGTTCCGTTCTCCGTCACCTTCGCCTACACTCGTTCCCTCTTAGTTCCCTTCCATCCCTCCCTCGTGGGACCCGTCTTTTCGCGTCCCTCCTTCTTCCCTTCTTCGTTTGGGTTGTTGTGCCTTTGACTCCCCCGCCCCCCTGCCCTCGGCTGTTCTTTGTGTCTCCTCGCGTTTGCCTCCCCCGGTCGCTCCCCCTCCCTATTTCTCTATTCAACCCCTTGTCCTCTTTTTCCGTCCGCCTACTCTTCTTATCCCGCTGCCTCTCTGTGTCACTCCTCGTTCTATCTTGTTCGCCTCTTCGCCTCCATCTTTTTTCCTCCGTTTCCTGGTGTTCTGTTTCTGGCTCTCTTCCCTCTCCGCGTCCTTTTACTCCGTGCGCGCTTGTTTATTTTGTGTGCCTCATCTCCACTGTTTTCTGTCTTTCGTCCTCCTTCTCTCCTCTCACTTTGCTCCGTTTTGCGCCCTCTCTCTTTATTTTGCTTACTTTGTGTCCGTCACTGCTTTGTTTTGTGTCTTTCTTGCTCTCCCCTCCTTTGTCGTCTCTTCGGCTCTTCTATCATGCTAGTCTTTCCTGTTTCTCCGTCTTCCTGTTATTCTTCTCACTTCGTTACTTCCTCTGCTCTCCTCTTGTACTCTGCTCTTGCTCGTCTTTCTCGCCTCTTTTTTTCTTCACTTTCCTTTCTGCTTCCTCTTCTTCGTTTCTTCCTTCTCTTTCTCCTTTTCCGTCCGTTTTCTTTTTTTTCCCTTTTCTTGATTCTCCCCTTTCGTTGTCTTACGTCTTTTTTCTTCTCTTCCTATGACCCTCTTTTCTCTTTCTTCTTTTCTCTCCTCGTCGTTTCTTTTCTGTTTTTCTCTTACGGCCTCGTCTGGCTTGCCTCTCTGTTACTCTTCCATTCTTCTTGCTCTACCTTCTCTCTTCTTCTCTCTCTACTTCTTACTCTCACTCTTTGCTCTTTCTCTTTTGTTCTTCTTCATTGTTCTTGCTTGTCTGTCGTGTCTTTTGTTTTTCTGTCTTCTCTCCTTCATTGCTCTTCCATTTTGTTCGTCTTTGCTCGTACGTACCTCTCTTTCTCTCTCGTCTTTGTTTACTTCCTTCTCTTTTCTTACTTTCCTCGGCGCCTTGTTGCCTTTTTTCCTTGTGGTGTACGCCTTCCCGTCCTTGTTCGTACTCTTGGTCTGGTGCGTCGCGCTGTATCTCCTCTTGTCTCTTCCATTTTCTCCTTCTGTTTTCCTCCTTTCCCTTTTATTCTCGCCCCCTTTCTTCTGGTTTCACCTCTCTGTCTTTTCCTTCTTTACTCTACCGTTGCTCTCGTTCATCTTTCGTTCTTCATCCGTGTCTTTTTTCTCGTATCTTTTCTTCTTTGTCTTTCTCTTCCGTTTCGCCTGTCTGCCTTCTCGTCCGTTAATCTTCTTGCCTTCTCAGCGGTTTCCCCCTCCCTTTCTTCTTCCTCTTTTCTGGTTCTCTGACGTCCTCCCTATTACTACTCTCTCTTTTTCTTGTTTTCTCCGTCTTTTCGTTATCCTCGTCTTCTCTCCCTTCTTTCGTCATTTTTTTCTTCCTACTCTCTATATTTCTTTTTTCTCACTCTTCCCTTTCTCTCTCTACTCTGCTCTGCTTCCGACTGTCTTCTCTCTCGCTCTTTCTTGATCCCTTTCACTCCTCGTTCACTCGCTCTCCTTTTTTGTCTCTTTCTTTTCCTTTTTTTCTCTTTTCTTCTCTCTCTCTTCCTTCTCTCCGTTTTTTTTTCTCAATCGTCTTTTTCTTCTCTCTTGTTTCCTCTGTCTCCTGTCTTTTCTGTTTGGTCCTTTCTTCTCGTCCCCTCTCTTACTTTCCCCCTTTCTGCTTCTCCTCACCGATTTTCTTCTTTTATCCTCTTTCTCTCTTTCTTTTTCGTTTTCCTTTGTTTCTCCTTTCTCTTTTTGCTTCGCTTGTGCATTCCTCTGGTCACGTACTTCACCTTCTACTTTGTGCTCTTGTTACTCAACGTCTGGTCTTTCTTCTTCCTGTGTAACGTCTTTTTTTTTACCGTGTCGTTCTGTCTCTCTAGCTCTCTCTGTTGGTTCTTTCACTGTCCCTCATTCTCTGGTCTCTCTTGCCTACTCGCTTCTTTCTTTCTAGTCGTCTTCTTCTCTTGGTTTCTTTCTTCTGGTCTTTCTCCTTTTTCCCTGCTCTTTTTTTCACTTTTTTCTTGCTGCTTTTCTGTTCCTTCTTCGCTTTTTTCGCGGTCTTTCGTCTTTCTTTTAATTCTTGTCGCTCCCCCTGTCTCCTTCTCTCTTTCCTTGCTTCTCGTGTCCCTTCTTTTTCCTTTTTTCTTCTCTTTCTTTCTCGTTCCTTTCTTTTGTTCTTCTTCCTTTTCTTCTTATCCCTTACGTTGTTTGTTGATCTCTCTTGGTTCGCTTCTCTCTCGGATGCCTCGGTCCCTTTCTTCTGCTCTTCACTTCTTCGCACTGTCCTCTCCGTTTTCCTCTCTCCTGCTTCTTTTCTTTCTGTCTTTTCCGTCTCTGTTGTCTTTTTGCTTTTCACTCTTTCTTTTGCGTTGTTCCTTCTGGTCCTCTTGCTTCTGTCTATCAATTTTCTTTCGTCTTCCTCTGGTTTCATTTCTCCTTCTCGTTTGTGTTTCTTTATCTCCCTGTTTTCTTCTGTGTATTCATTGCTTCTCATCAGGGCTCTCTTCTTCTCTTACTTCCTCTGTTCGAGTTCTTTTACTCGTCCCGGTCTTATCCTATCTGTGCCGCTTGGTGCCTTTGTCTTTGTTCTTTCTTTGCGCTCTATTCTCCGTCCTCTGGTCTCCTTGGTCTCCGCCCTTGTCTATCCGCTTCCCAGCCCTCCTTCTTGTTTACCTCTTTTCCTCTCTTACTCATCTTTCGTCTCTGTTTGTGAGTCTCTGCCTGTCATCTTTATCGCTGGGTGTTTCTACTTTCCCTTTTCTTTTTTGTTTCTCTTCTCCTCTCCTCTTTCTCCCTTCTGCCTGTGTTTACTTTTTCATCTTCTTCTTTCCTTCTTTCTCGTGTCTTGTTCCTTTTGTTTTTCTCTTTTCCTCAGCTTTCCCTTTCCTCTTTCCTTTCTCTCTTCTCGCGTCTGCTGTTGTCGTGGGTCTCCTTTTCTCTACTACATTCTTTCTTCTTCCGTTCCCAATTGTTGTTTTTTCTCCTTTCTTACTTTTCCTCCTTTCTCCCTTTTTTTCTTTTCTCTGTTTCCCTCTTTCCTTTTTCCTCATTTATTATCTCCGTTCGTCTTCTTTTCCTCCTTAACTCGTCCTTTTCCTCTTCTCTCGCTCTTCTTGTCCTATCCCCCTCTACTTTGTTTTTTACTTCTCTTCTCTCGGTCCTGCCTTCTTTCTCTTTCTGATTCTACATCTGACCTTCTTGCCTTTCCACTCCTCCCTCTTACTTTTTTCGTAGCTTTTTGGCTTATTTTCCACTTCGTGACTTTCATCTACATATCGTACGCTCCTTCTGGAATCTTCTCCTTCCTCCTTCTTTTCTCTTTCTTCTCTGCTCTTTCCCTGTCTTTGTCCTCCTCTGCTCCTTTGTCCGGTGCTCCTTCCGTCTTTTACTACTCTTTATTCTTGTCTCTCCTTCTCCTATATGTTCGGTTCCTTCTTGCTTTGTCCCTTCATTCTCCTCATACTTACTCCTCTCCTCATGCTTTCCCTGGTCTTCCTTTTTCTCTTTCTTTCTTGTTTTTTATGCTTCCCTCTCTTTCCCGTCCTTCCCTACTCTTTCTTCCGTCTTTTTTCTTCTATCCATTCTCGTTGTCTCTGACTCTTTTCTTTCTTTCTTTGTTTTTTCTTTTTTTTCTTCCTACTATGCTTTCTTTTTTCTTCTCTCTTTTATTTTTTTTTCGCTGGGTTTTCTTACCACCTCTATTCTCACGTCTTCTATTTTTCTTGCCTCTGTTGTCGTTAGCTCCCTCTCTCGTCTGCTTTCTTCCTACTGTTCTCCCTTGTTCCTCTTTTTTCTACATCCTTCTCACTTCTTCTTACTCTTCTCTCTCTCTTTTCACCTCTTTCTTCCCGTCCTCGTTCTTCGTGCTTCCCTTGCCCTCTCTTGTGTTGGTGGCTGCGTTTCTCTTCTCTCTTTATTTGCTACTTCGCTTTCTTGTCATTCCTTCTCCTTTCCCTTTTCTTTCGTTTTTACCTTCCCCCCCCTGCTGCACCTTTTCTGCCTCTGTTCCTCCCTTTGCTCGCTCTCTCTACCGTTCGCTTCACCGTGTTCTTTGCTTTTCTCGACCCTTACTTCTCTTCGGCCTCCTCCCACTTTTTCACCTATTTCTACCTCCTAGCCTTTCTTCTACTTTCACCCTTTCTCTTCCTTCTTTTTTCACTTCTCTCCTTCTTCACTTTCGTTTCCCCTCCTCACGTCGCCTCGCTCTCGTCTCTCTTTGTTTTCTTTTTGCTCTTTTTACCCCTCTCCTTTCTCTCCGACGGTACCTCTTCTTCCTCCTCCTTCTTTTCTCTTCTCACTGTTCTTCACCCTTTCTCTTCTTTTGTCGTTCTTTTACCTCTTGTTGTCGTTGCTGCCGCGTCCGTTCTCCCCTCCTTACTTCTCTTCATCCGTTTTGTCTCTCTTGTCCACTTTTTCTCCTTCCTACTTTTCGCTTCCTTTTTACCCCTTTTTTGTTCCCTGCCGTTTTTGTTTCTCCTTCCTCTTTTCTCTCTTTCTCTTCCCTTTTGGACCTGCTCCTTACCTTTACTACTCTCTAGATTTGTCTTTTCCCTTATTTTTTTTATTTTTTCTCGATCTTCGTTTTACTTTCTTCTGTTTCTCTACTAGTTTCCCTTTTTGTCCTTTTCTTTCTCGTCCTCCCTGCTTTCTCTTGCATTCTTGTCTTTCTGTCCTTCGTCTTTCTCCCTCTTTTTCACTCCTTTCTCTTGTCGGTGTTCTGCCTACTCTCTCTCACTGCTGCAGTCTTTCAGTCTTTTCCCGTCTCCTGCTTTCTTTCTTCCTTCTCTGGTACTTTTCCCCTTCTTTCTCCCGTCTTCTCCCTCTCTGTTGTCCTGTCCTTCTCTGCCCATTCTCTTGTACTTTTCGCTTTCTCCGCTTCCAGTCTCTTTACCTTTCCTTCCCTATTTTTTGCCCGTTGTTTTTTCCGTTTCTCTCCATACTTTCCTTTCTCTTTCTGTTCTCTTCTCTTTTTTTCCTCCCTTTTTCTCTCCTTCGTCCTCGTTTTTTTTTCTCCTCTTTTCTCTTCTCTTGAGTTGGCTCTCTTACACCTGTTCCGTCGTCTGTGTCTCTTTCCCTTTTTCTCTGCTTCCCTCTTCTCCACTCTTCTTTCTTCTCACTTGCTTCCTTTTCCTTCATCCCTGCTTTGTTGCCTTTTTCCTCGTTGTTCTTCTCTCTTTTTTCTCGCGTCCTTTCCCCTCTGTTACCTTTCCCTTCTTTTCTCTACTCTTTCGTCCTTCCTCTCTCGTTTTCTTTGTTTCTTCTCTTTTCTACTACGCTCCTGTACGATCACCTCTTTTCCTCCTCTCTTTCGTCATTTCTTTCCTTATCTTCTACGTCCTTCGTCCTGTCCTCCTTCCTACTCCTTCTCTTTTTATGTTTTTTTCTTCTTCTACTTTACGCCGATTTGTCCCTGCTTATCTTTTTTGTTTTTTCGACCTCTTTCTCACCTTCTTTTTCCGGCTGGCTCTTTCGCTCTCCTCTCGCCTCTCTCTTCTTCGTTTGTCCTTTGTTCGCTCTCTTCACTGTTTTCCTCTTCTTTCTCCTTCGGTGTGGTCCTTTGCACTCTCCTCTTCTTGTCCTCTTTAGTTTTTTTTTTCAGCGTTTTCGTTTCCCACTCTCTCCTTTCTCTCTCCATTTTTCCCTTCTTCGTTCTCTGCTCTTCTTTCTTTCTGCTCCGTCCTTCTACTCTTGTTGGACATACAGCGTGCTTACTCTCTATTTCTCGCCCACTTCTTTTTTTCGTCCTCATGTCTTTTCTGTTCCTCTCTCCTACTTCCTTCTCTCTTTTTTTCTCTTTTTCACTGCTGTTCTTTCGCTACTCTCTTCTCTTTACCTTCCTGCTGTGTAACTTGCTTTTCTTTTTCCGTTTTCCTTTGTGTCACCGCAGTTTTATTCTCGTCACCGTGTCTTATTCTCTTTTTCTCATTTCGTTCTTCTGTATTGGTGGATACGCTTTCCCTTACAGCCTTCTTTCCGTTTGGCTCTTTCTCTCTGCTTTTCGTCCCCTTCTCGTTTTTTTCTCTCCTCCTCTCTACCCTGTCCTCTTGTTTTCCGACTTGCTGCTCTGTCGTCTTTTCTTTCGCCTTTGTTGTTACCTTTCTCTTTTTGCATGCTTGGTCTTGCTTGTTTCTTTTTCTCCCTGTCTCTTTCGTTTTGACCTCTTGTTTGTTTTTTTTCCCCTCTTTTTTTTCTCGCTTTTCTTGTTCATTGTCTGTCTCTCGTATCTCTTCTCTTCTTCTCCTCTCGCTTCTCTGTTCTTGCTTTCTTTTCCTCTTTTTCCCTTTTCATAATCGGATTTCCTTCATCTTTGTGTTCTTGCTTCCTCGCCCGCGCTCTCTCCTTCCTTCCTCCCCCTCGACTCTCTTTTTCTTCGCTTTTTTTGGCTATTTCTGTCTTTCTTTCTGTCTTTTTTTTGTTACTCGCTGTTCTCGCTACTCGCTGTTTTTCTGTGTGTCTCCCTCTCTTTCTCTCTCTTGTTCTGTGACGTCTTCTCTCTCTTCCCCGTCTCCTTCGCTCTCCCTCTTCGTCTTTGTCTTCCTCTCTTTATACTCTTTCGTCTTGTCTTTTCTTCTCCCCTTTCTCCATGCTGCGTTTACCTCTGCTTCCCCTGTTTTCCTGCTGTTCTCTCCCTGTATCACTTTGCACCCTCCCTTTTCCCTACTCGTCCTTTGCTCGTTCCCACCGGTTTGTTTCTCTCTCTTCTGCTCTCTCCTTCACTCTTTTTTTTCCGTAAGTCTTCTCATTTTTTCTTCTCCTTTCTTGTCACGTGTTTTACTCTCCATCTCCGTCCCTAGTCTCTTCCTTCCGTACTTTCTCCTCTCTTTTCTCCGTTCCTGTCCTCTCTTTTTTATTCCCTCTTCTCTCTCGTTTTTTTTTGTTGTCTTTTTTTGTCCTCTCTTTCTTCTCATTTTTTCCTCGCTTCTTTTCTGTTTTTCCTCTCTCTTCCTTTCTCGTTCCTTATTTTTTCATTAGGACTGGCTTCTAGCTCTTCGTTTATTGCTTTTTTACTGGTTTCTTGCTTCCACTCGCACCTGACCGACTCTTTTTCTTTCCTTCTTTTTTCTCTCACGTCTCACTCTCTTCTCTTCTTTTTTGTAATCTTTTCTCTACTTTTTCCGCTCTGTTTTGTTAATTCTCAGCTGCCTTGTCCTTTTTTCTGTGCCGCGTTGCCTCTATTCTTCCTTTACTCTCTTCTCCTGTTTGTGTTTTGTTTCTCTCCTTTTTTTTCTTCTCTTCTCTCCTGTGTTGCCTACCTGTTTCTTTCCCTTCAGCCTTTTTGGCTGTTGTTCTCTTTTTCCCCGTGCTGCTTACCTTTGTTCCTTCTACTTCTCACTTCGTCTTTTTATTTCTGGTTTTTTCTCTCTTTCCACCTCCTCCTCTTTTATCTTCCTCTCGTCACTTCTTTCGCTTCTCTTCGTTTGCCTTTCCTTCTTCCTTTCACTTCTCGTCTACCACCCTGCTCCATTTGCTTCTTTCTTTACTCGCTGGCCTGTCTTGCTTTTTCCCTCGCTTCCTCTCTTGTTATGTCCACTTTCTTCTTTAATGCTACTTATTCTCTATCCTTCTTTTGCTCCTTTTTTCTTTCTTTTTTTTCCTTATTCTTGTGCTTCCGCTTGTCCCTTTCTCCTCCTTCTTCTCCTTTCTCTTTCCTGTTTCCACTCCTCGCACGACCTTCCCTGCTCCTTTCTCCGCCTCGCCTTTTTTTTAGTTTTGTCACGTTGCACGTCTCTCTCCCTTTTTATTTTCTCTTCTTTTTCTCTACTTTAACTTTTCCTCTTTTGCCTCTTTCCTGCTTCCGTTTCCCTCCTCCGTATGCTTGTTTCTACTTCTCTTATTCCCTTCTTATCCTATTCTTCTGTTTTCTCTCCTCTCTTACTGTCCTTCGCTTTTACTTTCTCTTAGCCTTAGCTGCACGTTTCCTCTCTCACCATACTTTTCCTCCTACCTCTCTTACCTTGCTTTTTTCTGCTCCTTCTTGCTTTCTCGCTTACCCTTTTCCGCTTCCTTCTTGTAGTTTCGTCTCCTATCTTGTTTTGTACTCGTCTTTCCGTTCCTTCCTTCTCTTCTCACTTTTGCGTTTGTTGTCCTCTCTCCCCCTTTCTTGCCTACTTCCTTCACCTCCGTCCACTTTCTTTTCTCTTCCTCTTCCCACTCTTTTTCGGTTTGTTCCTTCCCTCCTTCCCTTTCCGTCTTCTTCTTCTCGTTTTGTCTTTTCGTTGCTTTTATTCTACTTCCTCTCTACCTTTGCAGTTTATTCGTGTATTTCTCTTTCCTTCTCCTTCCCTATCTGTACTTTCTCTCTTTTTCTTTTACGTTTTCTTTCTTTAGCTCCTCTGTTCTCTTTTTTTGTTTCTCTCTGTTCTCCCTACCTCTTACTCTCTCCTCACGTTCCTTAACGCACGCCTTTTCCTTTACACTTTTGTTTGGCGTTTCCTTTTTCCTCCTTTTACATTTCCTTTTCTCCTCCCTGCCTTGCTCTCTTGTCTTGTCGTTGTTTTTATTCCTATTTTCCCTCTTTACCCTTCTGTCTCCTTTGTCGTCGGCTTTCCTTCTTCTTTTTGCTTTTTTCTCTCCCGCTTTTTGCCTTATTCTTTCTTTACTCCCTTATCGTCTTGTACACGTTATCCTCTTCTCTTTTCTCTGCTCGCCCTGCTGTCTTTGTTTTTTTCTTCTTCTTCCCTTTACTGTCCTTTCCTCTTTCTTCCCTTTCTTTTCTTTCTCTCGTTCGTGCTCCTCTGCGCCTTCTTCCCCGTCCCTCTCTCTGACTTTCGTCTGTCTGTCGACTCTGCTTCGTCTATCCCTCTCTTCGTTTTTTCTCTTCCCAATCCACCTGAGGGCTGCTTCGTTCGGTGCGGTGCGCCCTCTTTTATTTTTTTTTCAACCCTTTCTCTTCTCTGCACTGTTCGTACTTTTTCCGTTCCCCTCTGGTTTTTCTCCTCCGCGTCCGCGTGTTTGTCTCGGACTTCACTCTCTTTCTCTGCTCTTTTTCTTCCCGCTGCAATCTTTTTATCCCTGTGCTGGCCCCTTTGTTCCCTACATTTCGTTTGCGGACCTTCACTGTCGTATCTCTTGTCTCCCTCTCGCTCTCATTCCTCTTTCTCCTTTTCTTCTACCTTTCGTTCTCCGATCTCTCCGATCCCTTTTGCTCTAGTTTCGCGTATCTCCCTCTTCCTGACTCGTCCGTTTCTTTTTTTCTCTTCTCTCTCTTCTTCGCTTCCTTTTTCCCCTCACTTCCCTCCCTCCATTTCCTTTGCAGTTGTCGTCTTTCTCTTTCTTCTCTCCCCTCCCCCCCTCTCGCGTTCTCTTCTTTGTTTACTCTCTTATTGTCTTCTCCTCCTAGTTTTCCTCTTCACTCTCTCCGTCCTCTGTACATCTTTCCTTTCTGTTTTCCGTTTTCTCTTTCTCCTTAATCTTTTCCTCTGTTCTCATCTCTCTTTTGTCTCTCTTTCATGTTTCTTCTTTCTTTCTCTCTTTTTCTTTTTGTGCTCTCCTTTCTTCTTTTCTCGATCTCTTCTTTCTCTTTTTTTTTTTTGTCCGTGTTGCTTCGTCCGTTTTCTGTTTTCTTTGTTTCTCCTAGTCTTGGCTCTCCTTTTGGTGCTTTTCATCCTCACTCCACTCGTACCTCTTCTTCGCACCTTTCTCTTTTTCTCTTCTTCTTTGACCTGTTCGTCTTGTTCTCTTTTTGTGTTTTTTACTCTCTCCCCTCTCTTTGCTATTTTCTTTTGTTCGTTCCTTTCTGCTTCTTCGTCTCACACCGGGTTTTCTTATCTGCTTTCGCTTGACTTACTTTCGTGTCTCCTCTTTCCTCACTCCGTCTTTTTTGTGTTGTTTTTTTCTCCGGTTCTCTCCTTTTTCCTCTCTTCTTTCTTCTTCCTGTCTTTTTCACTTTCTTTTTTGTTTTTTCCTCTTCTTCTTGTGTGTGTCTTTGTCTTTTCTGTCTCCCGCTTTCTTATTTTCTCTCCCTATTTCTCTGTGTACTCTCCTCTTTTGCACCTCTCGCTCCTCCCCTTCTTTCCTTCTTTTTTTCCTCCTCACCTCTCCTTCCTTTACCTTGCCCCGTCTTTCACTCATGCCCTTTCTTTTTCGCGTCCGTTTGTCTTCCCGTCTTGCTCTTCTCCGTCTATGCACCCTTTTCCTTTCAACCTTTTACTGTTCGTTTCTCATTTATCCTTTTTTTTCCTTCCAGTCTTTCCCCATTTGTCGTTTTTTGCCTCTTTCCTTTCTTTTTCTCTCCATCTCTCGCACTTTCTCCGCTTTTCTTCTTTCTCTTTTGCACCTTGCTGTCTCTCTTTTCTGCTCTGTGCCTTCCTGCCTCTTTTTTTTTTTCTTTCCGTTCTTCTCTCTCTTCTTCTTTCTCTACATTCTTTGTCATTTTTTTCTTTTTTCCTTTTTCCTTTCTCTTCCTCCCTCATTTGCGTTGTTCTTTTTCTTCTCCGTTTCGACGTCCCCCGTTTCCTCTCTACTATCTCCTGTCTTGCTTACCTCCTCCTTTTCACTCTCTTCTGTTTCTTTCGACTCTACTTCGCCCACTTTTGTGTCCCTGTTCTGTCCTTCCCTTCGACCTACATCCACTCTTTTTCTTCTTCCTCTCTCTTTCTTTTGTTACTTTTTTCTCTCCCCTCGTCTGTCTCCTTCCCTTGTCTCTTTTTTCTTGACGTATTCTTTCTCCCTTTTCTCTCCTTTCGTCTTTCCCTTTTCCTCTGTTCTTTTCGTCTCCTCCTTAATTCTCCTGTACTTCCTTCCCTCTTCTGTTTTCTTGGTTGTTTCCTCTCCTGGTCCCGAGCTGCTTCTTGCCACTCTCCTTCTCCCTTATTCCTTCTCACTTGTACTTTGTTCTTCCCATTTTCTTACTCCTGCTCCTGTCCTTGTCTTCTTTTTTCCTTTTTTCGCTTCTTCTCTTCCCCTTTCCGTTCTCTCCGGTTCTCTTTTTACTTGCTTGCATCCCTTCTTCTTATTGTTCTTCTGCTTTTCTCTTTGCGTCCTGGCTTCTTTTCTTTTTTCTTCTTTGACTCCTTCGTTCTTTTCCCTCTTCACTCTTCTTCACCTTCTTTCCTTAACCTTTATTCCCTGTTCCGTACCTCTCTCCCGTCTTTGTGTCTCAGTTTTCATTTTTGTTTCTCTTGTTGCTCTTTTGCTTCCCATCTCTTTTCTTTTTCTATTCTTTCTTCTTTTGGGCCCCTTTCGTTTCTTTTTTACCTCGCCCCCTCTTTTCCTTCTTCTTCTCCTTTCTTGACCGCCTCTGTTTCCTTTACGCTTCTTCTCTTTTCTATTCTTCGTTTCTCGTGTCTTCTTCCTCACTCCTTTTTTTTTATTCTCTGTCTTTCTCTCTTCTGTCTTATTTCTCTTCTTGATCTGTCTCCTCTTTTCGCCTTCTCTTCTGTCCTGTTGTGCTCACTTCTCGTCCCTCCCTTCTCCTCCCTTATACTTTTCGTAACCTTTTCCTCCCCTCTGTCTTTCCCTTTTTTTCTCACTTCTGCCTTCTCTTCTGTTTCCTTTTTCCGTTTCTCTTTCTCTTTTTCGCCCCGCTTCCCTGTGGACTACTGCTTTGACCACCCTCTCTCGCGTCTCCGTTGTCCTCCTACCGTTTGATTTTGTCTCTGATCTTTTTTTCCTCCCGCCTCCTGTTGTTCCCGTCCTCCTCTCCCTATCTTTTTCCCCTTTCTACTGTCTCCGGCGTCTCACTCTGCCCTTTCCCTCTGTTATCTCTTGTGTTTCTTTTCTGGTTCCTCTCGTTTTTTTCCTACTTCTTTTGCTCTTCCTCGCATTTACTCCTGTTATTTTCTCGTCTTTTCTCAATCTTCGCTCTTTTCACTTCATTCTTTTTTTTTTTTTCTCACTCGTCTCCTCCTTGGACTTGTGTTACCCTACTTACTCTTCTTAACTCTTCACTTGATTGCGCTTGTTGTGTTTCTCATGTTGCACTTCTTTTTCTCTGCTCTTTTTTTACTCTTTCCTCTGTGTTTTCATCTGTTTCTTTCTATCCTTACTTCACCTATCTTCTTATCCACTTTTGCGCTTTTCTTTTGCTTCGCCTTAGTTCTTGTTTTCTCTCTTGCTCTTCCATTCTCTGTTTCTGTCTGCGCTCCTTCTGCTTTGTCCCTGTCTCTCTACTTCCTATTTTTCCTCCTTTCTTTCTCTCTCCTCGTTGTTTGACGCCCGCTCTCCTGGTCTCCGTTCGCTCTCTCTTTCTCGTGCTTTCTTCCCGTCTTACGTCTGCTTGTCCTTTCGCACTTTTTTTCTTTCGTCATCCTGTCCTGACTTCGACGTTCGTCTCTCCCTGCTCTCTTTCCCCCCCCCTTGATCCTTCCTTTTTCACGTTTGCGTTTCTGTTCTTCTTCTGTTTGTGCCTCTCCCTCTTATGCCTCTTTTTCCTCTTTGTCGTCCTTTTCCCTCTGCTCTGTCTTCCTGTGCTCCCCCTCACGCTTTTTCTTGTCTCTTCATCCTTTTTTTTTGCTCTCCCTGTTGTCTTCCTTGTTACTTCTTTTTTGGTACTCGCTCCTTCTGCTCGTTTTTCCTGTGCTCTTCGGACTCCTGTATTCTTTTTTTTGACTTAGTTTTCTCTCTTTCTTTCTCTCTTTGCCCTCTCTTCCTGTCTTTCTTCTGTTCCTTTCTCTCTGATCTCCTGGCATGTTATCTCTTTCTCTCTCTCTCTTTCATTTTGCTACTGCTCTTCTTCCTTGCCTTCCTCTCTTTCTTTCTATTCGTCTGTACTCTTGACTCCTCTGCTTCTGTCTCGTCCGTACCCTTAGCCACGTTACTTTTCCTTTTGGTTTCTTCTTTTTTCTCTACGTTCTTTTCTTTCCGCTTCTTCTCGACGTGCTCCTGTTGCCATTTTTTCCTTGCTTCTTTGTACCCTCTCGGGTCCCATTCTTCTTTCACTCCCTCTGTCGATGTTGTCTTTTGTTGCTCTTCTCCCTTTCTCTGCCTTACCGCTCTGCCTCTCTTTTCTTCTTTATACCTGCTCTTTTTCTACTTCCTTCGTTCGCCTTTCGCCACGTTACGATTTTCTGCTTCCTCCTCCTTACTCCTCCTCCCTCCTGTTTTCGTCTTTTTTTCCTCTCTGTGTTTCACTTTTCTTTTATATGCTTTCTTTCGTCTTCTTTGTTGTCTTTTCCGTGCTCTGTTTTCTTTTTTCTTCCTGGTGTTCCCTCTGTTGCCTTCCCTTTTTTTTCTGTCTTTCTCTACTTTGTCCCGCTGCTTCCTTTTCTTTCTCTACTTTCTTTTGTCCTGTTTCCCCTAATCTCTTTTAGCCTTACCTTTCTTTTTTGCTTCGTTTTTGCTCTTTCTACCTTCGGTCCGTCTCGTTTTTTTACCTTCTCGTTCGTCTTTTTCTCCGTCTCTCTCTTTCCCCCCAACCTTGTCTCTCTCTCTCTTGCTTCGTTCTGTTTTTTTCTCGCTTCTTTCCTGCTTCCTGTTGTTTAACCCCTCTCTTCTCTGCTTGTTTGCTCTCGCTTCCTTCGAGTCTTTCGTCTTTGTCCCCTCTCTCCCTGGTGTTTTTTTCTCCTTCCTTTTCTTTGCCTTCCTGCCTTTCTTCTTTCTTTTACTTCACTCTTCCTCTCTCTACCGCTCTCTTGTCTTTGCTCTCTCCGTGTTCCTTTTTTTTTCTTTCTGTCTTCCGTCTCTTTGCCGCCTTTTCTCTTTTTTCCCTTGTCCTGGTCTGCCGTCTTATCTGTCCTTTTCCTCTTTTCTTAATTTCGTTTCTTCGTGCCTCCTCGTCCCTGGGTCCCTTTTCCTCCTCCACTTACTCTCCTTCCTTTGCCCTCTTATTTCTCTTTTCTCTTCGTCCATACTCTGTTCCTTTCTCCTAGCATCCTGTCGTCTCTTCGTCACCTTTTTTTCTTTTTCTGTCTCTTTTCTTCCTTCTTTCAGCTTTTTTCTCTCTTTTTTTCTGTTTGTCTCTCTCTCTTCTCTCTCTCCCCCCCCGTCCCACTATCCCCCCCTCTTAGTGAACCGGATACCACGCCGCGACAGCCACCTCAGACTCCCGAGTGTACCCCCCCGCTCCGTATGGCACCCTCCGCACCCTACCCCGCCCCCATGCTCTCAAACCACACCCCCACCATGACCTAAGCACACAGTACACAACGTCAAGACAAATACACAATCGTCCGCGATCACCACCCCCAACAACTCCAGGCCCACAACATATCCCAGAACATCCCACCACACCTATATAGAAAGTACAGCTAAAAATTTATGAAGTTACCAAAATGTCCGTACTGGTAATCACTAACAACACCTAATACAAACCACCCGACTACGGGCCTAAAAGCGACAATTGACGTATACAATGAGTGGACACTCTGAAATCTAACATATAAACAGGGTAAATCTAGCTTTAAATATGGATCATTAAAAGTGACTCCTGAATATCAAACCACATACCCTAGGTGGATATATTGCGTTAAATGGACGTTCAAAATGTGAACTGCGTTAGCTTAAATATAAACAGGGGATATATTGCGTTAAATAGAGATTTGGAATGTGGACTACGTTAGCTTAAGTATATACAAATTCTGCTTTGATTTTGAAATCGGTCCTGTTTAATGTTCCATAAAATAACTTTTTGATGGTAAACTCGCGAAATACTAGTAATGCTGAACGTAAGAAATGATATGTCAATCAGAATATGTCCAAAATACACCAAGCGTCGAAATGAATATTTCAAAATTTCTCATTTTACTCAATAGTCGGAAGATGTAATTTTCAGACTGCCATAGGGACAATAATAAGATACCAGTATCTCTCACCACAAATACATTGACAGTATTGAGAAAAAACAGATTCGAATTACTGGAGGCACCAAAGCGTTTTCCCTCCAAGTACATGTGACACGACAATCTTATTTTGAGATAAAGTCGAAGCAATACTTTTACGTTAGGATATGATCATGACAACTCTAATGATCAGATACAGTGGGTTTACCATCATTAGATATTCAATGCTCCGAAAGTTATCAATGCATACAATGCTCTTTTGAATCAAAGCAGTATTAAATCATTCATCAAATATTTTACATTTGCTTAACAAAATAACAGGAAATAAGTTTTAAATGCTGATTTGAAAACAATTGAAATAAAAATATAATATAAGTTCTCTTTCTGGTACGGAACAAACAACAAATATATATACATGTATTAATAATAAATATAAAGACAAAATCATAATACTGAATATGCTCTGCTTACATACATTTACTGCTATGTTAAAAATTGGTAAATTTTGTGATTATGGTACGGTTACAATGTATCCGGGAATAGACCACCGGTCTGCCGAGGGTAAACATTCTCACAAAAATCAGTTTAGGTTCCAGCAGGACACACACAGACACACACACACACACACACACACACACACACACACACACACACACACACACACACACACACACACACACACACACACACACACACACACACACACACACACCTCACAGCGGGTAGCGGTCCTTGACCTTATACACCACTGCCTCCGCCACTTCGGAAACTATCGGTTATTCGATGCAATACAATATCCCTCAGTACTACTTTCTATATTATTAGGTAATCATAGAAGCTTTGCTTAAAAATGGCAGACACGGAAAAGCCGCTGAAACATCTATATTCTGTAGTAAATGAGAAACAGTCTGGAACTGTTTAGTTTTAGAAAAATCAAATGAATGTTTTCACAGTCATGATTAATTATTTCTTTGTATTCCATAGAAATCGGTCGAATACATCGACGAAGGATGATTGGACCGGGATCCCAGGCTATCGAGTATCATTCAGGGCAACCAGGTCATCCGTTTTCATTCAGAATATACCGAGTTACTGATCGGGAGGTCTCCTGAGTGTATCTCTAATCGGCCGGAATATTTTCACACAGTGTTCTTGCGGCAAAACAATTTCGTTCTTCATATCTTTGTCATACTTAACACCAATATTTAATATCTTATAAAATAATAATTATCACTGCGCATATTTGTTAAACTTATTCACAATATAATACAATCAACACATTATTTTACAATGATATGAAAGTTAAAATTCTATACTACGCGTGAAACGGTGGTGGCAGTGGTGTATGTCAAGTCGAAGAGCTAGCGTAGACGGCATCGCCGCTGTTTCGGAGTTTGACACACAAACACACACACACACACACACACACACACACACACACACACAACACACACACACACACACACACACACACATATATATATATATATATATATATATATATATATATATATATATATAAATATATATATATATATATATATATATATATATATATATATATATATATATATATATATATATATATATATATATATATATATATATATATATATATATATATGTTTATTCAGAACAGATATATGATGCATTTATTTTTCCTACAGGCTCGAATAAAATTTATAGTTAAAATATCAACAATTTCAAAATAGTTTACTGTTTAAGCAGGCGTGGTATCTAACTACGAAAAAATGGTAAACACAATATTAGAAGAGAAATGTTATTAACAACCCACACTGGAGTATAGAAAAAATACAGAGTATTCAATTGTGTATTAAACGTGCTGTAATTCATTCAAAATCAAGAGAATACCATAAATGTCGTGGTGTTGTAAGTGTTTAACAGTAAGTGGTAAGACTCTTGTTACAATAATATTAAATTTAGTTTAGCATCTATGGTGACCCAAAGGGAATCCATGGGAGATAATTCTTTTAACCGATATAACTTTTTTTGTCTGAAACCTACATTACAATCTGTTATGGGAACAGTTTAAGGAAACGCGGGACAATAATTATGCTTTCACACAAAACGTATTGTTAACACTAATTTTAAGAAATATAACTGTGAACTCTTCTCAAGATTTATAAAATTAAAAAAGCTTATATAGTCAATAATTATTTCCCCATGGCTAATCATATTAGGTTGTTTATTTCTCTCTTAAATTATTTTCTAATACATCAACTTTCCATAACATTATATTGGTACTTATTATGCAATTCATCTGTAGATGATGATCATGAACGATTACAGTACAATATGAATTGTAAATAACCACACGCATTATGTCTGGTTTTACTTATAGTTTGTGTCATGTCATAATGGTTGATTTCGACCTACACTATACAGCAGTAGTTTTAAACATTTGACAATTTCTTGTTTATACAAATGTAGTATCTAAATATTTACAGTGAGATTCGATTCAGTTGTATATAATTCGACAGCCATGATTTTTGTCTCAGAAAAAGAAAGATAACTCTTGTATATTTAAGATTATTGGCAGGTGCTGGAAATGCAGTACGAAAACGAAGGTATATCAAATGTAAATAGAAGGTAACATTTAATTAGATATGAAACCGTATATCAATGATCAAATATAACAGACATAATACATACGATAAAATACACGATTCTTAGTAAACAGGAATCTAACCTGGTAAACGCTAACAATGTTTAACAAGGATTTAAGAGGGAAAATGTTGTTTTGTATTAGAATCAACAGTTCTCCGAAATCTAAATTAAGCATAAAGGTGTGTAATTGATAAAATATAAGTATACATTCTCAAAACACAAGCAAAAAGAATAAAAACCATTAGACCTATTTAATTTGTATTTAATATACAACGGTCAATCTTACAATGCCAAGAACCTATTAAGTGTCTGTAAATAGCACGATATTAGTATGTTCTAAAATAGAATCTGTTTGGGCAGAGGTTAATTGTCTTAACAGCATATTAAGTGGTTACAAAAGCGCTACCTCTGTTATATGAGCGTTAAGAAAATATATGAAGACTACTATATCTTTATTCAAGGGGCAATTATTCAATTCATTATAAAATGCTTTTAAGTTTTCTTTGGACATAGTTATTTGACAAAATGTAGTAAATGCATAAACTATTTTTGTTTTTATGTTTAAATTACAAAATGAACTATAATATTTCAACTTAACATAACAACAGTAACAACTAGATGTTTTCAGAATACGCACCTTATAATTTCACTATTTTGATGTTGAACAGATCATTCCTTCACTTGTTTTCGTTTCTCAAAACATTAAATGAATGATGAAAACATGCCTTTTTATTGAACTTCGGTAAACATCAATAATATTCCAGCATGTAGAAGTGAGATAAATAATCTAATCTATAGGTTCTTAGTGCAAAACAAGAAGCAAACACAAACATGCTTTACATTGTTGAAACTGATAACAATTCCGATGATGTAATAATTTGATACTCTAACCATATGATAGAGTGCAAAACAAGATTGTCTTCTGAATCTCTCAAATCTCACAACAGACACTTCTATCTACACCTTGAGTAAGAAAAAAGTTCTAAAGCCGTATATGTAGTTCATACTATGCTAAATCATTAACTATTTGTAACTGAATGGAAATCCTTTTTTCAGAGGTTCTTTCAAGCAATAGTTTTAAATGTTGCGGTATCACAGATTGATTAGATTGACAGATGAAATATTATTTAAAACCACGGAAATTGTAAAAGTTTTCATGTTATTTGAACATGATTACTTCCTGGGGCAGAAGAATAATATTTTAAGTGAGACATATTCAACGAGCAAACAAAAGTGTTGTAGAACAAGTATTGAAAGAAATTTAAACGATATTGAGATAATGTTGAGCATGAAAGCATATGCCCTTTCTCAAGATACTATCACTTATGAAGATGATACCCCTTGTATCTAAATGTTTCGTTTTTATTGGTTTTATCAGTACATATACATGTGCACTGATACTGCAAGCTAGTGTTTGAGATAAGTAAACAAGTGTTTTGCAATCCTTTTTGAAATGAATCAATCTTTAGAATAATAAAACTTTAAAAAAATCATATTTCTTGAGATCATGTTTTAGGCTTACATCTTCTGAGTAATAAAACTCAAATACATTACATTTCATGATATCCTGATTTAGGCAAACAATAAACGAAGTTTGATATCTTTTTATATCTGCCTTTAGTATTGCAAAGTCCATGTTTGTTTTAAATTCATTTTCTAAATAATAAAACTCAAATACATTACATTTCATGATATATTGAATTAGGCATACAATAAACGAATTTTTATATCTTTTTATATTTGCCGTTGCAAGTTTCATCTTTTGCCTTTAGTATTGCCAAGTTTCATCTTTTTATATTTGCCTTTAGTATTGCCAAGTCCCTGTCTGTTTAAATCCCAAAAGTATGTGTAATCAAGTATATACGGTCAATTCCAGTTTCAACAAAATGGAAGGGAGAACGATTTATATCTCGTAATAAACGGAATTCGTTATACAGAACGAGGTCAGATTACAGGTTATATTTATTGAAAACCAGTTGTGTAAGGTAACTTACTTATACAGTGTTGAATCATGTATCACAGAATGACATCCAAGCCAAGAGTTTATAACACAGTCAATTTAATCTTAATAAATGTTAATTGTATTTGAAAAGATAACATACAGAAAAAAAGCAATAGATAGATATCGTAAGTCTTGTTTGTAAAACATCGCGTTATACCGCACAAAAATTACAAATTTATAAGCTCGTTACATCCGATATCTCGTTATATTTATTTCGTTATAGGCGTTCAGATTTATACAGAATTGAATAGTTAATCCAAGGTAGGGAATAGAAATATTCTTGTTAAAAACGGAATCTCGTTATAAGCGATCTAAGTGGAGTTGGCTGTATTTAACAATAAAATGATGCTGAATGAATGTCATTTTATTATTATAGATATTACTTAGTAGTATAATGCTATTTTAGCAATGTAAATATGACTTTTCTTTGAAATTGATATCTACTTACCAGATGCAACAGCTTAAGATTTTCTGGTTGTTTTTGCTTCTCTGAACTGAAAAAAATAGATAACTATCTTAATTATTGTGTAATTAATATCTGATAATCTGTAATGAATTTCACCGTCGGTAGCTATAATGCATTTATTTGCTTAAACGGAAAGATGAATAACAAATACTGTATAGATGAGGTGTAAAGACTAGAAATTGATTACTTTTATAACATGACTTTTAACTTTCTTTCATTTAGATGGATATATTTTGACTTAATAATACATGTATTACCCTTGATAATCAATCTTATACAATATATAAACGTTACACTATATAAGCAACAATTTATACAGATTTGCTCTGCTATATAAAGTGAAGTATTTGTAAATATTATAAACATAATACCAAAGTTATAATGCAAGACGATATCGTTTCTGTCAATTAGACTTCATCAGTTGAGCTCCACTTTGAAAAATATGTGTATTTTCTTAAGAGAAAGTGGTATCATACAAGGCCAAATAATATTTCTAAAAATATAGCCGAAATCCGTCTAAGAGTAACCACTGTAAAAAAAAAATGACTATCTTAGCTTTGGAAAATTTTCGAATTGAAATGGTGTTACCAGTGCCAAATATCACTTTATTATAAGATGAACAGCTGGTACCGAAATACCAGGTACTAGGTTTATGTATACCCTCGGGTACTCAAACGGTCCACCAGCAGTGGCAACGACCTAGTGAAAGCACGCAGATACCACTCCCGAGAAATCAGTGGTAAGACATATATACATGTGTTACATAGTAATATAAAATCCTTAGTGACAACGATTGCATAGACATGGTATAGTAGTTATTGCATAAAAAAACTACTTACACTTATTTGATTGAAATGCTGTAGAATTAGAGCATTTATCATACCGAAGTACTCGATCGAAGTAGCCATTATGAGACATACAATATAACAATTCTATATGTAAATATAATACTGGTATTAATATTTTGTCAATAACTCCATCTCAGGGCTAAATTAAGAAATATTCAATTAACAAGCAAATCAAATTTGATAACGATAAAAAGTCGATTGCGTGCTTATCTAAATGACATTTAATATGTATTTGAAATGCTTCTAAAAACCCAATGATATTAAAATAATTTTTGATGAAATTGATAGTTAGGAGAAATTAAACATTATTGTTCCAAATTT
>BROG01000539.1:192500-372500 GCA_030159075.1 Atrina japonica
GATTACAGAGAATTGGCGTGATAGAATCATCAAGCCCAAGAAAAAATAGTATAAAACACACACACGCACACACACACACACACACACACACACACACACACACACACACACGCACGCGCGCGCGCGCAAGCATGCACGCGCGCACACTGCTTTACATTGTTCATATGGAAAAGCGGGAAGTAAAGAATGATATCTGTAATTTTGTTTGTGAATGCATGTATAGGAATATCTTCTGTAGCAAAATAATAAAAAGATATAAAATTTTACAGAAGATGAATATGTGAATATCATGTTCTATGGCTATTGTAACATTATATCAACTTAATCCAATAAAACGATCATACACTAAAATCTGATACATTTATATTCGTACAAATAAAGTCAAAATAATATGCAGTTTTTCTACGACAAGTATTATACAATATAAACGTTTTAATTTCCCTCGGTGCTTATATATAATCCTACATATTTATACTGTCATCTCAAGAAAAAGTTAAAGAATTTACCTTTGTCTGTGGTTAGATGTGAATTATCCAGAGTATGCACAGCCAACAGTGTGAGCTCTGCTATGATTTGCAAACTATTAAACCTCACCAGACAACAAAGATGTACACACAAATAAGACACAGCCTTAAGAATTATTAAAGTCCCTTAATGGTACACATAAATATGTAAGACAATCAATTCGTTTCATTCTGTAGACAGAAAATCAATGTTAATATAAGGAATGTTTGCGCGTTCTGTAGCACATTAGGGACTATACTTCTATATACAGTAAAACCTCGCCTAACGAATACTTCATTTAGGAGACATCCTTGCATTTAATATAATTCAATTACGTCTCTCTCTAGAAATGTCTTAATGATTATTAAATGTCTTAATAAAAATCAACATCCTGATTAAAGGAGCATCCTCGCTAATCAGGCTACTTCCATTAAGTTGTATGGTATTAGTAAGGTTCCATTGGAAATTAATTATCAGCTTTTAATGGAAATATGTAGGACAATATACAGAAGATTGCCGAATGGATAGCCATGGACCTCTTACTCAAATATTGCATGGTGATGGGATATGCTTGGTAGCCAAGATAAAAGTATAGTCACACACTTGTGAAGTAAAGTGAAGAACTGCCAATGGATACTCGGGACTCCAAGTTCATTACAATACGACAAATATTGGATTTAACAACATTATCAACACGAAGAGACCATTTTAGATTCCCTGGCAACAAGACCTGGTATAACAGCTTTTGTAGAATGTCGTTAATGAGTGAATCTTGTCCAACTGCCACAGTGAATAACATGAAATTATTCCGATAAATTATATAACGGAATGCAGTTAGCAATCTTCCACAGTTAAGATAAAAATAAGGCAACACGAATTTTTGCATTTGCTTCAAATCATTATAACAAGGTTATAAAATAAACAAATATCGATGAGTCTCGATGCTTATAATCAAATACAGACAATGTTCATGTTCATACAAAAACATCAGGGTGGTTGGAATGGTGGAGAAACGGACTCTTAATCGTGAGGTTGGCGAGACACTTAGTGTGCACCGTACATCACTAGAGCCTGGGCGAGGTTCCTACAGTATGGTACACCTGTAATGCGACATCGTGGGACAGAAGAATGTCTACTTCTACGGCTGATGATCGTTGTCTGGTTATACAAGCTGGAAAAAACCGTTTGGCAACTACATCCCAACTTCGTTCTGACCTTCAAAATGCTTCCGGGGTCCGTGTTTCAACCCAAACCATACGCATACGTTTGTATGAAAGTAGTCTGAGGTCGATAAGACCATGTATATGTATTCTGCTGTCTCCAAACCAACGCCAGCTACGATATAGTTGGGTCGTGGACCATGTTGGCTGGATCAGGGTGGACTGGCGCCCAGTCCTCTTTACCGATGAGTCTCGGTTCTGCATAGACTACAAGGGAAGGCGTGCTAGAGTATGGCGAAGGCAAGGGGAAAGGTTTCATGCAGCAAACATTGCTGAATACAACGAGTATGGCGGTGGCTCAATGGTCTGTGGTGGAAGCAGTTGTGAAGGACGCACTGACCTCGTTGTCCTTGTCAGAGGCACACAAACTGCCCTGCGGTATCGAGATGAGATTTTCGATGTCCAAGTAACATGAGTAAGGCTGTATACTGGTGCAGTTGGTGGACAAAAATATTCGTCCTTACACAGCTAATGTCGTCCAAGAGTACTTGCAAAGAGAGTGGAATGCCATTCTAGAAGCATTGATACAAAATCTGATTGGGACATGCAATGACGGTGTCGAGCTTTCATCGACACCAACGGGCCATATACTCGTTATTAAACCCAAATCAGTTCCATCGATATTTCTTTTTTCACAATCATGAATATACACATCTTTAAAATCATTCAATTCAAATATTAAATAAACTTCGAAACACATTACAATTGTTAAAACATTTGTAATGTTTTAGAAATCACTAATCAGGTGCATAAAAATATATAAAACTAATAACAGGCATAAAGCAAAAGATATATACACATCAAAGGTTAGTTTAAAACGCGCTAATAAGACAAAAGTATACGTGAAATTCCGTAACGCATTCTTTATATAAAATTGTTAATCATTTATTGTACTTAAACAGTAAGATGGTGGATGATTAATTGATTTTCATTAGATGAAAAAGCTGCACCTCAAGATAACCACATAGGAAAAATTTATTCTAATGCACTCTTTCTCGCGCTATTTGATTGGTCGGTAAAGTTAAAACTGCGCAGGGATTCACGTTTTACTACTCGTTTAATATGGAGTCACATACGGTTTTGTTGACCTGCTTCGATGTACATGGTGAACTCTGTTGTTTATATATTCTGATTATATATCAAACCAGTAAAGTGATTAGAATAAATTGTTTCAAATATGAACCATCAATTATATCGTTCCATCACTTATTGCAATAAATCAGTATCGAAACTATCAAATCCAAGTGATAAATCAGTAACTTAGTTTTTCAATGCAAGGGTGGGTAAAGTTTTAATGTTAAAGGAAGATAAATGTAATATGTATATAAGGTAACTCTTAATGCAAAGAAATACCCTTAATGGAAAGATTTTTACATTAAAGGGCATTAGCCGTGGTTACCCCCCCCAAAAGAAATATTTTGAGCTTTTCTGAGCTTCACACACACACACACACACACACACACACACACACACACACACACACACACAGATATATATATATATATATATATATATATATATATATATATATATATATATATATATATATATATATATATATATATATATCTTATAATCCTACATATTGTCTGAAATTAGGTCTGGTCCAGTGTTGTATTCATATGCAATTAGTAAGTCTGAGTTTTACAATTGCAAGTGAAAAAGTGCCAAACATAAGTAGTAAAAAGGGGAACGCAAATCTTGAAAAAAAAAACCACAACTAATGCACCTTTAATGGTAGACACTGTATTTATATATTTTTGCACAATAACAGCTGAACATAGTTCTCTCTATTTAGGTTTTATGATTCATTTTACTGGAATACAAGAAAACTTATGGATTTCGATACACATTTACATTATAAATTCATAAATGAATTTGTGTTGTGTTTTCATCGTCAAGAAGGGGGAAGGTGAATGTTACAAATGAACAAAGTTCAACGGCTAAGGTCTAATATTTGCAAGAACAAATTCACAAAAATCTATGACTGCAATTGAAATAAAGACCATATGACCATGAAAATGACTGGTTGATCTTATCAGACTTACATACACGTTCCAGACGTTATTAAACACCGATGGATGTGTAGTGTGTAGTGGCGGTGTGTGTGTGTGTGTGTGTGTGTGTGTGTGTGTGTGTGTGTGTGTGTGTGTGTGTGTGTGTTGTCTGTCTGTGTGTGTGTGTGTGTGTGTGTCTGTGTGTCCGGATGTAGGACTAATTTCCTGGGACCTGGAACACTATGTTACGTTGCAATATATCTGAAATACTGCTCCACGGGTTGTTAAACCATAATCAAACCGTTTCTCAAATGTTCACATTAAAAGTAAACGAGTGCTTTATAAATAAATATTGTTTTTACACCAAGGGTAATCTATTTGTACTCTAAAATGTAATGGAAATGACGCCTGGCTGACGCTTAGTGGTAAAACTTCATTTCTGATAGGCGAATCGCCAATGCCCCGTCAGATTTTGTATAGCTGTCAATGAGCTATCCCTTATATCCTCAAATCATTTTTTCAAAACAATTATGTTCGTGCAATTTAGTTGTGGAAAAATTTTTTTTTGCATGTGTAGTATACAAATAATCAACAATGATTTCAGTCTCATGTTTGTTACGTGGGAATATACATTATTTTTAATTTAATTTAAATGTTTTGTGTATAATATAGTTAAAGAATTTGCCTGATGTTGTTGTTTTTTTTTACAAAAGAACATTAAACAGGCTTCGCAATTTACATAATTTAGGTCATTTTCAATTTAAGGCTACTGGTTCACATGAAAATGAAAAAATACAAACACATTTAACTGTCATAACAAGTTGAACATATTTCTGGTAACGCTTTGAATAATATTGTGTTAATTAGAGCAGACAGTTACGCGATGTAAGACGTAGAAACATGTTGCCTTTCAGTAAAACAGTAAAACATTCTTTACAGTTTTTTCAACTTATTCCAAGACTGCTGCTGGTTTTGCATAAAGATATTAGTAAATTAAACGACAGCGTTCTCTGGTACGTTTGGATTTCTTCCGCGGAAATAAATCTTAAACTATATTTTACAGATTAATCGCTTTAAAGTGAAAAACTATCGCAATAAACAACGATTTGGTACTTACCATTGCCTTGTCAGTAATACTGATTGGCTGTGTTTAAGTTGTGTGACTTTTCATTGGGTGTGTAGGAAAGAAGTACAATTAACATCTAAACTATTATACAAGCTTATCTATTTTGAAGCAGAAACTCTTAAACGTAACGAGAATTCGCCTCAATTTAAAGTATGTGCCTCTTAAAAAGATCATTCATTCGTATATACCTATTAACTCTAAAATATATTCTATGTGAACTTTAACTTACATATGATTTTGTTTTGGAGGTTATACATATTTTCCCTACAAACTTAAGGAAGTCAGAGATGACATATTCAAATCGTATTTGTCTATTTGGAGAGCATAACAAAACAAAACACTATCGCGCACCTGTTCAGCAGCGTAATGATATAGTAGTTAGTTGCTGAACTTAACAGAATAATATATCTATCATTGTTTACACATTTTTATAATTTAGACAATTTAATATCAACGTTACAAATAACATGGAAAGTAATCTTAGATATACGGAGAAGCGATCCTATACTTTTCATACCATAAATATATAAAATAACATTTTTATAAGTTTTAATACTTGTTTGCCTTATCAAGACCAATGTTCCTATTTCCATAACCCATCCATATAGTATTATTTTCGTCAAGAGTACGAAGACAAGTCGATAGCTATTAAAGTGAGACTGATATATATTTAAGAAACAAATGGAAAATTTATCTTGTTTTATTTTAATTCCACTCACTTGATTAACTGTCTTTTTTTAGTTTAACTTGAGATGCAATCGGGATACTTTTACCTAAGCTGTAGAAAGATATATTTTCCTTAAACGTAAACTTTCTCGTCGTACGTTTAAAACCCGCATAAAAGGTTCAACAGCCGCGCAGTTCAATAATTTAGACATATTCAACTTTAAATTAAAATCCAGAAAAGTTTTTTTAAAAAAAGCACCCAAACATGAAGTGTCTTGTATGTCTCAAGTAATTTTAATTTTTTCACCGAGTTAATGAAAGCAAATAAAAAGAGGGTAAATTAAATATATAAGAAATTGAGAAAAAAAATTTTTTTATGAATTAAACTATCAATATTTTACAGAAAATTCCAAATAAATACATAATGACCGTGTTTCTGAAACGTACTATTTAAATAAGCACGTGTAAGTCACGGTCCACTACACACTGTATAATGTACCTTCTAATGTATGTTGCATATTAAACGCATGTATTAAAATTACAGAGAAAATTAAAAACATTTTGATATCCTATACTGTGTTTATGAGTCATTTAAAGCAGAATTATCTCCTGTTGTGTATGTCCATAAACCTAACTTGAATGTCATATTTTGGGTTTAATATAACAACATATTTTATGATTTTCATTTTTATAAGATTGGAAGAAACTGTTGTAAAGAGATTTGTGGTAAACATACATTCCGCTAAATCATTATCAGTAATCTACTTTATACACGGTAAAATCACTACCATATATGATGTTTCTATTTTGCATATTTTGCACAGGCAAATAGACGGATCTTTACGTTTAAATTGATACAATTGATTAGAAGAGGATAACTGTAACTTCTTTGCTGTACTGGTTATATTTTTTTTCGGGCAAATATAGGGTTTTTATAGTTGAAATTACTCTGATGAATTACAGGGGGGGGGGGGCAAATTTGACTCCTTGCTGTTTTGGCAATCATACCACATTCTGCGTAATGAAATGTAAAGTGCATAAAAACGTCTCGTGGGGCTACCTATGAAAAACATCTTTATTGAGAATAGTGATTAAAATGCAATTAACGTTTATCGTTGATAAAAATAACAGCAGTAATAACATAATAAAACAAAGTCATTAAGCGACCTCTTTGCGTTCTTCAAGCAAAACACGTTAATACACATCCAGCGAAAAGTACATACATACATACATACATACACACATACATACATACATACACATACATGCATACATACATACATACATACATACATACATACATACATACATACATACATACACACACACACATACAAACATACATACATACATACATACATAAATACATACATTCATACATACATACATACATTCATACATACATATATACATTCATACATACATACATTCATACATACATACATACATAGATACATACATACATACATGCATGTAAAATTCCATTTCATTGTGGTTTATTACGTGGTATTCATTTATCAACGAAATTTACACCAAGACGAAGATTTTATATATATATATATATATATATATATATATATATATATATATATATATATATATATATATATATATATATAGACTGTCTGTGGATAATTTATATTCCGTTCATTTTTGCCTTGATACTGTGTTCTTATTGATATTCCTACAATGTGTCGGAGTTTATTCTTTCATTATCCATCTAATACCTAGCTTCCTTTTCCGCACGCCATCGGGATAAAGTTTGAAATAAATTCCAAGAAAAAGAAGTATTGAATGGCATCACGGAATTTTAACACTCATGAGAATTACTGTAGCACTAAGTTGCATTAATTTGCATGTACCAGCTAATCGACTTCGGCAAAATTCAGGGATTGTTTTGGGACGATAAAAGACTTCATTTTGGAGAAAACAGTTTGGCGGTAACAACAAATGGATTATGTCAGACTTAGAATTATTACCGCTACTACAATGTATCCTTATTGCCGTTTGGTGATTATAAGTGATATTACATTCTTTGTTTGCTGCTGGGTGTAGCAACATTAACAAATACTTGTTTTTCACGTGATGTTTGATACACAATAGAGTGAAAAATTCTCTATATGACAATATAAATTAGTAAAAAGATCCAATATATGAGGTTAAAAATACTAGCAAAGTGTTAAGATACTTCACACAGACATTGTGTGTAATCAGTCAACACAAAAGATCAATGATTTTCATACCAACCTGTTGTTGTTATTTGTTTTACTTGAATACCAGTCATTACGTTTCACTTGTATACCAGTCATTACGTTTCACTTTTATACCAGTCATTACGTTTCACTTGCATACCAGTCATAACCTTTCACTTTTATACCAGCCATTACGTTTCACTTGCATACCAGTCATTACCTTTCACTTGTATACCAGTCATTACGTTTCACTTGCATACCAGTCTTTACCTTTCACTTGCATACCAGTCATTACCTTTCACTTGTATACCAGTCATTGTGTTTCACTTGTATACCAGTCATTATGTTTCACTTGCATACCAGTCTTTACCTTTCACTTGCATACCAGTCATTGTTTCACTTCTACCAGTCCTTATGTTTCACTTGCATACCAGTTTTATACCAGTCAATATGTTTTACTTTTACACCAGTCATTATGTTTCACCTGTATACCAGTCATTTTGTTTAAGTTGTATACCAGTTTTATACCAGCCATTATTATGAGACAGAAAAGGTGTAATCATACCTACTATATCTGAGGTATTCGGTGGCATATAGTGCGTTCGTTATATCTTAGCTCTGACTGCCTATAACTTAAACTGGTGCGTACCGATATCTTACAGAATGTAGGAAGGTGTGGTCGAACAAACGATTTGAGATCAAAGAAAATTCGAAATAAACTTTTATTTTCATTAATTTTAATGTTTGACTTTAACATTGATGTTTTGAAGGTTTTGAATGTATTGTATGAAGGTTTGATCGAATATGCAATTGAGGGGGAATCACGCCAAAATCACATTAATGAGTTAAGCCTATTTATTCTTAAGCAAACCTTATTTTTCTCCAGTTAAACCCTAACTGAGAAAAATTAGATTTAACATCACAAAACTCACAAAAATTAGTTAAACCTAGTTTTCTCCAGTTAAACCTAGTTTTTAAGTTTAACTGAGAAAAACTAGATTTTACTGCGCGACAATCACATTTATGAGTATAGACATGACTTTGGTGTAGTTAATCTTAGTTTTTCTAAGTTAAATCTAGTTTTATCCACTTAATGTGAATTACGAGGAAAACTGGAATTAACTGGAGAAAAAATAGGTTCAACTATAAACCCACATTAAAGTGATTTTGGCGTGCCATAGAAATCGTAATCAAGTCTAACTTGAGACTGCACATGCATTAACGAGTTTTCGCTGCCAGACGGACGTCTTTACCCTTTTCAGATTTTTTTTTCACAGATATACAATCAACCACGGATTGAAGGTATTTAAAAGCTGTTCACGGTTTTCTATAAATAGAAATATTTTTTGAAATTTTGACATAAGATGCACTTTAATGACATAATCTGAAGTAAGCAAAAATATATAATAAAATTAAAATCCAGTTTTATATCGTGATTACACTGTCGTCTGCCTAATGAAATATTAAGCAAATTAACATATACTTAATCAACAACTGCTGCCACCACTGGCAATGTTGTTCTTTTAAATAGTAGCTGTTATAGTAGCAGAAAGCTTCAATATTATCGCTTCGTCCTGAATGTAAAATCTATATTTTGATACTCTCTGGTATGTGTCAAATGTAGTTACAGCGTTGAACTGGTTGGTAATGAGCAGAATGATACATATTAAATTCGATAATGGAGGCTGTTATGGTCCTGTCTGACAACAAATTTAAAAACATTGATAGTGTTTGCTACTTAATTAGTAGCTGAATGGTTCTGAGCTAAATCGACAGGCTTCCCCAATGACTCAATTCATGTATTTCTAAGATAAAACAATGATTGCTTGTTGTACACTACTTACTTAAATATTGTAAAGAAATGAGAATGCAAAGATATGAGAAATGGAATACTTAAATATTGTATCCAGTGGTATCGATGCTAATGAATATATCGATATCGATATACACAGACTACTTAAAGGGGCATTAGCAGATTAATTATTTTTTACTATTTAGATTGATATTTAATAACAAAAAAGAGATATACACAAAAGTTCTAAAATTCATATGTTTTGTGAAAATTGCCTGAGAAACCCAGTTTGGCACTTATTCACTACTTGAATTAATCTTATTTTTACGAAGTATATAGGAATATTATACTTTATATGATTATGTATTGCTCTTATTTTTTATTTTACATCAATACAAGCAGCAAAAGTAGAAAAAATCGAAATACATAAAGTGAGGGTTCTTTAACGTGCCGACATTCACTATGACACGGAACCAAGGTTTTTACTGTCTCATCCGAAGGACAGGAAACCAACCTGCCGCCGTCTGGACTCGAACTTACGACCTCACTATCAAAAGTCGAGCGCGCTACCGACTGAGCCAGGTCGGCGTCTTAAATCATCATTCATGGTCGTAATACAACAGTAGAGTTTATCCATTGTTTACTATAAGATTAATCATTTGGTATCTGACCCAATTTTGTGATACATTTATTTATCAACTTAAAAGATAAATTGTTTCTTGCAATCAATATTGAAGTTATATATTGCTTGTTTGTTTTACTGTTTTACATTGCGCCAATAATGGGACAAATTCGTGTACCACATGATATCCGATAACGTTTGTGCGGGACTATTGTTTCTATTAGTGATGGAATGACGCTAGCAGACGATATCCCGCGCTAACGTCATTTTACCGGGGAGATAACGTAGAGTTATGTTACGTTCCATACAAGTACCACATAAACGTTATCGGTTATCACGAGGTACATGAATTAGTCCCATTTTTTAAAATCATGTTTAGATGTCGCCAGCTTGAGATAAAAAGTCATATATTTTGCCTTGTGCAATGGACTGACGTCAACGCAATGAAGGTTAATTCACGTGTCACGCCTGTCGTGACGCAGGGGGTCAGTTCTAAGAGACTCGTGCTAGAGACACTAGAATTTCAATTCGTATACCAAGCATTTGAAAAAGGAACTACCATTTGGTAAAGTCTTGGGTTTACCTCGGTTCTGAGACTTAAACCTGCTCTGTCACTATAAAAACAGAGAAAGCTTATCTAGAAAAAAAAATGTACAATACTGGAATCTCGTCGATAAGTAAACTGATATCGCCAATTCACAAAATAGCACAGCAGTTGCGACTAAAAAATTAAAAGGCTACATAATTCCCATCTGAAGAAACGTGCTAATAACTTGTATCAAAATAACTGGAAACAGCTTCATGTCTGAAATATTGTAGACAGTTTTGCAATTCAATATAGAATATAAAAATTTCAGATACCAAAGTATAAATCAATAGGATGTCCAGGACATAGATACAAATCCAGTAAAAATGGACAAACACGGACCTCTGGAAACCAAGAGGTGGGATCAGGTGCCATGGAGGAGTAAGCATCCCCTGTCGACCGGTCACACCCGCCGTGAGTCCACATTCAAGTCCAATGAAACACGTGAGGAGTGTAGAATTAATCGATGTCTCATAATATCCGAATGGGAAACTGTTCTTTTCTTTGGGAATTAGTGCGAATTTAATTTGGTTCAGCAAGTATCACTCTACACGACAAACCTGTTTTTAAATGTTCATGACACCTTAATGACCTTTACTTTGTATGACCATCATGTCACAAAAATAGGGAACAAAATACACGACTGTCTTAGAGTTACTATTACACATTGGTAAGTAATCTCTCTTAACTTAAAAAGTTCATCCATAATTTTTACCTTCTCCTATCCACTTCATTGTGAATGATAAAAAATAGACAGGCCAAATGAGTAACCATGACCGTTTATGCACACAAAACCACTACCTTTAGACACATCCGGAAGCCATCGTTGCGCAAGGTCCGTGTTAAGATTGATGTACACGACACATATAAACTGCCAGAAGTGTAACACTAATTTAATACGCCTAAACCACAAAGTAGATGAAACCAAACAATTATAAATTCCAAAACCATGGCATTTGATACACGACTGCAACAAACAATAAAATCAGATTTTGTAATTCACATTTTATATAATAATGTGATAAAATATATTGCTTTTGTTTCAAGGGTGACTTGGTGATCGAAATTAAAGAATAAGAAAGAACATGTTTCCTTTTGAAAGCATAGTATACTGAAATTCAAATTGTCAGTTTGATGTGAAAATTTCCAATGTGCTTATTAGATCCTTAGTATACATCACTAATATAACGATGGTAATAAATATTATAAACATAATACCAAAGTTATAATGCTCAAGACGATCAAGTCTGTTGATCAGACTTCATCAGTTGAGCTCCAATAATACCGTTAAAATGATCTGGTAACTTTGCTTCGGTCGTTGTTAGTTGTGAAAAGGATGAGGCATGAGAAAATCATACAATGACATATGGACCCAGACACAGTTTCCGTTTTGCCTGTACAGAATGTGATATATAATTATGTAAATGATTCATGTGTTGCAATAGTATGTGTGCGTCAGAATCTCTCTGGTCATCCTCGGTAAAAACATAATAACCATCCTTCACAGGTATCACATTAGTGCATAAGAGATGCCCATAGGTAATGACGCCAATGCAATGGTATGACAAAATCTTACCTGTACTGTCCACACAAAGTCCATCTAAGCATGTTTTCATATTTGTGAATCATACAAAATCATTAGGATCTAATGTAACACATCTCGCACCTTGCTGGATTATACAGCAAATGGTTATGTTCTTCAAATTTGTATACTTAACATTAACTACCATGCTCTAATTAGTATAAAACAGACGAGGTAAAATCACGGAAGTGTAACAAACTTCAGTTCAAGAAGACTTATTTCGAGCAAACACTAGACATCTTACCTGTGTATCTTAAGTTATAGTTATGGCTTTTAATAAACTTCTAAACAAATTAGTCTGTAGAAACTATATTTTTATGATATCTATAGAAATCAGTGTTTTGATAAATCTCTTTCTTTCTGTCTCTCTCTCTTATTCTCTCCCTCTCTGTCTCTCTCTCTTATTCTCTCCCTCTCTCTCTCTCTCTTTATATATATATATATATATATATATATATATATATATATATATATATATATATATATATATATATATATATATACATGTATTGTATATATAATATCAATATTTTAGTCGCCTCGGATGGATAGTCATTCTTTGCACGTGAGGGTCATTTTACTTGAGATACATAACTGTACATGTATTTCTTAGGCCGAAACTATTGGATTACAAAGTTTTACAAATGTAATTATTTCGTAGGTTTGGAGGTTGCCTTAATTTTAAAAAATTGTGGAGGCCAGTGACCCAGTGGTTAGAGCATTGTACTTAAGCTATGTAGTATCTTACCTTTTGTCAGAGCAGATTTGAGCCTTGCTGGAACCTTTTTTAACTTAAAATTATTTCATGTAGTGTTCAACAGCAATAAATCAAAACGAAACAAAACAAATTTGTTAAGTAGTATCACAACACTTAACCCTTTCAACCCTACAAACCATAATAGATTGGTCTTTAACAATGGGCAAAATATACATCTGGCATATATCAAGCCCACTTGGTCATCTAAATAAGGAAGTATTCATAAAAACTGCGTATGGACATAGAGACATCTGTAAGGAGTGATAATAATATATACAAACATATAACAGC
Organism: Atrina japonica; assembly: GCA_030159075.1. NCBI lineage: Eukaryota > Metazoa > Mollusca > Bivalvia > Pterioida > Pinnidae > Atrina > Atrina japonica. The sequence goes on from BROG01000539.1 coordinate 205,836, forward strand.
AATAGCCTATAGTTGTCATTGCGAACTAAATTGAATACAATCTTCATTTCCCACCCATGTATAAAGTGGAATCCCTCAGCAATATAAATATACATAAATGTATTTAGCAGCTGATCTTAATCCAAATACACCAGTATTTTCTAATTTCCGCTAACAACAGCTTAATAAACCGGCCGTAGGCGATTGCGTTAGTTCAATCGTAAGGGAACGTATAAATTGCGACTAAAGATTTCTAAGTAAACTGGACCCCTGATTCCTTATATGGATTTTATTGCGATTCTCGGTTGTACAAAGTTGATTGTTTATGTATTTATTGCTATACGTATTTCATGTTAAAGTGAAAACTGCGGTTTCCCTGATATCTAATACTATATAAGAACTATCCATTGTACTCTTTATATACGCCACAAGTCAACTAATAAAATAAACTATTAACTTATAAACAAATTTTGCAATGCCAACATACTGAAATATAAATATATTTCGAGCAATTTTCAGAAGTGCATTCCAGACAGTTATGGACGATTTCTTAACATATAAATCATAAAAATTAAGATGTTATAATAAGGTCATTGACGTACTTTCAATTACAAACCTTCGTCAAACGATTGCAGACCGCAATAAATCTAAGAAGTGTCATATAAATAAAAACCAAAACCTTAAATATTAATTTAGAGGAAAATATAAAACAAAAACACAATAGGAAGGCAACAAAAAGTCCTGCAGGTATCGAGCATATATATATATATATATATATATATATATATATATATATGTGTGTGTGTGTGTGTGTGTGTGTGTGTGTGTGTGTGTGTGTGTGTGTGTGTGTGTGTGTGTGTGTGTGTGTGTGTGTGTGTACTTAAAATAGCATTTGGTCACCATAGAATCGTATCAAGGGCATACTTACTGTGTTCATACAAATAACATTTCCAAAAATATCTACCGTCATAAAGATGTCATACAGTCAAAGTAACTTGGTATTATGATATGCTTTGTAGTCATAAATGGTCAAAGTCGAGAGGGTAGACAACGAAAGAAAACAAAAGCATTAAATTATAAAGTGAATATAATAAGTCGATATCTAAAACATATCAATAATCTTAACGCTTATATCTGAAATTAAAAGCACGTATCATGAAGGGGTTTCATGATTAAAATGTGCTCTGTTGTATATATCGAAATGTTCAATCTATATCTTCATATCTTACATTACTACCGACATAAATATAAAGGTATATGCATGTAAATGCAATGTATGCATTCTTGTTCAGGTGATTTATGCGACTCGCTACCACATCTGAGCCGCTAAACCACTTAATCACATTTTTACCATTTAGAAAATTGAGCATCGTTTCTAGACCAACTTCGGCCAGTCACATCCACAGCTGAACTCCGTCGTTATGGATGGCAATCAATATGGTTTTAAATTAGTAATAGTATTGTATGCCAAGACTACTCAATTCTAATTTTTTGTGTAAAAAGCATCTTCTAAAGATATTAACTCAAACGTACATGGAGGAGGGGAAGGATTGAATGGTAAAAAGTTTATTGATGTTATTTGCGGTATTTATTGTCATGTTTTACTTATTTTTGTCTTGGCAAACCATGCACAAAGTGAAAATCTCCTCGATAAGCTTTCATACCGATGTAAAGAGTGGTGATTGAGATCCATTAAAACAACGGCAGTATATTCCATTATAACAATGCTTAAGTAAAACGTTGAAATCGCTGAATCCATTTCAATTTTTACAGCTCTAAATCATAATTATCTTTTTAGAACTATTACAAGTATGTAAGTTTTTTGTAGTTCTGATCTAGTTTGAACAAACTCAGTCACTTTTGATGATAAGGAATCCATTACGTGTAGCCAAAGAATACTGCACAATCTGAAAAGTCAGCAAGGAAGAAAAGCAGAATAACACACGCCTAAAAAACAATGATGAATCCTAAAGGATAAAATACAGAAAATACTAAAATGGATTTTAGTAATCTTGGGATTAAAACTACTTCCATTTATAAATATGGCTATAACATAGGCAGGGTAAAATGATAATAAGGTTAGATGCATGCAAACGGTTGTACTACCACTGCTTTAAAATTTCAATTTCTAATTATCAATATATATATATATATATATATATATATATATATATATATATATATATATATATATATATATATATATATATATATATATATATATATATATATATATAAAACAACAGTACAATTTATCACTGCGGCAGAGGGTCCGTTGTCTTTAGTTGATGGGAGAAACCTCAACAAATTCAATATCGATCTCTTATTATTTCAAGAGCCGGTCTGGCTCAGTCGGTAGCGCGCTCGACTCTTGGTCGTGAGGTCGAGTCCAGCCGGCGGCAGGTTGGTTTCCTGTCTGTCGGATGAGACAGTAAAAACCGTGGTCCCGTGTCACAGTTGGTGTCGGCACTTTAAAGAACCCTCACCGCTCAATGGCCATAAGTGCCTAGCATAGGGTAAAATGTTAAGCCCTTCACCGGCCTTTGGTGACGTCTCCATATGAGTGAAATATTCTTGAGTGGGACGTTAAACAACAATAAACAAACATCTTATCATTTTAAGTGTAAAATACAGGTTGCTAACCATCCGCGCAAAGAATGGTTAAACAAGTTTAACGTCTTGTATAAATAGTCGAAGAATCTATATCAGTAAAAAAAGAATGGTTGTTTTTTCAATTGAAAAATACTTGTCTACCTGTTATTTGTTATAGCGGATGCTATAGACGAAATCTCAGATACCAAAGTATAAATAATAGAATGTCCAGGACTTACATACAAATCCGGTAAAATGGACCTCTGGAAACCAAGGGGTGGGATCAGGTGTCATGGAGGAGTAAGCATCCCCTGTCGACCGGTCACACCCGCCGTGAGTCCACAGTCAAGTCCAATGAAATACGTGAGGAGTGAATCCTCGTCAAAATTGGTACAGACGTCTCAACAACCGCCAACAAAAAGGCAACTCAACATTATTTTGCCTTGTATGGTACCACTTTTTCTTTCGGAAATATACATCTATATTAAATAAGAGCTCAACTGACAGAAACGATCGTCGTGTGCATATGTTTTTATCTCTTTTGTAAAACTAAAACTTTGGTATTGTTAATATTATACAGAAAGCCCAGAAACTTAGTTTATTGCTCGTATGCTGCATTCAGAATGGCAAATCGTGACATAGGATCGCAATATGAACTATTTCTGTAACAGGAAAACAAATTATCATAGACAAACTATATGTTTAATGTATCGAAAGTCCATTTCTAGCATCGCTTTACGTCAATAACACAGGGGAATATTTTCTTTTAGAAAATCACAATAAAATATATATTAATCTACTTTAGAATATACGTTTTGTATTGTTACATAACAAAAACAATAATTCATTAAATATGATTATCATGGGAACGGCATGGAAGTGCGGAGCAAAATAAAACTGGCTAAAAATATCAACATTGTCTGGCATTAATTAACCAATTCGAAATTAAAAGAATAATGTTATCAATATCCCTTATAAAGAGAACTTATTCTATCTTATATATAAAATCAATATTGTTAATTCAAGTCTAGCAATGATGGAATCTTTGTGGGAAAACTGACGGTGATATGATCTACTAATAGATCGCAACAAGAACACGAAGCAGGCACTATGACTTATTTATTAGATATTACTTTCGATAATGACAGCAGCCTCGAACTGAATTTTGATTTAAATATCGTATGGTCAAACAAGGTGAATAAAAACTTAGATGATAAATGTATCCTGTCATTTTATACAAATCAAGGGAGAGTCAGCGGTTGCTATCCAATATAATATAAAAATTTCGGATACCAAATTATTAATCTGCAGGATGTACAGGATACATGATTATACAAATCTTATGACCACTGGACAACTATGGATCTCTGGGAATCCAGAAGTGGTATCAGGTGTCATGAAGGAGTAAGTATCCCCTATCCACCAGTCACACCCGCCGCGAATCCACAGTCAGATTCAAATGGAATAAGTGAGGAACGAATCCTTGTCATAACTGGTACAGACGACTCGACAACCGCTATCTATCGAACAGGTATCTTAACATTTCATTTAGTGAAACAGAGTAATCGCAAACACCGACCATACAAGTTGACATCAAACGCGATTTTCGATATTCCCGTGTCAATAATTTGTCAGTAAGTAGTTTACCTCTGTATATGAAACGTCCATATCTTGAACACGCCCTGAAATATCGGATCGTTTTAGATATAAACTCCAGATGCAGGTGATTACGGGATATTACTCCTTATTTCTTCGCATTTGTCGCATACCTTAGTTGTTAATTTCCTATCTGTGTCTATAGTAAGTAAAATATCCCAATACCGGTTATTACTGAATATGTCAACACTCGAACGGGGACATCCACGTCTAGGTTCACCATATGTATTTTATAGTGTTGTTATTAAATATTTTAAAATGATTAGAGAAATGAATGAACGATAAAAGCATATTTCTAAACGTCTTTTCATATGCCTAGACGTTTCTTTTGTTTAACGCAATATCACAAGTATTTGAAATATCCACATAAATACTTTGTCTTTATCCTATTCTTATAGAACATAACCGATTGGAATCAAATATATCGAAATATAGGGAAAGATAAAGAAACCCACAAACGTTGTGCTGGAAACGTTGCATGTCATTGATAGGCAAGTAATTTCTATTGGAAATAAATTTGCAATCAGTTGTAGACTGATGCAGTATAGAATTTGGTGGATAGAGAGTTCGTGAAGGAAAAGACATTTTTACAAAAAGATTTCTCTGGAATATGGTTAACACAGCTTGATTGTGACTTATAACACGCAGCAAAAGGGGTCGTGTACAACATGACATTGGAACTAAGAAAAAGTGAAAGCAATTAAATCTGTTTAAAATGGGTTTTTTGTGTATAGCAAGGTCCACGAAGTCTCATTTGCGCACATATAAGCCATACATGAGTTGTAGACAGTGTAACCGTTTTATCTGATTTAAGAAAAACTTTGAATTTAGTTCTATGTTGTAGTGGATGGATATGATAAAATACTGTGAAATGATGTTAATTGGGAGGTTATATAATCTTTATAGCATATAACAAATAACATAAAGGGGGGAAGAAGTCTAATGTCGGATCTGAATATAATTATTATTTTTTTATTAAGATTGGTTTCTGATTCATCATATTTCGTCGGTAAATTTCATTTTTTGCATTTGGAAATTCTATATTATTAGAGGGAATACAGTATTAAAAGTATTCGTTGGTGTTCTTATATTCTATTCTGGTGGTCAACACGGTTATGTGCAATGGAATTATATATTTTAAAAGTTGTTCGCCGGGATACTGTAAAACTCAAGAAATACCAACGGATATTAATCGAAACTCCAAGTCCATTCGAATACGATGAATTAGATATATAAATGGTCTCATCATGAAAAACAATTGCGAATTCCAAACGAGTAATAAAGATTTTAAAACTGGTTGTATTGTAAATAAATAAAAAATGAATTCCAGATAGAAGATAGCAATTATCAAGCCCACCTGATTGAAAACCGTAACGGAAGACATATTTAGGATGTAGTGATCACATCACTATATACCGGAAAGTTTTACACCTTAATAACACAACTCCTGGTATGATTGACATGTTTTTCAATAAAAAATGTAAGGACTTTTACTACTTTCACAGGATCAAACATATCTGGTCAATTAAAGGCTTGATGTGAACATAGGAAATACAATGCCAAACAAAATCCAATGAATTGTAATTACGGGATGTGACATATACATATTTATATCGCTGTAAATGAAAAAAAATGTAATATCTTGTTTCTGATACATTTGATTCCCACAGGTATTCAGATGACTATATTCCCCTCAACTACACAAATCATAGACAGATGTATAATAAGATTGACCACGCAAGGTTTCAGACGAAAACCCTGACGGTGGTAGAACATGAAAGTCAATGCAATTCATTTTGTAATTGTGATTAACATTTTGAGCTATAACGAGCTGTTGAAACTATCATCCAGGAAAAATCAATACTTATAATTGAGTCTGTTCAGTGACTGTATTTAGAGTGCGTATTTATCAAGACTAAGTAATTTAGACGCAATAGAAGCACACTTCAATTCTAACTTATGAAATATCTACAATAGATAGTTCTCCAAGATCTTAATGAATTAAAGATAGTTGGCCATTTATGGCAAATGTGGATATTTTAATGTTTGTACATTATACAATTATTGAACTGTTTTGGGTTTGATATGAGAATTTATGGAGTACAAAAACAATATCGACCAAGGCCGAGGTTTATATTGTTTTGTTTCGTTTTGTTTTGTTTTGTTTTTTGTTTTTGTTTTGTTTTTGTTTTTTTTTCGTACTCCATAAATTCTCATATCTAACCAAAAGTAGATCTAGTGCAATAATCATTTTATTACATTTTAATTTAACAAACCATGGACCATTGAAAAACGTATGGCAAGTTCTATCAATCACTCTTGTTTGTTTCACTTTTCCGTGCAGTCAGAGAAATTGGCACTAAATGAAATTCAGCTAAAACAGTTACGTGACGTCATAGCAGTGTTTAATCCAGTTTACATTGCGATTTCAGTTGAGACGGTAGAACACGTGACCGTCTCTGGACAAATGAAAATGCAGAACAAAGCAAAAATGTGAAGGTGGTCAATATAATATTGGGAGTTCGTGCTGGATCGGCGGACCATCTGAAGAGTTGTTAATGTTATGACAAATGCTTAGTAACTTCCATGTATGCTTGTTTTACATGGAAGCATTGCCAATCGAAGATAAGGGGGCAAATAAAATAAATCCCACGGGATTACGCATGGGATCTTCTGGGATTATCAAGACAGATTCAAACCCCGTAATGTGCATATGATTGTAATTGCAGGTACTACATGTATCAAAATGATGATGATGATGATGATGATGATGATGATGATGATGATAATCTACAACAAACAACGGAAGGACCTTATTTGCTAAAAATTTCAGCATTCTAATAACGATTCAATTTCCTGGATTTGAGATTTGTGAAATTTGCAGGAAATATGTGTGAAGTTCGAGTTTATGAATCAAAGGACAAGGTCACATGTCAGTTTGAAAATTTCAACTTAAAATAACTCCAAAACTATAGAAATGTCTATGTTTAGGTTGATGATTTGTCGATAGTATGATAAAGATGAGAATGTTTGAACGTCAATAGATTAAAAGTCAAGGTCACAGCTCAATTTGAAATGTAAAACTCAAAATAGTGCACATTATATACCGGTCTAGTATTTCTTTTGGAACGACTACATAATCCGCGTATAATATGCCGAACAATAATCGTTACAGTTTCAAGGTCATTGAATCAATCATCAAAGGTCAAGGTCAAACCTTAATCTGAAAATATCCATTCAAAATACAATGTAGTTGATAGTGTAATCCCTATTTCACAGGGCTTATCCTGGAGTGGTGGCTGACAATTGGCATTATATATACATATATCGCCATGGAATTTTCATCTTTAAAAATAAATATATTTGGAGGTGTCAACAGGTATTTAAAATATCGGTTATTGGTCATCAGGAGCCGGTCTGGCTCAGTCGGTAGCGCGTTTAACTCTTGATCGTGAGGTCGTGAGTTTGACCCGGCGGCAGGTTGGTTTTCTGTCCTTCGGATGAGATAGTAAAAATCGAGGTCCCATGTCGCAGTTGGTGTCGGCACGTTAAACATCTCCCACTGCTCAATGGCCGTAAGTGCCGAGCACAGACCAAAATTCAAAGCTCTTCACCGGCATTTAGTGGCGTATACTCCATATGAGTGAAAGATTCTTGAGTGGAACGTTAAACAACAATAATTAAACAAACAAACATTGGTCACCAGTGCCATCTATCATTAAAAATTTTGTTTGCAGCTCCACAATAAATAGTAGCTAAAAAAATCCGCACTCTGTCATGCCAAAGTTAAATGACGCACAATTAATACACTAAATATACATAATACTGTCCATTAAATACTGTTTTCAATTGCCGTGTTGTTAGAATGCAATGTCTTATTATCAATGAAAATGGACAAGAAATTCTCTCTCATACTTTGAAATCAATAACTGATAGATACTTCAGTATTATACATACAGCGTATGCATTACCTGAACAGAATTACGTACACGTTTATAATTTTTCGAAAAATCTAGGTAAGCTGTCTACAATACTGTACATATTTAGGGGGCATATATTTTTGAGGCTAAATATATATATTTTTTTTCTAGTTACTTTATTGGGAGATACATCAAATAATTAACAATGACTCGCTCATATCTATAATTGTTCAGGTGTTTAATTGCAACTGGCATCTGTTGTTTATAAAGCCCGTTACGTAGTTCTGTATAAATGCCCTGTATAACGGTCATGTATTTTATAGTATACATTTATAGCCAAGTGGCCATAAAAGACCATTTCATCATAGCACTCGATATACAAACAACACCCCCGTAGGTAATACCATAAGAATCGTGTCAAGAGTAACCAGAAAATGTGTATGTGTGCGCGTGTGTGTGTGTGTGTGTGTGAGAGAGAGAGAGAGAGAGAGAGAGAGAGAGAGAGAGAGAGAGAGAGAGAGAGAGAGAGAGTAACATTTATGCCCACGGTAATTTCTAATTAACGTAACGTTACAGTTAAATCACAAGTCATCGCTCAGTTTTACTAGTAATGGGCATTTATTTAGAAGGAATTCTAAAGTCATGTGAATATATACTATCAAGAGAGCCCATGGCAGTTGAAAACAGAATGAGATAGCAACAACTTTATGATTTATACATACATACGCACATAAGTCGCTCTGTTAAGATAAAACAAATTAACAAAATGTTTTATAAACTTACCTGGAGGTTTATATACGTTTAGCCTTTTCTGTCAGTGGGAAATGTTAAAGTACTTCACTATTTGCATATCATGAAGAGTGTTTCTATTCCCCTCATTAACTTGTGAATTGTAAGGTAAAGATTCTCACAGCAGTACTATGGTAGTTATATCAATCCAATTTCTCATATATACCGATGTTACTAAACTAATTAAAGCCACTATACGACTTTGTGTATGTAAACATGGGAAATGTGTCTTTCCAAGCGAAGAGAAGAAACAAATCTGACAGCTGTATATTTCCCTGTCAATATGCAAAATATGACATCATTTATCACGTAGAAGACAGGAGTCTAGCCGAAAGCTAAAGTGCTATAATAGCTCAATAACTCGAGTAACAAACACCTGAAAACCTTCCGCTCACGGGAACAATATAGCCAACTTATTTATCCATCATTTTACGGCTGTGATTGATGTCCCATAATGGGGGCTATATATTTATTGAGTTATGTATAAAATGCTAATAACAATAACGGATTTTATTTAACAGACCTACATTTAACTCGAACATTACACATTAAATCTATTGTGCCATTCGATTGCGTTTTGGGAATGTAAATATTAGTGGTAAAAGATCATTTGAACTTTTCAATAAATAAGGGAATAAGCTTTTCACCCTGTATACGACAGGACTGTTTACACGTCAATTACACGCTGTATGTAGTATTCCGATAACCTTGTTGACTGTGAATTAATTTTGATAGGTAACGGAGTCTTGCGTAACAAATGCGATGCATATTCACGATAAAAAATTCATTCATCAATTTTATGTTACCACCGTCAGCTACGCTGAGCCGATCAAAAAACGATGTCATGGCGCAAGGAGTAATACACCAATGCTTGTGGAAATAATATACATTGTACACGTTGTTCATTCCGTGTAGTTATTTTCACTGTGATTTTCATATTTTCTGACATTTGAATTTTTTTTATTTTGATTATATTTAACACACACACACACACACACACACACACACCTCCGTTTGGACTTTCGCCGGTTATTATGTTGCCGTGTTACGTAGGTGGATAGATGGAAATTATACATAGCTAGATAGATAGATCTTTAAGGTCTGCGGATTGATATGATAATTATGAATTAATGAAGTTATCTATGACATCGCTGCGCTCATATTCTTGATCAAACACTTAAAATCAAATGAGAAAACACTTTGAAATGTTTTAACTTAAAAATTTACATAAACTGCTTGAAGCTATATCTATGTAGATAGGGACAAATTCAAGATGTTCAGGTTGTCTATATGTATATTAATGTCGTTGAAAGTTGTGTGGGATGGACCGTTCACCTGAACTAAACGTTTATCAACATGTTAAATTAAATAAAATCCGCTATTTACCTAGGGAACCCTCGCAATATCGATAAAAAGTATATTTACTGAATTGCAATTTAAAGGGAAAGAATTATGGCTGATGTCACCTGTATAAGTAATCTCTCCTTCTCAAAATTGAAAAAAGAAGTACAATGTAAACTTCTTGTCATCTAACATGGTGTTGTAAATTTTTTGCGTGGCTACATAAATGTCAATCTTTGGGTTGAATTCTACGGTAAGATATACAATGGACGAGTAGTTAACTGGTATTGACGATGTGTTCAAGGTCTATTTCTAATTTTGACACAGTTGTTATGAAATATAGGAAACATAATATTTTAGCACGCCAAAATCACATTCGTGAGGTAATGATCTTTAAGTTATTTTTTTCTCCAATTAAACACGTATTTTTTCACTTAACAATATTATAGACAAGAAAACTAGGACGGTTTTTTCATTATTTTGTTTTTAAACAGGTGTATTTGATATCATTTAGTATAAGCAGACACATATATAACATATGTCTCTGTTATCAGAAGGGCTTTCTAGGGAAATCCGTTTAGGCCTAACTAAGAAAACCTAGTAGTCATTTTAAAATGTCAATATGACGAAAATAGTGCAAAGGTTTATGAACTACCAACGGGTGCTCTAACACAAAGGAAGTCTAATTGAATGATATATCGATCCAATGAAAACACACCATTAACTTATCTAAATATGTTTACTATGGCAAACACGATAATTGGAAATATAAAGTCACAAGAAAAAAAAGTCACAGGAAAAAAGTCACAATTTATGTAGGAAAAAAGTCACAACATAAAAAAGTCACAGGAAAAAGTTACAATTTATGTAGGATAAAAGTCACAGGGAAAAAATCGCAATTTATGTAGGATAAAAGTCACAGGAAAAAGTCACTATTTATGTAGGAAAAAAAGTCACAACACAAAAAAGTCACAGGAAAAAAGTCACTATTTATGTAGGATAAAAGTCACAATTTATGTAGGATAAAAATCATAGGAAAAATAGTCACAGGAAAAAAGTTGCAATTTTATATGTAGGAAATAAAGTCAAAATAATAAATATCACTGCTGTTTTTTGCCTTTTCTTTTTTTCTGTTTTTTAAGAGACAAAAGATTTGCACTTTGTTAATCCTTCTGTGATTAAATCAGGCTTGGTTCGAACAAAAGTAACTAGAATACATCACATACGCTAGCGGATAAAAGAGGCAAGCAAATGGCTCCATTTTCGAGTTTTTGTCTAATTTTTAGAAAAAAAATTTCAAGGTTCTAAGCCGTTCATGTCTGACAGAAATTTGTGATCGATCCGTCTTTAATGGCGTTTGGACGTTGTCCCATTCAGAATTTCTGTACCCTTCCAGGAATTTTGTTATAAATCTAGGATGACCACATTCTAGCTATTGTTTAATTTATGTTTTTTATTTCTCTTATTAATATTTCTTTTAAATTGCACTGTGAATATGATTGATAATAAGAATAATATATTACATACATTGATTTTATATCTGAATTCAAGTTCAGAAATAAATACTTCATCAAAAGTAGTCAATCTCCATATACATTATGACATCCATATAAACTGACTTTTTCCCTGTGATTTTTTTGTGCCCCCCCCCCCGCCCCCCCACACACACACAATATATATATTTGAGGGGATGACGGTGACATTATTATACTATTTAAAATTGTTAAGCACTACATGGTATGAACTTATCATTCAAATTGTTGGAAATCATTAATCCTGGTCGAGTGGTTGGAGCATCGCGCTCTTACTTCTGGTCAGTTCAGGTTCGAGTCCAACTGGAACCTAAGCTGACTTTTATGAGAAAGTTGCTGGTTTGCTTGCAGAAGGCCGGTGGTCTCTTCCCGGTTACATAATAATCGGTGCCTCTCCTACACTTTTAAAACTGACCGCCATCATTTAAAGGCCGTGTCTCACCAGGTTGCGTTCCCAGAGTCGCGGCGTTGTCATTTCGCGTTCACAATGAGCTGATAAAGTGCGATAGAGATGTGTACTCCCACTGGTCTCTGTGCAAGCGCAGTCGACTTACCACTGCGTCCATACAGTGATCATGTGCGTCACTTGAGCTCACCAACGGAGCTCTTGTGGCACAGTTGGAGACCTTACCGCGCTGCCACGGTGATCCTACTTCGTTTCTACTGCGTTTATATCAGAACGCAGAGCCACGGCGCGTACTTTGTGCATGCTCAAAGTGCGCGCCGTCGCACGGCGTTATAGACGACCCAGTCGTGTCAGCTGGAGATGCCATCGTGTTGTTGTGGCGCTGTAGGAAACTGTACTGCGAGCACCTCGGCGTTCTGCATTTTCCTGGACGCTGCGGGATCGCCTTGAGCATGCAGCCCTGATGTGACAGGGGTTTAATGGAAAACTTATTGAATGTTGCGTAAAATACTATTCAAAATTCAAATTGTTGAATAAATTGTGAAGCAAGAATCCGTTAGAGACATTGAGGATACGCTCCTTTTCAGAAAAAAAAATCCAAAATAAGAGAAAAGGGCTAGGGGGTCTATGGGTATATTCCCCCAGTCATTTATTTTAATTTTATAATCCCTGAGAGATAATTTTGAAGCATTTAGATACTTAATTATGATCCGTCTATCATTCAAAAGTGTCGCATCAATAGACCGATAAACTGATATTTCAGACACCAAATCCACACAGACTTCAAGGTATGCTCCTTAGAAAATTCCTTAGAAAACTCTCAAGCCAGATAATGCTCTAAATTGCTTCCAGACATGAATTTAGAACCCATCTTAATCTCTAACGCATTAAACAGAATATTTCCCCACAATGAATTCAACAAACATTAAATTTGCAAGAGCAAAGCACGAGGGAAGTTTTGGGGGGTGATTCTTGAATTTTAAAAACTCTGGGGACCACTTTCTAGGTTATTCCTATGGGAACTTTTGCTACATTAGATATCTGGCAGAATAAATATCTGATTTAGCAAGGGTTTCCATAGGAATTAGGGACTAGGGTGCTTCAGCTACCCCTAATAATTTTGTTGAAATTTAAAAATATGATGTTAAAGCTTTTGCAACTTTGTATGTTATACAGTACACATGGATCATATACAATGTACGCAATAATACAAAATACTTGTATAACGAAGTGTTCACGAGGCGGAAGTAGACTAAGTGTTCGTGTTTTATTGCTTTTATAGCTGTCACCCCATTCAAGTAAAATCGCTTTCTTGGAGCCTGCATAAACGTTATTAATCATTTCAATTATCCTTTAGATTTCATCGACGTCCGTCTTATATCTAAGAAGATTATTTGTTGTATTCACAATATGTCTCAAATTCTAGTTTAACGGATTCCGATGGGAGATGTTTGCTATTGGCTTATTAAGTCGTGCGCACGACATAACTATCACGTCCACACGACATAACTATCTCGTGCACATGACTTAATATGTCGTGCGCACGACATAAAAAAGTAGAAAAAAAATTATTAAGTCGTGCGCACGACATAAGAAATGAAAAAAATATCAAGTTGTGTGCATGACATAATTTTTGAGTAAAACAATATTAAGTCGTGCGCACGAGATAAATTTTTTTTCCACATGTACCTTCCATACTTCCGTGTTATCTCACTTGCTTTGGTTAAAATGATACTGAATTCAAAGGGGGCGGGATGCACCAATCACAAAATAAAAACGGTTAGACCTATTATGTTTTCTACCATGCAAAAAAGGCTTGGGTATATTTTCTACGGAGGACAAATTTTCAACGACCGAATTACAGAAATGTTGAAATAGGTCTTTTTCTACGGATACCTGGGTATGTTCTCTACAACAGAATATTGACTTGGAAAACTTGTCTATGGCCGGGTCAATTTTTGAAATTTTTTGGTACTTATGAACAGATCATATCATAACACATAGGCAACTGGAAGAAATCAAATCAAGAGAATTTGAAATCTTGTGAACGAATAATATTTATATTATCCTGTTATGATGTGGTTATCATCTACAATTAAATGCAAGTAAACATCTTAACTTGATTAACAAGTATTTTCTAAACAAGATCATTTTGTCAACCCCCCTATAAATCCACCAATGATATGCCTATGTTTAATTTACCAATACATTACGTTTGCGTTTGAAGAAATACTACTTTTATTATTCCAATTAACATTTTATACTAGTTTTCCTAGTTTTCGTCTCTGAATTGTCTTGGGAAGGGGGAGGGATATTTATTATAACAGGCTTCTATTACATTGAACTATTACACGATCATTTAATGTAGCTCAGCCTATTATTACATTGTTCTATCATGGGAACTTTTCTTACAATAGACTACTATTACCTTGAACTATCACGGGATCATTTTTATAGCAGGCTACTATTACATTGAACCATTACACGACCATGTATTATAGGAGGCTATTATATTCTATTACATTGAACTATCAAACGACCATTTAGTATAGCAGGCTATTATTACATTGTGCTATCACGGGGTCATTTATTATAGCAGGCTATTATTACATTAAACTATCACGGGATCATTTATTGTAGCAGGCTACTATGACCTTGAACTATCACGAGATCATTTATTATAGCAGGCTACTATAACATTGAACTATCACGGGATCATTTATTATAGCAGGCTTGTATTATCTTGAACTATAACGAGATCATTTATCATAGCAGGCTAGTATCATCTTGAATTATCACGGGATCATTTATTGTAGCAGGCTACTATTACATTAAACTTACACGGGATCATTTTTATAGCAGGCTACTATGACCTTGAACTATAACGAGATCATTTATTATAGTAGGTTAGTATTATCTTGAACTATAACGAGATCATTTATCATAGCAGGCTAGTATCATCTTGAATTATCACGGGATCATTTATTGTAGCAGGCTACCATGACCTTGAACTATCACGGGATCATTTATTGTAGCATGCTACTATTACATTAAACTTACACGGGATCATTTTTATAGCAGGCTACTATGACCTTGAACTATCACGAGATCATTTATTATAGCAGGCTAGTATTATCTTGAACTATAACGAGATCATTTATCGTAGCAGGCTACTATTACATTAAACTTACACGGGATCATTTTTATAGCAGGCTACTATGACCTTGAACTATCACGAGATCATTTATTATAGCAGGCTAGTATTATCTTGAACTATAACGAGATCATTTATCGTAGCAGGCTACTATGACCTTGAACTATCACGGGATCCTTTATTATAGCAAGCTAGTATTATCTTGAACTATAACGAGATCATTCATCATAGCAAGCTACTATGACCTTGAACTATCACGGGATCATTTATCATAGCAGGCTAGTATTATCTTGAACTATCACGGAATCATTTACTGTAGCAGGCTACTATTACACTGAGCTATGATATGACCATATTATAATGACAAGTACTGTTACGTTGAACATCACACGTTCATTACTTGGAAATTGGATATGATTCCCGAGTGATTCCATGACCAGTCACAACAGAAGTCATCTTTGAAACGACGAGAACAATTATACATGCACTTACACATGTATGCAAAATCATTTCTTTTGGGGATTTTGTAAATGTACCGTAGCTCGATATAAGATCATATTTCTCATTGCTATCTTTGTCATCGACGTATTTACTGAAGGACATCAAAGTAAATGTAAGCCAGGTATCCCTGAAGCATAGTTCGATTAGATTGATACACTTCGCTGTCTGGCTATAAATTACGGGTCATCATCTGTTCAATTTTCGCCTGCAGATTAATGACACGTTCAACGGTGAAATGAAAACCACAATTTCACCTTTCATAACTTCTTCAACATTTCAAAGAATGAGAGATCTCTAGTTGGTTGGTAGATGGTCAATTTTATGTGACGGCAATGTTGTGCATTTCCAGTACATATTAAACGTTTGGTTCTGAGTTCATATGTTATATGTTAATGAGCAGGCTTTCCAAACACAAAATCAAAGCACAGGTTAATCAGGAGGTTAATTACATATTGTAATGAAAAGAAATTGCAAATGCCCATGAAAGACATGAACAAAATTTCAATATTAAGATAATCATTTTCATAACGCTTTGTAATGTAAACATTTGAGTTTTGGATTTCAGGAAAAAAAAAAAAAATTTAGTCCTTTGATTGGTATTGTAATCGTAATAACCAACGGTACTGTACAAAGGTATGCAGTTTTTGCTAATAATATGATACAAAGATCAATAACTTGATACAGTGTCCTTGTTTCGTACTATTTAAGTTGGATTGAGCTTGAAATGCATTGTATACATTGAACTTAAATTGGTTGTTTGTTAAATATGGCGAAAAGTGCCATACTGTATTATATCATTACACAATTTAAAAATAAACGGTTTCTGATTGGATAAGCCGGTCTTTTACCTCTCGAAATATATCCATATATTCTATGGAAAAACTAGTGAATGTCATGTCTATAAATAGAATATTGGAATTGGAATTCCCTTTTACACTTGTGCAATTATGTTTCTACACTCTCGTTGATTAATTTTCAAATTTTGAGAATTAACTAACTCGAGTTAGATAAACATGATAATAAACTAGCACCCATTAAAGAATCTCTATGTATACCATTTAATGTTTAATGATATCATAAATGTGATCTTCAAAGTTTGCCGTTATTTTTTTTTGTAAACTGTTTAACCTTTAATATTGTTGGAACAAGACAAAGGTATGTGATTTGTGAAAAAAGATCTAGACAAATCGTGGAATTGGAAAACTCGTGTTGTATGATCAAATAATCACGGCAAATTGACACCATAAGAATAGTCATTTTAACCAATATAAATATTTTTTTTATTTCTCTGTTACATTTATTGTCAATCAATTTAGATTGAGAAAAGGCCATTATTAAATTGAGATACGAATGTTATTCGGAATGAAATGGTTCTCTGCCAAAATGTAAAATAAAGTAAGACAACAAAACAAGGCAATGAAATCGACCAAAGCTACAATTACGTTTGTTCTAGAGAGCGAGAAATATATATATATATATATATATATATATATATATATATATATATATATATATATATATATATATATATATATATATATATATATATATATATATATATATATATATAATGTATATGAATAGACACAAGCGTTGATATCGATATTTCTAGATAAACACTTATTTACTGGAAAGAAAAACAACCTATGATAACGTGATTTCACAATGTAAATTGGCAATTTTTGTTATTGTTGCAATCCTAACAGGCAACCTAGACCGTCTGAAATGATTCTTGCTGCGGAACAGTATTACCATTTTGATAACAATCCCCCAAATTGGGAAACTTAATTAACCTGTAGATTAATCATATCAATAGTTTATTATTCCCCATACTCTTGACACAGACTATCGTAAGTGCATTTAAACGTATTGCGTTTGAAAAAAGGAAGAAGAAAATTCTATTTTTTCATTTAAGATATAGATTTGAAGGTTTTTAGGTTAATCAGTAACGACAGTTTTCAAACTATATCCCTACGAAATAGATGCTTTATACTGGGAACAATTTCTTAATATAGGAAATTGCGGCATATTTACAAGTAAATGTTTTTCCCATCGTCAAATGAAGTTTTGTATATAGTTATCACATTTACAATGTGATCACATTTATAATGTCAACACCTTTATATCGCCATCACCTTTATATCGTCATCACCTTTATAATGTCATCACCTTTATATCGCCATCACCTTTACAATGTCATCACCTTTATAATGTCATCACCTTTATATCGTCATCACCTTTATATCGTCATCACCTTTATAATGTCATCATCTTTATAATGTCATCATCTTTATATCGTCATAACCTTTTTATCGTCATCACCTTTATAATGCCATCTCCTTTATATCGTCATAATTTTTATATTGTCATCCCTTCATAATGCCATCACCTTTATATCGTCAACACCTTTATAATGTCATCACTATTATAATGTCATCACTATTATAATGTCATCACTCAAATAATTCAGATTTTTATTATTTTACATCCCGCCACGACGTTTCCACGTACATGTAAATGTCATCAGCTTTAGGCGAGGTGCTACAAATTTGGGCATGTGCTATGGAGGGACGCCATTGCAATGATGTTTCATTGACGTACCACGACACGAGACCTCCGTGTCCTGAAGGAGTCAGCGTCCCCTTTTAGCATGTCACACTCGTTGCAATGTTCGGCAAGTAAAGCTGTCGTATCTCCATGACAGTATAGAAGAAATTCCTGTATCAATACAATTTTACATTTAAATGCAAAACAAATAAAATGACGCCTCCGACCTTGCACCGATTAATCATATTCTGTTTGCTGTACATGTCGTTTCGACGCATAATGTATATAAGTAGTCAAAAAACGAGTCGTCTTTTTAGTTTTGTGCTAGAAATCTGCCGACATCATGAAATGCATATTTGATTTAATTTCTATTTAGCGCATTTAGGAGCCATGGAACTTAAGCTGATGTGAGAAAGTTCGCCAGTTTACATGCGGAAGCTCTTCCTGGATAGATTGTAACCTGGCTATCGCCTGTGGCATAAAACTAAGATAAAACAAACATAAAAACACGGATTTGATTGAATTGATCAGTTATCCACCACCCGTTATAATACTATAGGAAAAACACCAGCTTTGTTTACAACATGGGCGCAGACATTTTGGACACCCAAAGTTGTGCGGAGGGGTAAAATGAGCCCAGCGATCTGATTGGTCATTAAATGAAAAAATTAGTTTTGCCATTAATAAGTGAAATAAAGGTGATAAAAAAGATACATGAATATTGGTAGTACTTTGGAAATTACAGGGTTGACGGTTGAAAATCGAAAGGGAGGGGTCATATGAGAATAGATATTTTCCTTTGGTGCGGAATACTACGAGTTGTAAACAAGTGAAAATTTGAAGTAAAAATGCAACGGCAACCTATACTTTTGATTGCAAATTTTGTTATCAAAAATATTGATCTTTCACCACAGGGTACTTATTTGACCCAGATATAATAAATATGGGAGTGACAGTGACCTGAAGTTTTGTAAATTAGCATTGAGGCCTATGGGAAAATATTTGGTGGTGTCTGTCCTATAACAGCATTCTGTAAAACATTAATAACTTATATATGGATATAAATTGATATACAAGTATAGCATATATTTCTGATGTTATTTTGTGACTCTGAACCTAAAAGTGATGTAAACACAGAGGTGATATTGATATCTTGTAATGTCAATGCAGTGTTGGCTTAGTACAAGAAAGGTCATCTCTAAAACGTACGATGTAGTAAGGTACTGAAACTACAGTTAAATACACAGTAAGTATAACAGCAGTCATATGGTATAGATTCTCGTGTATGATGAGGGCCTTGATTAAATATTGCACATAGGAAATAGATCACATGCTTAAAAATAACGGAAATGTAGAATTAATGTGATTGATCTGATTATTTGATAAAATATCAAATTAACGGTGAAGAACTTTAATTGAATAATGATGACCTCCCTTTTCTCTTCACAGTCATAATTGAATTGCCAACTTTGTGTGATTTAATTCAATATAATATCGGTACATGCAGCATATTGTAACCATTAAATTCAATTATTGATATTAAATTGATTCTTATTAAATTATAAATGCATTTTAAAAATTATCTATCGATATTTATAGAGGGTCCAATACTTGAAATGAATACAATTTCCTATGGAAATGTTAAGAGTGTTCATGATATATGGTTCAAGTTTATCCAAATTTTGTTGGCAGAGCGAAATTTTGAGGATGAATTTTACCACCTATATATATATATATATATATATATATATATGTATATATATATATATATATATATATATATATATATATATATATATATATATATATATATACTTATTAATAGATAGAAATGGTGACTTGATATGGACTTCATAAAACAGAAAGGCAAGGTTAAATAGCTACAGAAAAATCACAGATACAAACAATCAAACAATCTTTGAATTAAACCTCTTTTATGAGAGTGTGTGTGTGTGTGTGTGTGTGTGTGTGTGTGTGTTACATTACGCATATTAGCTGGTCAATTACATAACTGTGGATTAATTCTGACTATTATTTGTTTGTTTGTTCAGTTGTCTTTAAAACTTAGGTAAATATATATATCTATACGTAAATGTGTGTAACCAGCAATAAGGTATTCTGTACTCTTATTCAAAGTTGATTTCGGATTCGTATATGAGCAAGTTACAAACAAACATATAAGTACTCTAATGGTAAGTACACAGGCTGTACATTTAACGCAAGAAATGTTCACACACATATAAACATTCGTGCCCTTATTTTTATTTTCGTGTCACATGCATGACTGCTTAAGTTTCCAAAAAAAAAAAAAAAAATAGCACATAAAAAGGATAGAAAATTCAAGATATATATATATATATATATATATATATATATATATATATATATATATATATATATATATATATATATATATATATATATATATATATATATATATATATAAATCTGGTGATATTGATTTTCCTAACGTTATAAAGTATCATATTTCAAATATTTGTTTTTTCATTGGATTAGTTACGTGTGCTAATAATGTGGCAGCTTGATTTTATTGTATATTTTTGTTTTCTGTTTTTAGTACTGTGGAGGAGCGCCATAAGTGTAACCATTATTATACTCATGCCCATGAAGGAGTGATCTTCAGCATACTTTCTGTATTCAAATATGCTCAACATATTAAACATTCACTTCGAACGCCGTGTTTTTGGAAATCTTATAGTTACTACCCGGGTAAATCCCAGCAAAATCAGTTTTGTATAAGGTAATTTCATTTGAGAGAGAGGTAGATCTTCTTGATATTAAAAATCGTAAATTAGTAGGTTATATAAAATGGGAAAGTACATGGATATTGGTTTTTACTTTATGAGAGATATTCGCCTCTAGGACGATGCATTGTCTAAAGACACACAATTACTTCCCATTAACGGAAAAATGAAATACACAGTTTCTTCCTGTTTAAAATAAACTAAGAAATAGTCATAAAGCTTTTTTGCTGTATGTCTCCACTAAATATATCAGCTTTTCGGCGTAATAAAACACAATATTCGCAATAAAATGGTAGGGTTCCATTTAGCCTCGAGACAACAGATTCAATATGAAAATCAATAAAAATTCACAGTCACAGCAAAACTGGAAGTGAAAACAACAAAAAGGATTACTTTAACGGAATAATCTAACGTAAGCTTCCAAAGACACAAGTATTGACTAAAATCACTGCAACATCTGTAGGTGATTGATGCAATTTCTTTACATTATGTTAAATCTTACAACACTACGTAGTATATCAGGAAAATGGATAAAATTTCAAAATGATATATATTTTGTCAAATAGATTTTAAATTATATATATATATATATATATATATATATATATATATATATATATATATATATATATATATATATATATATATATATATATATATATATCCATACAGCTGCTAACGATGATCAGTCCCCTTTGTAGTTCAACAAACAAAATCAATATAAAACAAGTCCCTATATTATAATTTGATAATTTACATATTGAGAAAAATCAAACAAAAACTAATTTGTCCAGAATTTTTGTTAGTTATTTTGGAACTTCGAATGCTATAATCGATGAAAATCTTATCGATACATACTGTCGGTCTACATGTAGTGAGTGACCATATCATTTCCTGTAAAAGGGTATATACAGCTATCGATAAAAGTTGATGTATTAAAACGGTGTCAAGAGTGTTCAAAGTTCAATTTGTATCATGTTCAGCTAAACCTTTTCTGGAGCTGTTGAGAACTATCGTGCTTAATTGCCCTCATGTATTTTATGCGTTATCTATTTCATGTCAACGAGCTGTTATCAAGGTTGCGTTTGAGTATATGACACAAATACAGCAAAATACACTTAAAACGTCCATAATTTCCATAAATTCTATATAATGTTGTTAAAAAAGACTTTATGTCTAATGTATGGACCATCAAAGTGTTTCTATTGAAGGTAAGCGAAGAGAACAATTTCCTGTCAGTTAATAACTTCATGTTGTATCACAACCACCACCATTGTACAAAACAGCACATTTCACATTTCACCTGATATCAAAGAAGGCAAGGGTTTGATTTGTTCTTGACATATATATACAAAACCTGGGAGTTGATATCACGTATACATGACCACATCACATGGGTTCTTTAAAAAAAGTTTTAAAATGTTGAGGACGGGGAACACATACTCACATACCACATTTTGGTATCTATTTTCATAACATCAAGCGAGATCTATAGATAAAAATTAATAAAAACAAACTTTCATAAGTAACGTAACGTAAGACGTTTTAAAAAGAGTATATCTATGTTTTGTGTAAGTTATAAACTTTTGGCATTGAATTTTAACACTACACTTTGTGGTAGGATTGGAGCTAGTATGTGATAGTAAGTTTATATGATCATTGCTATCTAAATCACATAGGAATTTGATAAAATTTATTAAACTTTTGCCACTTTTATTCATTATCGAAACCTACACATTTCTCAGTTGTATAGAAGTTATGATAACATTTTATTAAACTTTTGCCAGTTTTATTCATTACCGAAACATACTCATCTCCCTGTGGTATAGAAGTTACCTCAATTTGTTCGGAAGCACATGTTTACTCAGCCATGACACCTGATCCCCCCTTCGAATTTCAAGAAGTCCTGTATTTCACCCGTGTTAGCCATAATTGTATATTGTCTTAAAGATTCCCATTTATCATCTAAAACTGACCACCGCTGAAGTACTCAATTATTGAAGTGTGGGCTAATCACAAGTAAAAACCAAACCAAACTAAACCGAAACCTTGATACATTAGAGATACAAAAAGGCAATATGTTCCTGTGATTGAAATACTTCGGTAGAGAAATCATTTCATGTAGTTAAAATGTGACAGATATGAAGGTTGATATCATAGACATTTATTGGAATATTACAAAAATGAACAAACATAAAAACTCAAATCTAATTTTACTGGCACCGAAAAGAAAATATGATAAAGAAGAATGTGATAAAAAAACATCAATTTTGTAGACTAATCTAATCACATGTCTTTGGTGACTTGTTTCTGCTTATCACCGGACACATTTCTAATATTTCCCATATGGAAATGCTCCATTTATTAACTGTACAATCATAGTAAACAATGTCGACAAATTTATAAACTCTGCAATTACAGTAAACTGTTAACATGTTTACTGTAAACTGTAAACTGTACAATCACAAAAAGCATTGTCGACAAATTTCTTAACAATCGCTTTAAACATTGTCGACATGTTAATAAACCGTGCAATCACAGAAAACATTGTCGACACATTTGTTATATGTACAATCACGTGCATGTCGACAGAAAACTGAACAATGTCGACATTGTCGACATTTGTTATAAGTGCAATCACAGAAAACAGTGTCGACACATTTGTTATATGTACAATCACAGTAAATAATGTCGACACATTTATTAACTGTACATTCACATTAAACAATGTCGACACATTTATAAACTTTACAACCACAGTAAACGATGTCGACACGTTTATAATTTGTACAATCACAGTAAACGATGTCGACACGTTTATAATTTGTACAATCACAGTAAACAATGTCGACACGTTTATAAACTGTACAATCACAGTAAACAATGTCGACACATTTATAAACTGTACATAGTAAACAATGTCGAAACATTTAAAAACTGTACTATCACAGTAAATAAAGTCGACTTATTTATCAATTTTATTATCACAGTAAACAATGTCGACACATTTATAAACTGTACATAGTAAACAATATCGACACATTTATAAACTGTACAATCACAGAAAACAATGTTGATATATTCACGGTTTCTCACGAAATTACCCAGCTTACAGTATCTAGGAAAAAGTATTTTCACCTATCTATATTACAATGATTAAATTTGATGTTGTGTAGTCTGTATATTTTTCTGTTTTTTGCGTTTATGATCATTGTTAGAATCAATTTCCTTTGAGATCACAGGTGAAATTTTACTTTGCGAACCTAAGGTGTACAATGGAAGTAATAAAATGTATTAAAATCTCAATCTTTGATAAGAAGGTATTGTATCTTTATTCAAGAAGATAGTTCAAAAGGTACGATTAATGCCACCTGTTTTATTAAATAAGATTAATACCTTGAGTTCAATAACTATCATACACTTGAGACTAGAAAATATTAACACAAGTTTCTGTAAGCTACTGACAGTACGTTGCAAGGTTTTAATCGGATACACAGGAATTTACATCCGTATATAAAACCACCTTTACCCAAATACAAAATCTACCAGGCACATACATAATCTTTTCAATATTTTTTTTGTCATTAGTATAGAAAATATCAATACAGTATGAATTCAGATAGATATATTCCAGGTATAAAATTACCTGAGTAACTTTTACAGCTGATAATAATTGATTTATATAGATATAAATGCTAAGTCTCATTCCTGTATGTTTTTAACACTGAACTTTGTTTTGATTTATTACTCCTTTATACTAAAGTAATATTTGGCACTGTTAACACTATTTAAATTCGAAAATTTCTAAGCTACAGTGGTTACTCTTAGACGGATTTCGGCTATAAACTTTTAGAGATATTATTTGACCTTGTATGATACCACTTTATCTTTAGAAAATACACATACGTTTCAAATTTAACTGATGAAGTCTAATTGACAGAAACGATATCGTCTTGAGCATTATAACTTTGGTATTATGTTTATAATATTTTAAATACATATGTAATTAAGAAGATTCGCCAAGCGCTCGACATACGAAGAGAAATCAAGAGTTTTTTCGGATGAAACTGAAAACCGAGGTCCCGTTTCGCGGAAGGTGAGGCACGTAAAAAAAACCTCACTGCATTGGCGTCAGTCCATAGCACAGACCAAAATTTGTAGAACTTCACCTAAATCCGGTGATATCTCAATATAAGTGAAACATTCTTGACGGGATGTAAAACAATAATCAAACAAAACAAATAAACAAGAAATTGCTAAATTTCCGAAATCCAAGACATTCTCTTTACAACATTTCTATTCTTGGATACATTTACCGAGAAGAAAAAATGAAATGATGTTGCAAAATTCGTCAAGCAATAATAATACATGTATGTAGCTATCGAGTTAACAATCATTTTCAAAGAAAATGCTATGAGGTCAGTTTGTATGTATTTTGAATATAAAAATCACAGATAGAAAATATTAATTTTTAGGATGTCCAGGATATAATATACAATGAGAGTGAATACTGGACAAACACTAATCTCTATAAATCCAGAGGTGGGTTCAGGGGCAATAAAGGTATAAGCATCACCTGTTGACAGGTCACACCCGCCATGAGCCCACAGTCAGATTCAAATGAAATATGTGAAGAATAAATCCTCGCCACAACCGCTAAAAATGACTAAACGACCACTATCGAACAGGTTACTCAACAATTCATTTAGTGAAACATAGTAATTGCAAACAAGTTAATTATACCGACCGTAAAATTTGCGGAACGTTGACATTAAACGCAATTCTCGATATACCTGTGACAATAATATAAAATGAAGTCAATAACAACTATTTCAAAAGGACTAGAAAGTAATAGCTACATTACATTTGTTCATACACTTATGGCATAATGCTGTATGATTCAGCTAGTTTTATTTGACACGGTATCCGCTTTCATGTGGACGATATAAACATGATATATAGATGATAATGTATTTTTCGTTACACATATGCATGTCAGCGAATTTATTTTAGTTCGATTTTAAATGTCTAAATCAGTTTAAAACAATTGGATATATTATTTGAGATGAACTAAAATACGAGGTCGCAAAATATACGACAAACATTCACCATAGCTGCAGGTTGACATATTTGAATAAATTTTAATTTAAATACAGTGTATACCATTAAACCTGAATGGATACTAAATGCAATAGGAAAAGTTTTACCATGGTTTACATGTTTAAACTATTTATATAGATTCTGAAGTATACAAAGGAACATTGTCAGTACTCAAAGACATCATTTCCTATTTCCATTAACTGCACAGGGGAATGTTCGCTCCTTTAACACACATCACCAACGGGCGAATTAGAAAAAAATGGGCAAATCCATCTATGTTTTGTAATTGCAGAAAATATTTATTATATATATTTCATTTTAAGCAATACCCAAAAATGTAAACATGCAGAAAGTAGACACGCTAAAGTATAAATTGTTAAATAAAAATTGCAGATTTTACACGCTTTTCAAAATGAAACTGTAACGAGTATCGAGTAAGTGCGAATTTAAAATGGGTCGAAGTCGTTTCCAAGGGTAGTAGGGCGAAAATAACACGGGCAAAAATAAATCTGTATACACTATTAGTGTATTTTGAATGTGCAACGTATTGATAATTGAATATGTTGCAACAGTCGATCAGCTATTTGAATCTGAAGATGTGGTTACTGTTTAGAGCTACAGTATAATACAATCAAGGCCATCATCTTTAAGTTTGATTGTTTTTCAGCATTGTTCACGTGATTCGCAATGTTTCCGTTTCGTATCAAAAGTAACAAATCAGCTTAGCTAATCTGACAGAGGTATCTAGCCATTTTTGAAAAACAAGTCATCAATTTCTCTTGGTAATTGTGTTAGATGAATTCTTTGTTTAAAAGTCATTCTTATTTCCACTTAAATTCATACCCAAGAGAGAGTGTAGCTGTTGCATTAAGGATTTCCATATGGAAATGTGTAAATATTCCATTAAAACTTGGTAAGTATGAGTCCAGAATAATGTAAAACCGCTGTATCTAGTACTTCCTGCATTATATCGAGTCAGCAGACGGTGCCTTATCTGGACAGAGCATATTGATTTTCAATCAGTTTGATAAATGTAAATGGCGTCTGTATTGACACGCGATAAAACTTTCTTCCATATCTCGGCTCTTTTGAAACGGAAGTCGCACAGCTATTTCAAATACGTTTGGTGTTAATCATAGATTGCTTTCTCTGATGGAGGACGATCAACAATTAATCGTAGTTAATCAAAAATGTATTAAGTGGATAAATACGAGTATATCACTTTTGCTCACCATGTTGATATGATAACTTATGATAGGAAACTTCTATTCATTGAATTTCATTCTAGGGGGTCAGTTTGTTAAAACATTAAAAATCAGTTAAAGGGAAATGTTTTACATTATTTACTTGGTACTATTTCACAGCTTCTAAACTGGAGTTCGTTTTATTAATACTAATAACACTCATATGTAAGATAAATGTTTTGAAAAACTGTTCCATCAGTCGGCAACTTAATAATGATTTGGGAATTACAGGTTTGTAATGCACGGAATCCGAAAATAAAGGCATGTCAACATAACATAGAAAGTACATGCATTGCACGCCAAAATCATATAAGTTACATCTATTTTTTCTCGTTAAAATCTAGATTTTATTTTATTTAAACCTAATTTTCCTCAGTTATTCCTGTTTTTTCTCGTATACCATGAATAACTGCTCCAAAATCACATTTATGTTAATTTATGTGATTCTAGCGCACTTAAATCTAATTTTTGGCACAGCTAAACAGTTTTTTCTCAGTTAAACCTAGTTTGCCAAATCACGATATTGAATTTAAACATTTCTCAAATAAACTAGTTTAAAATTAGTTTTTCTCCTGGTAATGTGAGTCACGAGTTAAACCCAGTTTTTCTCCAGTTAAACCTGTTTTACTTTTTTTTTGTTAAACGTTTATTGTTTATTGTTGTTTAACGTCCCACTCAAGAATATTTCACTCATATGGAGACGTCACCAAATGCCGGTGAAGGGCTTCAAATTTTGGCCTATGATCGGCACTTATGGCCATTGAGCAGTGAGGGTTCTTTAACGTGCCGACACCTACTGTGACACGGGACCTCCAGTTTTTACTGTCTCATCTGAAAGACAGGAAACCAACCTGTCGCCGGCGGGACTCGAACTCACGACCTCACGATCCAGAGTCAAGCGCGCTACCGACTGAGCCAGGCCTGCTCTTTTTGTTAAACGTAATTTGTCTCCAGTTAATATAGGTTACAAGTTAAACCTAGTATTTTTCCAGTTATTCCTTGATATTTCCGTAACCTGCATTAACTGGAGAAAAGCTAGGCTTAGCTGAGAAAAATGTAGGATAAATTCCGCCAAAATCACATAAATACACATTAACTGATTCTAGCGCAGTTAAATCTAGTTTTACCTCAGTTAAACTAGACTTTTCTCAAGAAAAATATTTTTTGTGATTTTAGCACAGTTGAACATTTTTCTCAGTTAAACCTAGATTTTCTCAAGTTAATTAATGTTACCGAGAAAAATTA
Source organism: Atrina japonica (assembly GCA_030159075.1). Lineage (NCBI taxonomy): Eukaryota > Metazoa > Mollusca > Bivalvia > Pterioida > Pinnidae > Atrina > Atrina japonica. The sequence goes on from BROG01000539.1 coordinate 234,607, forward strand.
GACTGAACTGGAGAAAACAAGGTTTAACTGTGATTTTGGCGCGTCATATACTTGTGTATAAATAGTGAACTGTCAAAGTTAATATACACAACACAGACAAACTTGACGTTATGGCTATATGATATGATACATGATACACGAGGCGTTATTAGTATTTCATATCTAATGTGCTTTACATTATGGTCATGTTATACATGAGGCGATAGACGGTATTAGTATATCATACGTTAGGCTTTAGATGTTATTGCTGTATCATACACGAGACACACGCCATTATAAGTATATCATACATGAGGCGCTAGACGTTATGAGTATATCATACTTTAGGCGCTAGATGTTATGACTTTATATTACATTATGAGTATATCTTTCTTTAGACGTTAGACGTAATGGTTATATTATTCATCAGACACTAGACATTATGAATATATCGTACTTGAGGCGCAAGACGTTATGAGTATATCATACTTTAGGTGCTAGACGTTATGAGTATATCATGCTTTAGGTGCTAGACGTTATGAGTATATCATACTTTAGGTGCTAGACGTTATGAGTATATCATACTATAGGTGCTAGACGTTATGAGTATATTATTCATCAGACACTAGACATTATGAGTATATCATACTTGAGGCGCAAGACGTTATGGGTATATCATACTTTAGGTGCTAGACGTTATGAGTATATCATACTTTAGGTGCTAGACGTTATGAGTATATCATACTTGAGGCGCAAGACGTTATGAGTATATTATTCATCAGACACTAGACATTATGAGTATATCATACTTGAGGCGCTAGACTTTGTTTATATATGTATATCATACATATGACATTATACAATTATGACCTTCTGTTTAGGGATACATCTAGAGCTGTCTCCATGGGAAGGGTTATCTAGAAAATAATCCTCCCAGGGAGACAATTCTAGATGTATCCCGACACAGAGGGACATAATTATTTTGAACAGTATTAAAAAAATGAGTAAATTTGCTTGATAATTTATTCAACATGAACATGTACAAAAGTATTTTAAAATACATTGAAATTAACTGCACACTCTATGATATAGGGTTATCTCCCTCGGGGGATTATTTCCCTGAAGTTATTTCCTTCGAGGGTTATTTTCCTGGGTTTATTTTCCTCGAGGGTTGTTTCCCCCACGTTCCAATTTCAGTGAAATGTCTCATTTATACAATGTCATGTAATCAAGTTTAATCCAATCAGGTCACTTTAAAAAAAGTGAGGTATAAAAATAGAAAAAAATAATCACAAGGAACTAGATGATACATATTTATAATGGTAAGGCAATGAATGGTGTGTAAATCATAACATATACAAAAACAAGAAATTGTCTGTGTATGATAAATAACAATGAATGGTGTGTAAATCATAACATATACCTACTGTGATATGTGACCTCGGTCTATTGTCTCATTCGAAAGATAGGAATCCTACCAGCTGCCGGCTGGACTCGAACTCACGACCTCACGGTCAAGAGTCGAGCCCGCTACCGACTGAGTCAGGCCAGCTCTTCACGACGTAAAAATAGTATGAAATGTAAGAAAACTATCACGAAATGTATTATGTTGATGAGACTTCAATATAGAATTTGATACGAATAAGTTATAAATATTACATCCACCACCGAATTAAACTGACAATGAGTCCAGTTACATATAATAAAATGTTCATTGTTGCAATTTTGTGAGATTTTAGTCAAACCCCCTAACAATGTTCCATATAGAATACGAGATAAATATTTAAACACCTTATCATAACAAACGTAAGTGTTGTAGTTATCAAATTCAAATATTCATTATGCAGAAATCAGCGCTCGCACGATTACGCTTTTGACAATTGTGTGAAATTGTTTGTTAACACCGGCTCTGTAGGCTCTCTTTATGATTTTCATATAAATGTAAATTTCTTCTGCACCAGACGGAAGTATGTGAAAGTGTGCGAATCAGAGATAACTCGAAAGTCTTTCCTGCAATAGGTCGTTCGATCATATGTTATAATGATTATAAATGGACAAATGAAATAAAGCAACACTTACCTTCATGGCATGGTAGCTTTGTCAGTGGTGCACACGTGTTATCTTATTTGAATAATCCATTACTATACAGAACACACAAATATGTTTTGTGATGATTTAAACTTGGTCAAGTCCTAACATACCTTAACATAATTTTCATCAATTTTAAAATAAACATGCTGATCGATGAAAATCAAACAATCCATTTCTTTGTAAATATTTTCCTCTTGAATCTCTAGCGTCAAATATGTTTGTATTGCAGTGAGTGGATTTAGGATAATAAATGTAAACAAAACTCGAATTTAACGGTAAATGGTTCTTTTAGCGGGGTCATATCCAAATACATGAATATAGGTATTTAAAAAAAAAATTAAATTGTCTACTGTCAGCAAGGATAAAAAATCGATCGAAGGAAAAATATTAATGCATTCGAAAAAAAAAGAACCCAAACATGACAAAGAAAAATTGATACATTCGTTACAACACCACGGCTTTTGTACTTTTGAGAAAGCTCCCCAGAAGAAAACCACTTCTAACACAAGTCTTGATAAAACGACAAAGCTACAATATGTCGATGACTCGGAAATTACTGGATAAGTAGAACTTCTTAAATAATTTCACTGATATTTAAGCTGAGGTCACGCTTTTTGCCTTTTGTGAAATTACAGCTGACTGAATGAAAATGCTCAGTTACACGTAGCATCACATAATACACAAGTAAACAAATTCACTCTTATCTTCTGTCACTAACGAGATTTTAGAATGTTTATTACTATTATTATTTACACATTCTTCCAAAATATATCTCATTTAGAACGTAGATGATGCGATAGTATGGAATACTTTGTGGACATAAATCATCCCCTTATGCATAAACAATTCACATGTTTTATTGATTATTCGTTTTAATTGGGTCAAAAGATTTGATGATCTTCAGTGTATTATCTTTGATGTTATTACGGTGTCATTAATTTCATTTTTAACTTCGGGGCATATGTACGAATGATATGCATAAATAGAAACGTCCAAATGTATAGAATATTATAAGATATGTACAAGAGGTAAACACCAGCTAAAATGTTGACCAATCAATGTAATATAACAAAAACTGATAGGAAAATTCAAATGGTATGTTATACAACGTATTCTATATACATGTATTAAGTTCACAAATCAACCTAGTGTTGGTTTGTTTACATCCGTCGCTAAGTCGCTAAGTGCATTATACGAGAGGGAAAACATGTGTACTATGTTGTTACTTGAACTTAAACAAACAAATTACTTAACATCACGCATATCAATTAATCTTTATCCAGACGTGATGAAATACCTATATTGCCGAAACTTATAAACTTTCCAGATTACCTGGAATCTTGGTTGCAATTGTTTACGAAAGAGACCGGTCACTTGTTAATTCCTAAAATTAGAAACAAGTTGTCGTTTGGGTCCAAACCTGCTTCCATCGGATTATCCTGGTTGTGCACCAGAGGAATCAAGTAGAAAATTTTAAAAGAAAATACAACACAGTATAGTGACGTCCTAAATTACATTTTAAAAAATTACGGAGACCTGATACACATATAACAATGAATTTGTATATTCTCAGTATGATTATGATTGTTGTGATTCCATCATCATCATCATCATCATCATCATCATCATCATCATCGCTAAGTCAGCATGAGTGGCACGTTTGTTTGAAATTTCAATACATTTGAATAGAGAAAAATGAAAAATAAAACCACAGCTAGTGGTTTTCGTTTATTTGATAAATTTAAAGTATGACTTTCTGGTATATTTAATTATTCCAAATCTGTATTATTTACTCTTTCTAATTTCATAAATATTTCATATTTGACAGTTTTGATATACATGTACTTCTAACGTCAAGTATATATATATATATATGCAAAATGTTTCATTTAACTTGAGATGATCTTAATGATATTAATAGATAAAAAATAATTAAAAATAAATAATAATAAAATACGGACTTGTAGATCGGTGCACTGTCTGTTGAACTATCAAACTAACCGGTACAAATGCTAAGAACGTATCAGATGCATTGTAAGACAGGAAGTGTTGTAATGAATTCACTACTTGTTTGGTGTATAACGTGAAGATTAATTCTTTGGGAGTGCTAAAATTGATCTCAAAACTGCAGATTATGTAAGATTCAAATATTTTATGAAATGGAAGAGAAAACATGCATCGTTGAAACTCCGATAGTAATTTTGTCTGAGGGATGAAAACACCGAGAGAGGCCTAGTTCGCTTGACAACTGGGTCCTGAATCATGGATCAGACATAACATAATATGTAATATGTAATAAAAAAATATATAAAATGCTTTAATACCAATTTTTCATTTTATGTAGTAATAAGCAGAGCATTCGGTAAACGTATAATATTAAAGTGAATGATATTCAAGAAATGTAGCTTAGAAGTAGGAGTTTGACATTAATCTGAAATTGATCTTAGGACAAGGTATGGATAGTCGGGATCTGCATGCGAATGGATGTTATAAATGATGTTTAATATCACAAGTAAGTATATGAGCTCTCAGATATCAAAGTATAAATCTTCAGGATGTCCATGATACATATACAAATCTGGTGATATTGGGCAAACACAGAACATACCCTGTTGACCAGTCACGCCCACCGAGAGTCCAAAATCTTATTCAAATGAAATAGGAGAGGAAGATATCCTCGTCACAACTGGTACAGACCACTCAATATTCGCTATCGAACAGGTAACTCAACATTTCATTTAGTGCAATAAATTAATAACAAATAAGGCAATTATACCGACCGTAAGATTTGCGGAACATTGACACCAAATGCAATTTTCGATATCCCTTGCCAATTTATTGTCAGTAAGTAGTTATCCACTACATATGAAATGTTCATATGTTGACCATACCCTGGCATATCAGAACATGTGTGAGATATAAACACCATATATAGGTGGTTGTGGGATATTACTACTAAACGTGGAAAATTTACGATAGGAATGACGAAATCGTCTCGTTTGTCGTATAGCCAGTTGTTAATTTTCTGTCTGTGTCTATAATAAGTACGATGTCCAAGTAGGAAGTGTGTGCTTGATTCTGTTGTGTCTTTACATTCTAATTTGTTGGGATATATCGCATTGGTGTATATATTGAAAATGAAATTTTCAATATTAATTGACAAAACGTCGTTGATATATCTAAATGTCAAATATGCGAAAACAAAAAGAAGAATGTTATCAACTTGTGACCATCCTACCTATCTGTGGGTTCAATGAACATTTTATTAGGACAGAATACATTGTAGCTGAAGATTCATATAATATGTTTAGCTTTGCCTTATTTACTACACCGGCGTGTCGAAACACATGTATTTTTCAGTTTTCAATTGTCAACTTAAGGGAAATGTACTAGAATCTGTGCAGTGTGAATCCTAACCATTTCTAAAAAGTGATACATAACGATGTGCATTAATATTATAACTTTACATACATAATGTATATAGTCAATTCTGGATAAAACGTCAACTTTTGTTTTTTAGACATTAAAGGAGTAGATCGAGTTTGGCGATGAATTGTATTGAATAGTATTCCCACATCTTGGGGAAAATATAGTTACCATTCTTTGTATCATAGAAATATCTTTAATGAACAGAAAACAGATCAGCAGTTGATGTTAAGTTATTATCTTGTTTATCTTATTTTTCAATTACCTGACCTCACTACTGTTGCCCGGCTTTACACCGGTGATGTTTAGCGACCTATTAGCCGCTTCATTTCCAGCGACCACCTATGGCGGTATATCGAGAAAACATACACTTTGAAATGGACAATTATTCCAAATATAGAGTGGCGGGTGGCGATAATGAAAAACGTTCCCGAAAAAGATATCGTATTTGCGAGAAATTAAGATTTATTGAGTGGCAATAATTCGAGAAATGACTATATATGTAACCACTTCACATGTTGGTTAAAATCTATCACTCCGCTACTTAGAAAATAGTGCATTAAAATGGGGGGATATAGGCTAAAAAGTTAAAAATTTGAAACAAACGAAATAGAAAAAAATATTATTACAAATAAAAATCATTTGAATACATGAGTAATTCATGTTTTATTGAATATTTACAAAAACGTTGAAAAAATACAGGCGCATGAATATAAACCTATACAACGACGACGCGAAGCGGGAATTGTCAAAATGTTATAAAAACATGTTAAAATATTCAAAACTGGATATGTGTGTAGATGTACTGATGTGATGATTTTGTGGTGAAGTGAATGTAATGTTCACTAGTGCGTTAAACGTACAGTGTCCTGAGAATAATCTGTGATATGATATGTATGTTTCTCTAAAAGTTAGTAACTGTTTGTTGTTGATCAGCTGATATAACCATACTGTCGATAGACTGATTTGACACGCCACTAGGCCTAGTGACTGACTGCGAGGGCTTTGTTGATGACAAAACATGTGAAATATGCATACACTGTTGTGGACTTAGTGTACGATAGTTGTTCAAACTGTTTCCGTTTTGATTAGATGCTGTTCCTTTGTTATTGTCCTTTTGAAAGAAATGCTACATTTTACAAGTACAGCGTGATAATGCAATAAATAAATGAAAATTGGAAATCAAACAAAAGGATAACTAAAAAAACTATTAAACCGAGCTCAAACTACCAACAAAATGTGAATCAAACTAGATCTAAGTTTTAAATAACAAGAAACTGCAAAATGGAATTTGATCTACAAAGTCAAAACACGAAATTAAATCAGATATATAATGTAGATTTATTTGGCATAGATACAAATATGTTACATATTTAAATCCTAAAATAAATTTGAAGTCTGAAATATATATAGATCTATGCATTGTAAAATTAATTTTAAAATTAAATAAGAAGCTGAAGCTAATTAAATTCAGGGGAAGAAGGACACCAGGTCACGTGACCAGAATGTTGATATAGTAATATAAACTGGAACTGGTGTTGGCAATCTAAACAAAGATGGCAGAAGGCACAAATTTGTCCACAAAAGACATAAACCGAATAATAAATTCACATCAAGAAGTAAATTAAGTTGTTCTTTGTGAAAAAGATTAACTTAACAGTCATGCGTTTTTGTGTCAGCTATGAAACGCAGCTTCACATTGTCTGGCATCTTTTGTCCCTCTGTCTGTATCTCTGGGTACAGTCACATTTTGACATAATTATCATTATTTTCTTATTGTATATAATACTTTTGTGAAACTTACATGAAAGTTTCATTGTGATGAGGTGCATCTCCCGGTTATGGTCATGTTCAAAGTCATACTCAAGGTCAAATGGTGGTACAGTCTGCACTTAAAGAATTAATTGTTAGAAGATACTCAATTTCGGCATATTTCAAGGTGTTTTTTCTTTGCGGTATAACCACAACTTGTTTTATTGACTCTAGATAAATGTTAACAATTCTGAATTGATCATTTACAGAAAAAATAAAAAAATTGATGACTAAATTTTTTACAGTGACCGAATTTGAAATTTAAGTGTCACAATTTTCAATCTTTCGTAATCTTTATCCACCAGCTTTAATAAAAGCATAAAAACACATTGATACCATGACTTTTGATCAAAAAGTTTTGTGAAAAAAATGATAATTTTTTTTAATAAATAGGACAGTTGATGAAAAGAATCAAAATTTTAGAAAGAGGCATAACGCTTGCATATGTAAATATCCCTTATATACCTACACATGTGCCAGATAACTCATTCTATTAATTAATTAATTCATTATGAAGAAGTATGCAAAAAATAAGTAAAATTTGATAAGTTTATTGTATACTGGATTTTTTTCTGCTTTATTTGGAAGTTCGCACGTTTCTGGTTTTATTTTTCTTACATCTCGGGGATTTATTCCAGTTCTAGTCTTAGTTTGGCGTTCTTGGGAATATTCCTTTACATAAAAAGAATCAACATTATATTATTTGTTATTTATTCAAATAATTTTGAGCAAAACTTTTTTGATTTTTCATATAGTATATAATCTACTTGGTAGTTTAGAGTGTTTGATAAGAGTTTTTCATATTTGTGATCTTTTAATTCATTATTTTTCATCTTTGTTCATTAATGTTGTTAAGAATACTGCGGGTTTTTATAAAGAAAGAATAATACCTAGGAGTTATTCACAATTGTTGCTTTCATTTAATTTTAGTGTTGTGTCACCCCACGGCAAGTTATGTGTTTCTCTACCAGGACGCATCCCAAAATTGACTGTGCATATTGTCCACATAGAGTGTAGAATGGAGAATGGGTTATTACTACCCAGAACTTTAGATTGATTGTTCATCTGTGACACAGTCAGCAGTTCAAGGTCTGTTGCCTTTACCTAAGCTTTAACATTGTTTTTGTTTAAGTTTTAAAACCTCTTGTGATTTCCTGAATAGGAAATCTGTTAAAATTAACACAGGATATGCCTTCATTTTCAAGTATCGATCAATACTAGAAACATAACTCCTTGGAGAAATGGACTCATATTCGCCCCCATCTTTTTTTCTTACTGAATCAGGGAAGTAGATAAATAATTGATTAGCTCAGAGGGAGGAATTACTTCCTGCAAATGGTTTTTATTGCTCAGCCAGATATATGGTGAATGTTGACATATCCTGATTTGTTTCTTTAATGGTGTTGGCATTTGGTTGGTTGATAAAAAAGAAATCAACTTGTTCTGCTGTGATTTTGCTGCATCTCTTAGAATTATACTAATTTACTGAGAAAGAGCTGTCATCATCTAGGCTAACACCGCGCAGTCTAAGTTACAAATGAAGCAGTTGGAAGTGGCAGAATCCGTTGAAAATTGCCAAATTCAATTTCTTCATCAAAAAATTCCGATACAATCTGGTGTAGATTAGGATTTACCTCATTTGCTTCACTCATTCTTTGCAAATTCCACTTTTTAACTCTATCGAAATAATTTATAATACCAAATAGTGCTTAGTGTCACTGTTAGCAGATGACAACTTGTTAGGGCAGTCTAAGGGAGATAACTCTAATAAAAGAAGAAAAAGTAGTCCCAAATGGCAAAATTTTAAAGGCATTTTTATTGGCTAAAATGGAATATAACATTTTCCATTTACTTTGCACAAACAGTTACATGTCCAAACAGTTTAAAAAATCAAAGAAAAATATCAGAGAAAAATATAGCCATATTTAATTGACAAAGTTATTAAAATATGTAATATATATAAATAATTCATGTTTATTTGGTTATGATTATCATATATATATATAAGTTATTTTACCCCTATTATAATGATCTGCTGCTGTGTAATACCTACTGTCTGTTAGCATATTATTACACCCTTATCATAATGATCTACTGCTGTGTAATACCTTCTGTCCGTTAGCATGTTATTTCCCCTCCATTATAATGATCTACTGCTGTAGAATACCTACTGTCCGTTAGCATGTTATTTCACCTCCATTATAATGATCTACTGCTGTGTAATACCTTCTGTCCGTTAGCATGTTATTTCACCGCCATTATAATGATCTACTACTGTGTAATACCTAATGTTCATAAACATGTTATTTCAACGCCATTATAATGATCTACTGTTATGTAATACCTAATGTCCGTAAGCATATTATTTCTCCTCCATTGTTATGATCTACTGCTGTGTAATACCTAATGTACGTTAGCATGTTATTTCACCTCCATTATAATGATCTACTGCTGTGTAATACCTACTGTCCGTAAGCATGTTATTTCACTGCCATAATAATGATCTACTGCTGTGTAATGCCTAATGTCCGTTAGCATGTTATTTCACCGCCATGATAATAATATACTGCTTTGTAATACCTACTGTCCGTTAGCATGTTTTTTCACCTCCATCATAATGATCTACTGCTGTATAATACCTACTATCCGTAAGCATGTTATTTCACCTGCATCATAATGATCTACTGCTGTTTAATACCTCCTGTCCGTTAACATGTTATTTCACCCCCATTATAATGATCTACTGCTTTGTAATACCTACTGTCCGTAAGCATGTTATTTCACCTCCATTATAATGATCTTCTTCTGTTTAATACTTCTCGTCCGTTAACATGTTATTTCACCGCCATAATAATGATCTACTGCTGTGTAATACCTACTGTCCGTTAACATGTTATTTCACCGCCATAATAATGATCTACTGCTGTGTAATACCTAATAATAGTAATAATGATAAAAGTAATGATAATGATAATAATTATAAGAAGCAGCATCAATAGAAGCAGTACAGTAGTTATGTGGTAGATGTAGTGGTAGTACGGTAGTAATTATATAGTAGTAATAAATCAGTGTATAGGAAATTGAATTAGAGTACTAGTGGAAAAAGAAGTAGTTGTAATACAATAGGAATGGTAACAGAAAAAAATGTTATTTTGGCAGTAGATGGAATGGTAGAAGAAGGATTGGTAGCACATTTGTAAGGTTAGTAGAGGAAGTGGTAAGTACAGTAGTAATGACAGTAGAGGTAGTGGCAGTGTGGTAATATTGGTAGTACAGGGAAGTGGAGCACTTTTGTAAAGGTTGTAGAGGAAGTGTTAAGTACGGTAGTAATGGTAGAATAGATAGTTGTAATTTTGATACTAGAGGGACTGGTAGCACATTAGTAAGGGTAGTAAAGGGAGTGATAAGTACAGTAGTTATGGTAGTAGTGGTAGTGTAACAGTATTTACCGTATCAGGAAGACATTTTTCTTGAGATTACGAATGCTAACGTTATTTTGAATTGATAAATGCATTTAATAAGGGATTTTTTTTCATTTTGGAAAAGGAAAATTGGATATAAATGGAAAAATTTCTGTGCTGCACAACCTTACTCCTTACCAAGATATTGACAGCCGTTAAGGAGAAACTTCAGCAATACTGTACAGTTGCTTATTCCAGAAGCGGTGTAAATCAGATGTGGATACTTAAAAATTCTAAACAACTCACACAATTTTTCTCAAATTCACAGTATCAAAACATACGACTTCTCTCTACTCTTTACACAACTATTCCACATAAAAAATTAAAAGAAATACTTTTTACCATCATAGACAACTGTTTTTCACTAAAGGTGGTACCCGATAACGGAAGTAGCCGTGATTGGCTGTGAGCAGGTGCAAATATAAACGAGATTTTTAAGCGATATCTCGATAACCAGTCGGCCGATTGACTTCGTTCTTTTTTCCTTATTTTTCAGTAGCATTTTTCGGTTTGTCTAAAACATAAAATCTTTTCACTTTATGACCCCTTTAAATATCTAGTGATTGCTTATCATGATACTTATTTTGTCACACACCACTCTGATTCTACACATAAATACATTGAAGCTGAATTAAAAAAAACATGTTGGAATTTCTAATAGACAATATATTTGTAATGTTCGGAGATGTCTTTCATCAAACTGTCGGTATTCCTATGGGAACCAAATTGTGCCCCTTTATTGACCGACTTGTTCCTTTATTCATACGAAGCAGACTTCATTCAGAAACTGCTGAATCAAAAGACGAAAAAGCTAGCGGTGTCCTTTAATTTCACATTTAGATGTATATCGACGACGTTTTGTCAATTAATAATGACAATTTTCATACATATGTCAATGCGATATATCCCAGCGAACTAGAAATTAAAGATGCAACAAATTCAAGGACACACGCTTCATACTTAGACATTTTACTTACTATAGACACAGACGGGAAATTGGCAACTAAGCTTTACGACAAACGCGACGATTTCGGCTTTCCCATCGTAAATTTTCCACATTTGACTAGTGACATCCCACAGTCACCCGCATATGGAGTTTATATTTCATAAATGATCCGATATGCCAGGGCGTGTTAAACATATGAACATTTCATATACAGATGTAAACTACTCACTGACAAATTATTGACACAGGGATATCGAAAACCACATTTGATGTCAACGTTCCGCAAATTTTACGGTCGGTATAATAGTTTTGTTTGCGATTACTCTGTTTCATTGGGTGAAATGTTGAGTTGTCTTTTCGTTGGCGGATGTTGAGACGTCTGTACGAATTGTGACGAGGATTCGTTCCTCACGTATTTCATTTGGACTTGACTGTGGACTCACGGCGGGTGTGACCAGTCGACAGGGGATTCTTACTCCTCCATGACACCTGATCCACCTCTTGGTTTCCAGAGGTCCGTGTTTGTCCATTTTTGCCGGGTTTGTATCTGTACATGGACATCCTTCGGATTTATACTTTGGTATCTGAGATGTTTTAGACTCCATGAGCAATTGCTTTTATATCCATTTAAAAAATAAAAGGTAATTCATTCATCATTTTAGTTGTAATACAAAGGCACATATGAGATGGAGAGTGTCTTGTTGAACTTATCAGTTTATAAAAATCAAATAAAGAATCAGAGCTTTATTGAAATATTTCCATTGACATATTTTGACATTTTAATCATTATATTTTACTGTATTGATCATATGCATTTCGATATAAGTCTGAATATTTCAAATGTTTAATACATCGGTTGTGTTGACTTATCCTCATGTCATAATAAACATAATTTTACTTTTACAAGAGGCATAACTCTAATTGTTTCATGGCTCGAATAAGAAATTATCTCCCTTCTCACTATCATTTAGTTATTGCAAATACATGTACATAATAACTTCAGCAACAATAGGCCCGGGAAGCAGGCAACAAAGATTCCTTAATGTAAGATAGTAATGGGCCAATATCATCAAAACTATTGCAGATACAGTACAGGAAATATCTTTGATCAATTCGATGTCTAAATTACCTTTTTGTATAGACAGGTTGTTTAATATGTAGATTGTATGCAAGATTAACTGGCCTTTAATTCTCATGACAATACTGCACATCTAGAATATTTAGATTTTGACACGAGTGGAATTATAAAATGTAACGTTTTTTCATAAAACGTGTTTTGTGCTTTCTACATTTACACTTTAGTATATTAAAGGGGCACTAGCTGTTTTTACCAAAAAAAAAAACATATTTTGATTTTTCCTACTTTTACTACTTGTTCTTGATGTACAATAACAAATAAGAGCTATACACAGGCATAAAAAATCTTATATTCCTATATATTTTGTGAAAATCAGGTCAGGTCCAGTGTGGTACTTATATACAAATAGTAAGGTAGAGTTAATCAATTGCAAGTGAAAAAGTACCAAACCTGGGTTTCTGAGGCAATTATCACCAAATACATAAGAATTTAAAAATTTGTATGCCTGTGTATATTTGGTTTTTTTTTTGTTATTGTATATTTATCTAAGTAGTAAACAAGGAAGGAAAAAATTAAAAAAAAACAAGATACATATAATAAATTATTGCGGAAAATGTGGACGTCACCAGTACTTCTGATCTCACGGACTTTCTACTTGTCCTATTTGTGGTAAGATATTTCCTGTTTTAAAATAATTTCACTTGAACTTTGTTTTAAGATTGTATCACACTTGAAACATATATATATATATATATATATATATATATATATATATATATATATATATATATATATATATATATATATATATATATATATATATATATATATATATAATAAATTATGAGTAAACATTTTAAGGTTTGTTAGTTAGGATATTTTCAATAGTTTTCCATTTGATTTTGAAGTGTTTTTTTTCATATTGATTGAATATGTATTTTTTTCAGCAATATAATATGACAAATTGTTATGCTATAACTGAATTTTGTCTGGTCTTTGTAAATATATAATATTTTACCAGTAGTAATACAACATTAATTGTATTGTATTTTACTAGGAATTCCAAATAAAATACTATTTATCGTGAAATGAAAGTTTTGTAGAACATGATTTAATCCATTGTTTTAGTTGTATCCATATTTGTTGAGTATGATAACTTTGGAAAACAATTAATGCTCCATTGTTTCTGTATCGAATACGCAGAAACTGCAAACTGTTTGATTTTATCTTGCAGACTATGATATTTTCATTTTTACATATTTAACGGACTTTAAACTTGGTAGCATCTTTCCCTTTGTTAAACGATAAATATCTAAAGCCACGTCGTTTTAGAATTTGTTTTAAAAACTTTACGCCGTTAATTGTAAGTACAATAGGTTATATAACCCCATTCCACAGTTCGTACCTAAATTATGGTATATCACTTTGACATGTGTCTTGCCTCCATCTAAGTGAATTGTATATTTATTGCTCATATAGTTACATGAAAACAAACGAACTATCAGATGATATATGCTCACTTCTCACAACTTTCCTCATAATAGAGGACGGAAACAAAGATGCCGTCACATGACAATCGTAGAGACACCACATATGATATTTTATTCGTTATTGATATTAAAATCCTGTTCTTACCTAAGTATCACATTGTTAAGCATTTTATCAAATCAAAAACCGGTACAAAAGTATGCACATACCTTAGTCACTTAACCATTTTAATCGTTCTGAAATACATGTGAAAGTAAAGATCTATCTACGGAAGAAATTGTGCATCGATATATGTTGATATATTTTGAGACTAAAGTATTTTGTATTAATCAAAGTATGCGGAAAGATTATGTTTTTAATTATTCTGGAAGTTTTATCAGGGCGCAGACATATCAGTGGCAGTTATCATCATTTCAAATTTGGACATAATCTTTATAACAATAGTAAGCAAACAAAATGTCTTCATTGCCAAGACATTTTATACTGCTCAAGTACTGTGGCATTTAATTTCAATCCTTATTTGCCTTCCATGTCCTATGGTCCAACTAAAATTAAATTGTCTGTGATAATATATAGGAAATCAGAAATTGAATATATAATTAAATCTAGACCTATAAATATAACGGCGTTTATTTGGTTCATGCTAATTGTTGACGTCCACACCTAAGATCAGATCTGTGGTAGAAGTTTAATCGAAAAATGTTAGGAATTTTATTGAAAACAGTTGCACTGGTGGTTCTTATTGACGCTAAATTTCCTTTTCAAGGTTTGTACTATTACGTTTATATCATCGCATAAAATATCTTTTTAGAAAGGATAATTATTTTTACAAACATCTATCTATCTATCTGTTTATCTATCTATCTATCTATCTATCTATATCTCTCTATCTATCTATCCATTTATCTTTATCATTTATGGGATATGACCATATTTTACAGAATAATTTAGATAGAATTACAAAATTACTTTCACTCTCTTGAAATCCCTTCTAATCTTCTACTATATATATAATCATCTGCTTCATACTTTCTGATTTCAGTATTAAATCAATATTCTATCCAATCATTATAGGAAATCTATCTAATCTAATCTAACCTAGAGGTTTTTTAAAACTGAGCAAAATAATCAATTTCTTTTTTTATTTTGAAGGTCACGGAAGGACGCCCCCCCCCCCCCCCCTAACCGTGCCCCCACACCCAGCCCAGGACAAACACACGTCACCCACCTAAACACCACCACTCCCACACAAGCATGACCCCCCACACTCAAACTCAATAATCACACCCCGACAAGCACAACCACAAACGTCCCCCAAACCCAAACACCCAAGAAAAACCACGTACAAAACAAAAACACCAACCCCCCCCACAAAAAATACGCACAAAACAACAAATCCCCACCACCCCCCCCAAATCCAATCACCCACCACCAGCATACACAACACCCCCACCCCCACACCACACACGACCCTCGCCCCCCCACATAACACACCCTAGCCAAATACCAAAAAAACCCAAGTAGGGACGAAAAAGTCAAGCACCCCGCTACACCACTACCGTCCACATCCCCCAAACATCCCCCCCCCCCCCCCCCCAACTGCCTTCCGCCCAACCTCACCCCACCCCCCCACACCCAACCAGACCACTCCCTTCCACACTCTCACAACACATCCACCAAAAACCAAAAACCCACCACAACCCCAAACAACCAATACAGCCACAGACCAAAACCAAACCACTCCCCACAAAAACCCCCCCCACAAACCTTATACAACCCAACCACAGCCTACGCAAAACCCCCGCAAAACGCCTAACCCCCCGAGCCAGACAAACCACAAGCAGTGGGTTCAATTTGAGTCCTTTACAGAATTTACACTTGACTGCTCATCATTTTCATGACAACAATAGGAAATATTCACCCGGATTACTTTATCTTTTAAAACACGGTGTTCATTGGAATAACCACCATACTAGCTCCCAACTAACCAACATGTATCCTCCCTCCAGTACAACAGAACAAGTTATCCTATCGCAAAATTCACATGAAAATGTCGGTCAGAATCAAGAACATATAGATTCTACACAACGTAGTGATTTCAATGTTTGGAAATCAGCATGGCTTAAAACACATTTTGGTACATGTGGAAAGCAACGTTTTCAACCCAAGAATCCTAACATAAGGATTATAGGTGGTACTGCATCAAGAAAGGGTAGCTGGCCATGGATGGTATTTGTTATTTTGAATGTATATTAAAACACAGGTACTATCTGTCTGTAATAAAATTCTATAAAAGTATAGTATACTCACCTTAAAGGGGCATTAACTGTGTTTTTCTTATTTCTTTCCTTATTTGACTACTTATATTGAGAGCCGACCTAGCTCAGTCGGTTGCGAGCTCGATTCTTGTTCGTGGTATCGTGAGTCCAGCCGGCAGCAGGTCAGATTTCTGTCCCTCGGATGAGACAGTAAAAACCGAGGCCCCATGTCACAGTAGGTGTCGGCATGTTAAAGAACCCTCACTTCTCAGTGGCCGTAAGTGCCGAGCATAGGCCAAAATTTGAAGCCGTTCACCGGCATTTGGTGACGTCTCCATATGAGTGAAAGATTCTTGAGTGGGACGTTAAACATCAATACAACAGCAACTATTTAGCTTGATATGCAATAACAAAAAAGAGCTATACACAGACATAACAATTTTTAAATTCCTATGTATTTTGTGCAAAATTGCGTGATAAATTCAGTTTGGCAATTATGTGCTAGCAGTTGATAAATTCAACCTTACTATTTGTACATGCATACCACACTGGACCTGGCCATAATATTACACAACATATAGGAATATAAGATTTGTTATGCCTCTGTATAGATCTTACTTGTTATTGTACATAAAGTACAAGAAATAAAAGTAGAAAAAATCGAAACACTCTTAGGCAATGCAAGTAAAATATTTTGTTATTTTCCAATACTTCGAAATTCGTAATAATATTGTATATAATAAATGAATAATTATGTTATTTCTCAGGTATCGCTGTACTTTCTGCCATTCAAACAAGCGATTTGTGCAGGGATACTCATTGATAGATCATGGATGATAACTGCTGCACACTGTCTGGATTTGTAAGAATATTTCTCTTTTTGAAACACACGCGCTCGAAATATATATATTGTTTCAGAAAATATACAGATTTATTAAAACTATCAAGAATTATTATTCCATGACGAATCATAAATACGAATGTGTCGTTATTGCATTTATTATTGAGATCTACACACAGTTTCTATTTATCGTTATAGCCATATTATATCAACGTGGAGGGGACGGGTTAAAGAACAAGGGAAAATGATAGTAAATGTAATAGAATTGTAATTTTTTTTTTTCATACATGTGCCATTACCACCTTCTCTCTTTGACAGACCGTTTTTACCACTAAGCATGGATATCAAACAGCATTTGGTCGTTCGAGTTGGTGTTCACAACGCTTCAAACTTCATTCAAAGTGAAACCGAACAGCGAACTCGTATCCAGTATTACTATAGACCATCGGGATACCATTCTACAAGTCCCTTTGCTTTCGACAACGACATTGTCCTCATAAAATTAGAAGAACCAATACACTATACAATGTATGTTCAGCCAATATGTCTTCCTACAGAAGACGAACGAGTCGGAAACTCCTGTGTTATTACTGGATGGGGAAGGAAAAAAAGTAAGCTTCCTTTTACAAATTATACAAAATATTTGTATATGCTATATGTGATAATTTCTTCTCTCTCTCTCTCTCTCTCTCTCTCTCTCTCTCTCTCTCTCTCTCTCTCTCTCTCTCTCTCTCTCTCTCTCTCTCTCTCTCTCTCTCTCTGATACCGTATGCGTTTGCACGCACAAACCTGATTATATGTTTTGAAGTTTTATTGTAATACATATTTTTATGCATTTAAGTAGCAGAGAAAATTAAGCTTTTGTTGATATTTACCCGATTGTAAGGTATTCGTCATATTCTCGTTGTCTCACCGAATTAGTATCTATATTTTGAATAGGACCCAATGACTCAGAAAGTGATGTAATAGATCAGTCGGCTTGGCCAGGAACACTCCAACAAGCAACGGTACCAATTATCAGTCATGATGAATGTGGACATAAGGAAGGGTACGAAAACAAAGTAACAAACAATATGATTTGCGCTGGGTATAGTTCCGGTCAAACAGATTCTTGTACGGTTAGTATTTTGTAGAGTTTTGCATCACCTTAATGACAATTATCTTACACATCTAGATGGTTTCTTGTAGAATTTTGAATCGGCTTAATTCAAAATGTTTAGGTTTTCATTGCGTTTCCAACCCACTCAAAGTAAAAAGTTAGTCATATTTATAATATTGTCATGTTGTGTATTTTTGATTTACTGGGTGGGTGTAAATACAAAATGTACAACATGACATGACCCAACAATAAACAAAACGATGAAGTCAAAAACAAACAACCTCGTCGATTTACAATATTTAAGTTGTTTTTTGCTTAGGGCTCGAGAATGATCACAATGGGATCCCTAATCATTATAAGAACAAAATTTGATAAATCATTGTAAATAAATTCAATAATGTAAATATAATGTCAGCTTCTTTGGTACAAATGTATATGCTTTGCAAGAAATGTGTTATCTTACGTATATACACCTACATTATGCACATGTTAGAAGACAAGCGAGTAAGAAGCTGTATCACTAAATATTCAATAATTACAGTATTAGTAATTATTCCAAATGCACTGAATAATTATTTATTCTACTATATCATTATAAACAATTTATAAAAGAAAGTACAAAACGTTTACAATCCAATTCTGTCAGCGTTGGGGATTTCCACATCATTCTTAGTATCTGCCATAGATAGGAAACGAATTAACATGTATTAATTTTACGGAAACATTTTATTTCGTTAAATCCGTCATGTTTGAATTATAATTTCAGGGTGATAGTGGGGGACCTCTTCAATGTGTAAGAGATGGACAGTGGCATATATCAGGTGAGTGAAACAAAGAGGTTATCCCATGCAGTGTATTCATAAATTTACATAAACGTGCAACTGATAGACCATCTTACAGATTATATCTAAACTTAGAAACGTTGTAATCGCAAAGACAATCGTTGCGTTTACAGACGAGCTTTCTATTATTTAAATCTCTCAGAAGGTTTTATTATCTGTTAATAAATAATTGATATATATATATATATATATATATATATATATATATATATATATATATATATATATATTCCCTTAACTATCTCATGTCCTGATTTGTAATGTATAAAATAAGTAGACTTGGACATTGATATCAATTTCATATAAATACGATCCAAATGAGTGATAGGTTTACTGAAAATTATCTAACATTAATATCGAAAGTATCATAAAAAATTATCAATATTCAAACAATTGTCTTACAATTTGACACATGGGATATTTATGAGATATATGATATTTTATATATCTATAGATTTAACAGGAAGGGCTTGATGTGATATATGAAGGCTATTGTATATGCTGTTATTAGATATACGTTTATTTCACCCGAAAGGTAATAAAATTTATATCATAATTGTAGAATTTTGTGACCCCGGCTTGAATAAACGTCTCTCCAATGACAGTATATAAAAAGTTTTCTCCCTCCTTTGTGTCACTACAAACTCATATCATAAATATCTATGTCAATAGGTCACCATTTTTATCTCCTCACGAATGCTAAAATATATATATTTTTTAAATCCATAACACTGTAATTGGTAAATGTACATCGTTGCATCAGAATTTGAATACCATTCCGTATTAGGTGCGTGAAGTTAGTTTGACGAGTGACGAATTGACAAGTTGCGATATCTTTTCTTAAAACTTTAGATCTATGTCTTTGTTTTAGAAAAAATAGTCACTCGTCACGAATTCCCCATGAGGTACGTTTGACTTCATTTTTCACAAAAAGACTTGATTAATATACAAAAATTCTAAAGACTTTGTTTTAAATTAAGATTTATATCTAAAATGTCAGAAGACAGTTTTTGAGCCAAGAAATCAAGTTTTTAGAAAACGAATTTCTCGTCACTTGCCAAACTGTATTACAACGTGGAGGGAAATGAGAAAAACGGACAAAACTTACAAGCTTTATATCATTTTTGTTAGCATCGCTTCAGAAACAACAGACACAAGGAATTTAAAAAGCTAAAACTGAATATTTATTTGCTATCAAAAGCTTTTAAAACACATTTAAAACTTTGTAAAAACAATTTACATACTCACATACTTTCACAGAAATAAAGAGAAATTCCTATTTTTTTCGACACATAAGTTCCGTAAAATGAAAATAAATACAGTCCATTTTTGTAAATTAATTTAACATATACACATCCTCCCAAACACAACATTGAAGACTCGATTAACAAAGACAAAACTATTTATTTAATCATCTGAATGGATTTTGTCTTCCCCTTTGAAAATATGAAGCGTTGAAATAGTATTAAAATGACTGGACATTGACTGACCACAATTGTTATAAAGCTGATAAGATTCCAGAAATCAATGAACAGGTGGTTAAAACTATGGCACACAAAATTCATATTAATGAGTTAAACCTAGTTTTTTTTCTCCAGTTAAACCTAGTTTTTCTAAATTAAACCTAGTTTTTATCCAGTTAATGTGGAATTGTTTGGAGAAGAACTAGGTTTTTATGAGAAAAACTATGTTTAACTGCGCCAAATACTCATTAACGTAATTGTAGCGCAGTAAAACCTAGTTTTTCTCTGTTAAACTAGGTTTTTCTCGAGAAAAACAGGGTTTAACTAATTTTTGTGATTTTTGTCACTCGTCAATCTGTTTGATAAAATAACGAATTGATGAAATTGGCTAATTCACCTAGAGTGAAGTTTGACTTCAAATATTGAGAAAAAGACCCGATTTATATTCAGAATATCTAAATGCATTGTCTTAAACCATGAAATAAAATTTTAAGAAAATATTTTGTCCCTCGTCAATCTGTTTGATGAATTGAATATAAAAACCTCAGATACCAAAGTGTAAATCAATAGAATGTCCAGGACATAGATACAAATCCGATAAAAAATGGACAAACACGGACCTCTGGAAACCAAGAGATGGGATCAGGTGCCATGGAGGAGTAAGCATCCCCTGTCGACCGGTCACACCCGCCGTGAGTCCACAGTCAAGTCCAGTGAAACACGTGAGGAGTGTATCCTCGTCACAATTGGTACAGACGTCTCAACAACCGCCAACGAAAAGGCAACTCAACATTTCACTTAGTGAAACAAAGTAGTCGCAAAGAAGACTATTATACCGACCGTAAAACTTGCGGAACGTTGACATTAAACGCGGTCTTCGATATCCCTGTGTCAATAATTTGTCAGTGAGTAGTTTACCTCTGTACATGAAATCTTCATATGTTGTGCACGCCCTGGCATATCGGATCATTTGTGAAATATAAACTCCATATGCAGGTGACTGAGGTATATTACTACTTAAATGTGGAAAATTTACGATGGGAAAGCCGAAATCGTCGCGTTTATCGTATAGCTTCGTAGCTAATTTCCCGTCTGTGTTTATGTTAAGTAAAATAAGTTACCATGAGGCACGTTTGACTTCAAATTTTGAAAAAAGACCCAGTTTATATTCAAAATGTCCAAAGACATTGTCTTGAATCACAAAATAGATCCTACGTTTTAAGAAAAAAATATTTTCGTTACTCGTCAAAATAAATTCACAAAATTTCATCACTCGTCAATTCGCCAATCGTCAAGCTAACTTCACAACTTTTCGCCACTTGTCAAACTAACTTAACCTTTTGTAGTATTTATGCATCTTTTCTCGATATCAGCATATAGTTCAAAAGTAAAATGATGAAGTTTCTAGCCTTTCAAAATGTTTAATCACATCAAGACTTATTACACAATTGATGAAATTTTACAATTCTGCTTATATTACTAACATAATACCTAAGTTATAATTATAAATGAAACAACAAATGCAGTTCATTCTAGAACTGAGTTCAAAGGTTCACTGCCGTGACATCACATCATACACAACATGTACAAGGAAAAGCTGGTCAGCGGTTTATTGTTTTAGAAAGCTTAGGTCCTACTTAAAATGTAAATGCATGGAATATTTGGCTTCAGATAAATTACATCAACATGATTAACGATTAACGAGTTGAGTGCTTTCATCTGAATAACACGACACTGAAGTTGTGGTACAAAGAAGGAGTTTCGAACGCCCATTGTCAAAACAGTGGGCTAATTAGCATATGCTACACTGGGTTTAACATATTTCCGTTATGTGTATGAAAAATGTCAGTGTGCGGTGCGTATATTTATTGAGGATGCGACCGGTAATATACTTTATATTATCAGGAAAGATCGTCAGATTTTCAGATCGATCACGGTGTTATTCTTTCACTAGATTTATGCTTTACACGAGCCATTCATAGAAAATATATATATATATATCCATAGGCATATCACGTGATATGTAATATACATGTCACGTGATATTTGATACACACATATAATTCATAGGTGTATTGTATGAGCCTACGCTATACCATATATGTAGGTATGAGAGGAGGCTAGTGGAATGAACAATACATAAGATATATTTATCAAGATAACATAAATGACAAAATGCATGGTATATCTGTCTCTTTACAGGGATAACAAGTTGGGGAGGACAACATTATACTGAATGCGCCGAGCCAGACCAACCTGGTGTTTACACACGTGTAAACAATTACTTTTTGTGGATTTTGAATGTTCTCTACAAAGATAGTAATTGAAAAGCGATGCATCTACGAGTTGTCGGCATATGATTGTTCTGCTTTTATCTTGTTTGATTGACGATGTTTTATTCTAATCCATTACTTCCTCATGCTTTATGGTGTTATTGTACTTTCAACAATTATCGTATTTCGATATTTTAAATGGTTTATAATTTGTTAAAATATAATACAAGCCATATATCCTGTTTGTTTAGAAACTGCCCATATCAGGTTTAATGTCAATGCATTAAAATCACATGATAATCTTTGCATTTAGGTTTAGATTTGATCAGTTCTTAAATATCTACTATTACTACTTTTATCAATTAAATTGTTTAAATGTCCGAGATAAATGGTTGAAAATCCTGACAGGTGGTCCCTCATTGATATGAAGAATAGTGGTAAATATATTATGAGGGTGCAATCTCTCTCTCTCTCTCTCTCTCTCTCTCTCTCTCTCTCTCTCTCTCTCTCTCTCTCTCTCTCTCTCTCTCTCTCTCTCTCTCTCTCTCTCTCTCTCTCTCTCAAAATTAATTTCATTATTTCATTACTGTAAATTGTTTGTTTGACAACGGATATCATATCACAGTCCAGTAAATATTTACTAGATAGACAACTCTACGGTCTATATATATATATATATATATATATATATATATATATATATATATATATATATATATATATATATATATATATATAAATACATTTGGTTTCTAAAATAGGTCATTGTCATTAAATTATTGTATTCGATCAATACATTTGTTTTCTTACACTTTTGTTCCAAGATTATCCATCGGTACTTCTTCATTTTTGCTTTGATATTCGATCAATACATATATATTATTATATATATATATATATATATATATATATCATAAGCAAAAATGAAGAAGTACCGATGGATAATCTTGGAACAAAAGTGTAAGTGAAACAATATGTGTTTGATCGAATACAATAATTAAATGACAATGACCTATTTTAGAAACCAAATGTATTTTGTTGTACGGGTCTTACAGAAACGAAACCATTACAGGTGGAAATAAAATATCCTGAACGTATATGGTTTGTTTCGACTGCTTTGTATTTTCAATTTTCGCAGTGGAGGTGTATTCACGGTTTTATTGCATTACAACATATGACCTGATTAAGATCCATTGACATTTCAATGGTTTACAATGTGTCCATCCGAATTTTCTTATACGAAATTCTGGACATCGCTATCTGAACATAGTTAATATATAGTATATGACCTATCATAAATTTCCATTCATATCATATTAATTACACGTATTTTGACTTTTCCCCTATTTTGCAAGCCTTATGGCGAGCAAAAATTGAAAATTGATAACGAGTTTCAATAATGTGATATGAATGGAAACTCGTGAAAGATTACCTTTATCATTTGATCTAACATATATAACTTCAATGGTATTTTATGATGAAAATTTATAATTTCCTTTCTGTCTAGTCGACCAATTTGTTCCAACTAGATCAAATACTTGCGCAGAAATATGGTAGATATTGCTTATTTTTTTAATGCACACATCTAGGTCTTCACTTTAAATAGTTATTAACATCACATAATACTTTATCAGATATTGAATTTAGAAGAATTATCTACTTGAATACAACAAAATGAATCTACACAACAATACAATTGAATACAATTTTGTGGTCCATATTCTATAAAAACATCTAATATTCCTACAAACAATTGGAAGTCAAATTTAACACGTGTACAAAATCGCCCGATGACAATTTTCCGCATCATAAACACTCAAAGATTTAAAATCATGAGAAAAAAGTTAATTTTAACATTGGTTATTATTTGTATATATGCCTTGTATTGTTTCGAATCAGTCATATACACCTGAACCTCTGAAACTAAAACTTGCGCAAGCGCGCGCGCGTGTGTGTGAATAGCCGGTTCCAACTGAAATTGGAGAAAGTGTACGTTTTTCAACAGGGATAGACTAGATAAAAGCTAGGTTATCGATCCATTATTACGCCCGCGGTATTATCTGGCATGCAAGTGATAAATGATCTGGTTCACCGTTTATTATATTAAAGATGTTCATATAAAATGGTAATGGGTCAATGGGTCCTTTAAACAGTAAGAAAGCGAAAAATATACAACATCAAAATTACTGCAAATACAAAATAATTGACACATCCCATTTTCGCAATGTATTTTGATGTTTTGATTTTGTCCGAGGTATGACTGAGGTGTCGAGTATTTTGACGTCATCCAATTTAATAATTATTCGCGCATAAATGGAAAAGTCAATTGAAAAATATCACGATTATTTTTTGTAATCACTAGTTGTAAATGATGGCACCAAAATTTCTGCTATGGAATCTCAAGGTTGTATAACAATAAAGACGATTTACTACATATGGGTCAAACTATGCTCTTACGTTTTATAAAACACGGAAGTCTCAATAGATCTGAATAATACTACAAACATATAAAAATCCTCGTGTATTGTCTTTTCTATCCGCCTTTTTGTATTAAAATTAATATAGCTGACGTTACAGCGATTGCGTATTGTGCTTTAATATACCTCAAATCTGTATGTCAAGTAATTGAGCTTGAAAGAGTAGCTGGAATCTAACATAATAGTGTCAATATTGTTTGATAGTCTGTGCGACAGTTTTATTTTGTATTTCATATTATACGTTTATCAGTTTTTACAACACAATAAAACAGATACCAAAGTATAAATTTCTAGGATGTCAAGGATATATGTACATATGTAGTAAAAATGGACAAACACGGACCTCTGGAAATCAAGATGGGATCAAGTGTCATGGAGCAGTAACCATCCCCTGTCGACCGATCACACCCACCGTGAGTCCAGAGTCAAATCAAAATAAATTACGTCAGGAACGAATCCTCGTAACAATTGGTACAGACGTCTCAACAACCGCCACCGAACAGGTAACTGAACATTTCACTTAGTGAAACAGAGTAATCGCAAACAAGACTATTATACCGACTGTAAAATTTGCCGAACGTTGACATCAAAACTAAATTAAAAATAGAGTTAAAAATCAAATTAAACAAAGCAACGAGGACAAATGCACTGTATAGTTAGATTATATCTTAAGTCAAAAGACGATGAATGTATGTAAAATGTTCATATCAATTTAAAAAAGAAAAAATATATATGCAACAAACGTTATCTAAGATAAACGACACGAAATTATTGTTGTACAACTCAACTCATATTAAACTGTATTGTATTGGTCTATTTGGAATAACTATCAAACGTGTATGTAACAACCTCTACAAATAAATTCCATA
Source organism: Atrina japonica (assembly GCA_030159075.1). Classification (NCBI taxonomy): domain Eukaryota; kingdom Metazoa; phylum Mollusca; class Bivalvia; order Pterioida; family Pinnidae; genus Atrina; species Atrina japonica. Next base: position 261,010 of record BROG01000539.1, read on the forward strand.
TGCCAGAAGGCAAAAATCACAGGATATAATTGTATTCAAATAATAATTGTATCAGTGTCATTTCTGCTTTATCAATTTCCAAATTGTACAATCGTGATCCGTCTGAAGGACGTGAGATAATATACTAGGATAGGACGTATGGAAAGTAGCACTAACTGGGCTGCACTGAATTTGCCAATTATCATGACGAAATATATATGTATAATCTTATTGTGCACCTGCACAACACGTAAGTAACAGTTTAATCTAAATATCTATTTATAGCAAACGCTTTGTCCTGTTTCTGGTAATGTTTGTAAAACGGTGATAGACTTGATCCTGGATACTTAATTGTATCGTCAAATATTTGGGCAGATTATTGTAATGAAGATGCCATCATATTTCACAGGAATACAAATATTATAAACAAGACGATCATTTCGGTCAATTAGACTTCATCAGTTGAGCTCCAGTTTAAAATGGCTATTTTCTAAAGAGAAAGTGGTATCATACAATGCCAAATAAAAATTTAAAAGTATAACCCAAATCCGTCTAAGAGTAACCACTGTAAAAGGTTGACTATCTTAGCTTCAGACAACTTTGGAATTTAAATGGTGTTATCAGTGCCAAATATTACTTTTGTATAAGATCATCAGCTGGTACCGAAATACCAGGTACTAGGTTTATGTATACCCTCGGGGACTCAAACGGTCCACCAACAGTGGCAACGACCACGTGGTTATAAATATTATAAACATTATACCAAAGTTATAATGCTCAAGACGATCGTTACTGTCAATTAGACTTCATCAGTTGAGCTCCAATTCAAAATGTCTATGTATTTTCTAAAGAGAAAGTGGTATCATACAATGCCAAATAATAAATCTAAAAGTATAGCCGAAATCCGTCTAAGAGTAACTACTGTAAAACGTTGATTATCTGACATTTACGAAGTTGCAAAAGAATACGGTATACGTCGATATAGGGTTTAGATATTCCATGATTTTTGTCTTCTTACAATGTTCTATTTGTACTGGTAGCAAACTCTTCTTTACAATGTTTTTCTGGGATATTCTTAGAATTTGCTAGAGTCTTATTATATATATTTTTTTACTTTTATCAACTGAAATTCATCGGGTGATTCTTAAAAGGGCATTAGATGTTTTTTTTCTTTAAAAAATCCTTTTTGCTACTTAGATTGATATAAAATAACGAAAAACGAAAATGAAATACACACAGGCATAAAACTTCTCAGATCGCTATATAATTGTTAAAAACTTGTTAATTAACCCAGTTTTGCAATTATTCACTTGCAATTATTTAATTCAATTGTTCTATATGTTTATGTATACCACACTGGACCTGACCTCATTTTCACAAAATATAAGAAAATATAAGATTGAGTATGTCTGTGTATCAAGCATAGGTAGTAAAAGGAAAATAGAATCGAAATAATGTTGGAAATACAGTTAATGCCTTTATGAATAAGTTTATGTTACCGAGCCCAGATAGCATAATGTCAAATGACCAAATCCATTATTGGATTTCGGTCAATAAAACGTCATCAATTGAGGTCAAATTTAAATTAGAAATAAAGTTTAGAAACATAATGTGTTATCATAAAAGGTCAAATATTATATATATATGTATTTATATATATATATATATATATATATATATATATATATATATATATATATATATATATATATATATATATATATATATATATATATATAATAAAAACAAAAAACTATCTCGGAGTAACCACTGTAAAGTATGACAATTTTAGCTTCTGGGATATTTTAAGAATCCAAATGGTGCGATCCATACGAAATACTACTTTTTTTACTTACTAATGTTTAAATAATCAGCTATATGCCTTGTGAGTGTTTGCCATGACAAAACTACGATGTTTAATTTTATTTCCGGTTTTCTGTTCTTGTTTGTTGAGTTACAACTGTGTGCGATTTTTATTGGTGTTGTTTACGGCCATGTAAACAGCCATGCTTGTCAGATGGTATAAACAAATGTTTAAATAAAAGAAAGTAATAATCTTTACTCCTATAGTTTGTGTTCCGCTGAATGATGAATGGAATAAAGGACACGTGACTGTCAGAAACCTTCCAAACGACGATAACTGTGGTGTTCAACATTATAGTCCGCGCGGATCAAGAAAAAGAATTGTCGGTGGTGTCGAGGTGATCCCAAACAGTTGGCCATGGATGGTAAGATGACAAGTTACATCCAAAGCTGTTTATCGTAAAGTTTTGTTTTGTTTTTGTTTTTTGTTTGTTTGTTTGTTTTTTTATCGTTGTTTTACATCCCGCCAGGTCCGGGAATCGAAGTCAGGACCTTCTGCTTCTGGGTCGAATGCTCCACCAGTGGATCACTACAAACGATGATAGCATTAAATACATTAACCACGATGATTTAAAAAGATATAGTGAATCTATAACAAACATAATTGGTTTAAAATATATCCAATTCAAAAATATCTTTGTATAGGTAGGTGGATATACATCTGTATAACTCTAACAACAAATGCACAATATATATATATATATATATATATATATATATATATATATATATATATATATATATATATATATATATATATATATAATTTCAAATTCGTGTATAAAAGATATTAATCATTTCTTTTAAAAGTAATGGACACGGTCGCTGGCGCTATGTAGATATTTCTATTGATTTAGATTTGAAATAATGAGAAAGTACGGTAACCCAAAATACGCATAATATAATGAAATATTAAATGCATTTATTATGGAAATAAACCTTCTATGTGTACAACATGGGGCAGAAATACTGAACACCTAAAATTGTGCTGAGGGGAAATAAGCCGTGCGACCTGACGGGTTATTAGAATAAAAATAATTTTTTTTCATTTATAAGTGAAATTAAGGTGATTAGAATAATGAAGAAGTACAAATATCCGTAAAAAGATATATGAATATTTGTAATACTTTGCTAATTATAGGGTTTACAGTTGAATATTTGGAGGGGGTCAAAGGAAAATAGATATTGTTTGGTGCAAAATACTAACACAAGTGAAAATTTGAAGTAGAAATGCAACGACAACCTATAATTTTGATTGCATATTTAGCAAATAAAATATTGATCTTTCAACACAGTGTATTTATTCGACCCAGAGTTAGTATGCATGGGAGTAACCCGATGTTTTGTGAAGTAGCATTAAGGCCTGTTGAGAATTAGTTATAGGTGCCTGTGCTAATGGGCGAAAAACACCAGATGACAACAGGCACGTGCGCTACTCTTAGTTATATTCCCATTGGACATGACATGGAACGCTCTAAGTCCAGCATATAGACAATATTGAAATTAGAAAAAATGTCATGGATTGTTTTCATGTTAAAAGCAATAGTTTGACACATGTTGTAATAAAACTATTACGAACATTTCCCTTGAGAACCATTCCTCTTTAGTGTTGTCTGATGAGTAACCGACTGAGGTTATTCACAGAAAATTGTTTTCGGTTTTGGTTTCTGGTTTTAACATGATTTGAACTAGTTTCGTTAAGTTTGAAGTTATGCAGTAAATGACAGGCTGTATATTTTCAAGATGATTGAAATATTAGAAATAGTTGTGACTCCTGTTTAAACCGGTTTAAGTGTATATTTTGTCGACGTTTACAGTTTCTGAAACATTATCTAATCTTTATTGAAGCATAGTTTCAAACATTTGTTAACAAACAAGAGTGTCATATAGCGAGTTACATTCCCCTGTCTCATTACTACTGCATCTTAATCGCCATCTCCGCAAGCTTTTTAAACCACTGAAACAGCCTCCAGAGACTTTGTTCGAAAATAAAACATAAGTTTACTTGATTTACTATATATCCTGTCCATATTGTAGTAAATGTTTATAATTCAATTATAAGGATTAATTTTAACATCTTTACTATTTACTGAAAGTTAACTGGCATGGGCCACGGTAAGCTTTCTTGTATTGGGCTCCGAATTTGATGAAGTTCTTTGAGAATATTTTAACAATTAAGAGATTTGTTCAATACTGTTCTTGGATCCTGTTACTAATAGTGCGGAAATCATAGATTTTGATTTTATTTTCAAGAAATTCATCAGAATTTTTCGCCTTTGACAGGTATTGATGAAATTTGATGGTCATTTAACATGTGGCGGAACATTGGTTCGTAACAACAATGGAACTATTTTAGTCGTTACCTCTGCTATCTGCGTTGACGGGTAAGATGTATTTGTGTGTGTGTGTGTGTGTGTGTGTGTGTGTGTGTGTGTGTGTGTGTGTGTGTGTGTTTAATTAGATATTAGATAATCATATATGTGTAATAGACATACTTTGTTCCACAAATGAATCGAATCTGGAGGGGTCGATCGACAGTGTCAGATTTTGGCTAAATACCAAACTGTAAGGGGTTCTATAGTTTCCAGCATCACATCAGGTCAGTGCATATCTTAAAAGCGCATTACCTGTGTTTACCACATCACATTACATTTTCCGCACCGAGGATCTCCACACTTTTGAATCCGATTTCGAAGTTTTGCTCTTGTTAATAGTTTTTTTTTTCAGATGATTTTCATACTCATATGAAACTTATATTACTTCTAAGATCATTCATATACCGCCTCGCATCGGCGTGTAAAACACAATCTATACTTGACGACCCTACGTCTGTTGGCATTTCCGTAATTAATCCCAGCCTATTCTTACATAGTGAACTTGTCTTGTAGTAAGAAAATACTACATAAAAATAACAGATATCAAATTATTAATCTTCGAAATGTTAATTTTTATCTATTTAACGAATGGGCGCTTCTCAGAGTGCATTTATTGTCAATATGGATGCCATTTGGGTGACAGATAAATACAATGTAGAATGGCGCCCGCTAGCGCGCCATGAATATTTATCTGTCGCCCAAACGGCATCCATATTGACAATAGATCTAAATGCATTCTGACAAGCGTTCATTCGTTATATTTACACAGTTTTCAAACTGAAAAAATAAATAATGGAATGGTAAATCTCGCGTTGTACGTGATCGGTCTCATTATAATGGAACAGCGAAATTTAAGGTAGAACATAATATAAAGTTTTTGAATGTTAGTGTGACGTCATGTTATGAATGAAGCTACATCATTATACGACGTAATATGAAGAACTGATGAGAACGCCGTCTAGTTAAACACCAAGTCTGTGGGAGAATTTTGCGGGAAATGTAACCCTAATAATCAAGTCGTTATATTTCACTCATTTCGATCACTAAATTAACCCCTGAATGCATACACTATCAGAATTCTTCAACTGGAAGAATTTTTTACTGTGCCATATTGTGACGCAAAAGTAATTTTCATAGCACTCGCGTTTTTTCAAATTACTGGTTAAAGAAAGTTGTGATTTATCGTAAAATTACAACTGTAAAGATTTGCAGTATACGGTCAATATATACTCTTTGTTTTCTTTCGAACATTTATTAATCCAATTTGAAACGGAAATCCAAACTCCGCAGACTCATATATTGAACGTCTCTGATTGGTCACCTGATTCACATGGCAGCTAAATAATTTTTAACATATAACGCGTTCAAGCCCATTGGAGGGACTTTGACTGGAAGAGGTCGCTGTAATCATTCGAGTTACGGGAAATGTAATTATATGGCGTTGTGCACCGAGCAACAAGTAACTTCGGGGACAAAATATCCACCTTCAGAGATACATAATCGGTTGTCAAAATATAAAAATCAAAGATACCAAAGTATCAATCTTCAGGGTGTTACTTTTCTATATATACGATGGTATCTGCCAAGCGACAAGCAATTGTTTACATTATGTTCAAGTGTTACTATCCGTAGTGATTTGTAACAAAATGTTATCAAAAATTATTTGTCCTTTCTCATTTATATAAATGTTTTAAAAATACTCGATCTGAAGAAAAACTGGTACCTGGTATGTCTGATTCTTTTATATTTAAGTAATGTTTCCTATGTATAGTACAATAAAAAAAACTCCTTAAAAGCCAACTATGGACTAAATCACATTTTACAGGAGTTACTTTTTGTGGTTTTGGGAACTTGGGTACCCTATGATTGGTTTGGCAATACATTAAGGTTAACTATTTGACCTTGTATGATACCACTTCTTATTTCGGAAACCATCTGATGAAGTCTTACGGAAAATTACAAATCTATAACCTTGGTACCACGTTTGAAATATGTAGGACATCAGAGAAATGTTCTACACAAATTTATATTCTTTATCCTAACTTAACATAGCATTATGATTACTTGTCTCGATCTGTTGTTTTCCGTGTTCGTTCATTGTGGAATTAGAACTAGACAGGGTCAAGTAATATTTTCTCCAGAAGTTCTGAAACTTTAAGATTTTTTGTTCTCTTCACGTCCAAAATACACATTCCTTTAATATTTCCTTAACTCCTGAACACAATGGAACTGTGTTTTTACAATATGCATAAAGCCTGTTCAAAAATGATGGATATAGTATTTGAAATTATGCCATTGGCTGTATGTAAATGTATGCGTTTCTTTTCAAATCATTTTCGTGCCATAATGTTGACTATGTACCATGGAGCAACGAATTACTCGCAGTGATTCATTGTATGTTGTATATAGAATTTGTTTTGTGACCCCAGCTGGACTAGACTATATAAATAATAAAATGATAACAAATTTTTTGTATGAAAATAAAATATTTTTTATGAAAATTATTAAATCATTCTTTGGTCTTTTGTTTTGAAATCCTTTCTGATGACAGTCATTTGTATACTGTTCTTGCCAAATTTATTTTAGTTTCACGATCGATACCATGTCAATTTAACGTCTTTCGAGTGATCAGTCGTACTAAATTTTGTAGTTTATTGCTAATTTCACTGTTTTTTTTATTCTATTCACATTTGTTTATTTCATACACATTTCTCTATATCGTTGGTAGTTTGGTTTTATACTAACAGATTTCTGTTTTGATTACTGTTAACCATGTAGCTTTTCATTTCCATTCTGATTGAATGTATGTGTAGGTGCCTGATTACGGGTGAGTGTGTGTATAGATGTGTTATGTTATTGTAATATTTTAATCCTGAAGAAGGGACAGGTCGTCCCGAAAAGTTAACTCCAATTTTTGTACTTGGAACTTGTGCATTGGATTGGCAATTTGTAACACACAGACACACACATACACACACATACTAATAAAAATAAAACATTCTTTAATTAGAGATCTAATGTTTGTCTTCCGGTTTTAAATAAGTAATCTTCTAAACATCTATTATGTTAGAGAAAATTTATGACATTTATTACATTTAGATATATCGACGACGTTTTGTCAATTAATAATGATAATTTTCATACATATATCAATGCGACATATCCCAGGCAACTAGAAATTAAAGACAACAACATCAAGCACATACGCTTACTTCTTTGACATTTTACTCACTATGGACACAAACGGTAAATTAACAACCAGGTTATACGTTGAACGCAAAGATTTCCGCTTTTCCACAGTACATTTTACACATTTAAGTAGTTATATACCTCAATCAACGGCATTTAGTGTTTATATTTCACAAATGATCTGGTATGCCAGGGCATTATCAACATATTAACATTTCGACACAGGGATATCGAAAACCGCGATTGATGTCAACATTCCGCAAATTTTACGGTCGGTATTTTAGTATTGTTTGCGATTACTCTGTTTCATTAAGTGAAATGTTAAGTTACCTGATCGATGGTGGTTGTTGATATGTCTGTTCCAATTGTGACGAGGATTCGTTCCTCACGTATTTCATTTTGATTTGACTGTGCACTCAGGCCGGGTGTGACCCGGCGACAATATACAGAGGTAAACTACTGACTGACACATCATCATCATCATCTGATTCAGATTATTGCAACAACTATGATACAATGTACATTAATACAAATAAACACATTTAGCTTTCATCTTTTATCAGAATTTTGGGTGATGCTACAAGATGGGAACTCAGACTTGGTGTGTACAGCAGACACAGTGCAGAACACGAGATTTACTTTGAAAAATTCAAGATTAGAAGGATAGTCAAGAATTTAGACTATAACCCCAGTAATCTACAAAATGACATTGCTTTAGTTTTCATTGATGGTGATGTACAAGTCAATAATGGTGTCAGTCCGGCTTGTGTAACAAACAGCATGTATCAAATAGGCGAAAACTGTGTCTCTTTAGGATGGGGCCTTAAAGCAGAACGTAAGTATATATTTATATGATGGTGATGTACAAATCAAAAAATGGCGTCAGTACGGCTTGTGTAACAAACAGCATGTATCAAAATACCAATACCTTGGTATCTGACACTTTTTATATATAGTTATCACGCAAAAAGTAGTTTAGTAGATAAATAGCAGTAGTTTAGGTAGCATAGTACTTCTTCCTGCAGAATAATGTACGTCTCTGATTTCAGAGTCTTTAACTTATGTTATAATCTTTATTAGTGCAGCATGTTTCTTTGAAATATATGACTGACCGCATGTATTAAAAATATAACATGATAGCGAGCAGAATATAAAAATATAAAGCAATATTAAGTGATGTCATCAATCATCAGAGGGTGAATCGTCAGACAGATTGCAAGAAGTGTATAAACCAATCCAAGATCCCAGTATCTGTTCAACTCAGTATGGACCGCTTTACGACAATGCAACGATGGTTTGTGCTGGACTTAATGACGGAGGAGCGGGTCCCTGTGAAGTTAGTCACCAATCTATCTCTCCTCCTATTCATCTCTATCCACTAGTCTTAGTCTCTCTGTCTTTGTTTCTCTCTTTGTCTTTGTCTCTCTCTCTCTGTCTTTCTCTCTCTTTATTCTCTATATTTTTATCTATATATCTATCTATACATCTTCCTTTCTATCTATCTATCTATCTATCTCTATCTATCTATCTATCTATATATCTATCTATCTATCTATCTATCTATCTATCTATCTATCTATCTATCTATCGGTCCATTCTCTATTTATATTATTGGCTTGCAATTTATTCAATAATTTATCCATATCTGATGTACATCTGATGTATGTTATTTCAGCGTGATAATGGCGGTCCCATGCTTTGTAAAAGAAATAACAAGTGGTATTTGACAGGTATGTTTTCCAACGATATACATGTCTAATGAGAAAGCTATTGAATTTAGCTTCACTATTGATAACAAAAAACGTGTTTTGACTCCTTAGACTATATCAATTTTGTAGTTTTTGCAAGTTTCGCATAGTTTTGTTCATTATGCTCATGTTTTTATTCCTTTTTTGTCTAAAGACATTTTGATAAAGACATTTTATTAACCATGTAGCATCTCATTCAAATTCCGTTTGTGTGTATGTGTGGGGTGTGTGTTTGCGTGAGAGTGTGTATGTGTGTATGTGTATTATTTATGTTATCTTAATCATTTCGCTTTAGAAACGGAGGGGTCGCCCCGAAAATTTGACGTAACGTTAGTCCTTTTAGTGCGATATATAAATCCTCTCATGACTTGAATCTATTTGCCTAGATCCGACAACCTAGGGTTTATAGTGTTGTTGGTTTTAGTGCTCTATCTATCTATCTATCTATCTATCTATCTATCTATCTATATATATATATATATATATATATATATATATATATATATATATATATATATATATATATATATATATATATATATATATACAAACACGCACACAAATATATATATATATATATATATATATATATATATATATATATATATATATATATATATATATATATATGATCTTGTTTTTCAGGTATTATAAGTTGGGGCTTCGGTTGTGCAAATGCAGCTTTTCATCCGGTATATACAAATGTATTCAATTATGTCACAAACGGATGGTTACGCACTAACGGAGATATATAGATCAACAAAAGAGCAACGTGGATTTCGTATCGTTGATTTAACTATGCATGCGATGGATATATGTTATCTCTGTTGTTTAATATATAGTGTCACAAATCTGCTGTTTTATCATTATACATACCCGCATTTAAAACGATTCATCAATAGCCGAGGAATAATTTTTGTGAAGGGATGTGTTAAAAAATATCAGATGTAACTTTTTTTCTCTTAAATTGATATCTTAAACAATTACTGTAGTGTTATTTTTAAGAGGGATACTTCAGACCCGGAAATTGTATTAACTACTATCCGCACGGTTCACCTCGGAAATAGTAAAATATCTCTATTTTTGTTCATTTATTCTAAAACATAATCGACCACCTCCATGCAATTTGTCCGATTTCCATAACATTTAGTGAAATCATAAAAGAAAGATTATTGAAAAATAAATATTTGGAAGAAAAAACATGGGAAATGAAGAGTCAAGAGTTTCAAACCACTGAATACGCCTTTCCATAGAGGTCATTTTTCATGGCTCATGGAAAAAATTCTGGGCAGCCCTGATTCGTTCATATGTTGACATTTCAGAGAAGACTTGTCCGACAAATAGATACAAAGTGATTCTTAAATATGCATGTACTCGGTCCACGTGACGACCTACCACTTGTTATACTGAATGTGCAAGAAATCGCTCTGTATTCTTGCAATAAAGGGAATAACAGTCAGCATGTAAATATTATCAGTTTATACAATTTTAACAAATACATTGCAGATCATTCTTACAAACACTTAAAATATGAAATCAGACGTAATTGACGTAACCACTACTAAAGACACTGATTTACAGAAGATTTCATTATTTTCCGGGTATTCATGAGTTAAAAGGAAGTGAACATGCAACACGCATGAAATCCCTTTAAATCTTAAACTGAAACATTAAAATGACTAAACCTAAAGAAGATTGTTTCTGTAAATTAGACTTCATCAGTTGAGCTCCAATTTGAAATTAAAAGAGAGTGGTATTATACAAGTCCAAATCACTCTTAAAGTAACCGCTTTATAAAAATATGGGTATCTTAGCATTTGAAGAATTTAGAATTTAAATAGTGTTATCAGTGCGAAATATTACTTTAGCATAAGTTTATCGGCTGCTATGTTTAAAATTCATATTGTATGTCTTTGCAAATTACCGAAACTTTCTTTAAAAGAACACCATTTTACCAACAAATGGATGTGCCATCGTAACTATCAATATCTCTTTTGTTGGAAATCATTTTACTTTGGTTATCTATATTTGCTAACAATACTTGAATTCATATTGGTATACCGACAAGATAGAACAGAAAGAAACTAAATATAAACATTTGATAACCTTCGAACATCTGTTTTTTTTAATTAACAGGAAAGTCCGAAGAATACTTGAGGTTGAAATTTTAGAGAGGTTCGATCATTGAATCTACTGTAGAATTTTGAAGTTGTTTGGAAGATGGGCCAAACACACCATGAGAAACACATTGCCTGAAGAGATGGAACTATTTCTTAATGCTCCAGTTTCTTTAGGAAACCTAAATGATATAAATATATTGACCATATCCATCTCTGTTCCATCACATGAATAGAAAACATTACCAGTTTCAGCGAAAATACATTGTTTTTTATATATCTTGCTTGCGTTTTCTAAACGTTACATGAAAAGGTTCAAGATCCTACCATTACACATGTGGGACCTGTTTTGTCTTTTAAGGTTCCGGGACCTCTTTTATGTTGTCGCTTCCTGAACATGAAAACAAAAACTGGCGCCACATGCTGGTGCTGGTATACCGACAAATTTTAAAGCAGAGTTATCAGCAGAGGAGCTACGTCATATGTTAGCTGAGAGTGACGTTTATTTCACAATCATCTAGATAACTAAAAATGTATGCGTTGATGAATTCATCGAAGGACAACAAAGTAAAGACAAAGCGACGATTGGGAGAGACGTGCGGAACGTAAAATGATGCTTATAGGATGCCAAACGAAGGCCAAGGCCCATGGAACATATAATATAAATAGAGATTCTACAACGAGCGTTTGTTGATTATTATGTTTATCTAACTCCTAACTCAAAATTTGAAAAGACACGAGGTTTTCCAAGTAACAAACGAGAGTTAGAATGATAATCAACTTACACGGTTTGTTAAATCTGTTTCTTCCATAACTGAAAACTTGCGTGGTATGGAACATTAGCCTACATCACGTCTAAACACCATCGAGCTCGGACTCTCATGATCGCGTCAAATCTGTACCTCGCTTCAATTACAATATTTCCAGATTACATCAATATGCAGACCTGTAGGAAACCCGACATTGTTAGAGACTTAAATAATGAATCCCTTTACCTCCAATTACTTTTATCGCCAACAACTGTCTTAATGCAACTCTATGTACAATCATTTTTTTACAAAGTTCACGTTGCTATTTCGACCAATGTAAATGCTCGGAGTGTGTTAACCATGTGTGGTTAACACGAACACTTCAAACAACGGTGTTTTCGTTTAATCAACCGATTTTTCATGGTTTAACTATACATGTTAAGGTAAAATTTATCTATACCATATCATTACTAAACTCAAATTGCTAACACATACGCTTGTGGCTTTGTTTTGGGGTAATCCCTGTTGAAACAAATTGGAATAAAGAAGTTTTGTTTTTGTTTATTTTATTTACTTTATATCTTTATCAATCATCGTCATCGTCATCATCATCATCATCATCATCGCCAGCAGCAGAATTATTGTCTGATGCAATGCTTTAAGTTATTTCATCTTCGATATGCAAACCTGATTTTGATACGATGTTTCTGATATCAAATGTAATATTCACTTTTCAGTCATCCTGGAAGCGCTATCATTTTCAAAATAACTAAATTTTATAATAAACTATGATTTCGGACTTTGTGATGTTGAATAAAAAGAAAGTTTTCTTTTCCCTTTTGGACATTAAATGAAAAGCTATTTTGGTCAGCCGATCAATCCCATACCCCCTGAACGGATGATATTGTAGCAGTGATGTAAAATTCATCGCTAAAATGCCTGAATAAATTATTGCTAAAAAGCAATATAGAAAGTTTATCCAATAATAGGAAACCGCAATACTTTTGCTAAATAAACGCAATTAAATGTTTGTTATAATGGACTTGAGTTTTGATTATCGTTTGGAACTTCTTAAATTTTACCTTCATATTATGTCTTTATGTTTTTATTTATATTTATCCAGCAATGTAGCAACCGGGAAAAACAAGGCACTGTTTGTTATTTATTATTTTTATCTTGAACTTTTTCCGAGGATTATGGTGCAGTCAAATAAGGACACATGTTTACAATTTGTCTCAGCAACTTTATTTTCTTGAATTTACCTTTTGAAACATTTTATACGAAGAAAACAAATTGTGAAATTCAAAACTAAATGCTTAGAAACAATACCAAAATGTAATGCCTTTACCAATTACCGAGCAACAAAAACTTGACAGAAAAATATCTGGCTCTCTGACGACTTTTTGTCTTCATTTTACAAAACATAAAATTTGTTTATCACAACAAAAAGCTTTCGCTTGAATATGATTATCAAAAATTGCTTTTATGAACATGTGTAAAAAATATCTTAAAATATCCAAAGGTTTGTTGTTTACCTGTTTAGCACACTCAAGGTTTTTCCATATGCGACTTGTGCTATTTGGGTAACCAATTTTGTATCAGTAAACCAGTACGATGAACGTCTTTTTACTGGATACTATGAGGAAAATTTAAAAGGAATACCACGTGTAAATGGATCTCGAGAAGAAGTTGTGAAAATGTCTAGCACTATTACAAAAACAGGTATCTTCAATTTACTTTGGTGCCTGTGACCTTGGCCATTGACTGCATGACTTTGTAACTTTTGTTACATTATCCTTTCCTCCGACAACAACTTGCAAATATATCTTCTATACACATATTTGAGTTAGTAGGTCATTTGAATAAAACTATACCATTTGCCATTTGAAGCGCTGTCTTGTGCCTCGCGTATGAACATATTTTGTTGACATTCGCTAAATCGTAAATATTGGCTAAACAATCATGCATATTAAATTTGAAAGAAAACTGACCATTGATTCATGAAACGATTTATAGAGAGTGCCAGGTTTTGGACTTTCTTGGTCCCTACGCATACATACCTGTTCGGTAGCGCTTGTGGATTCTTTCAGCCCTTATTTGTTATTGATAACAATTTTTCTTTCGGAAATATATCTATGTTAAATTCGAGCTATACTGATAAAGTCTAATTGTAGGAAACGATCGTCCTGGGCTCCTTTGTAAAACTGTAACTTTGGTATAGTTAATGATATTCATTTGAATATGACTTTAGATTCACAGCGGGTGAGACCAGTAAACAGGGTATACTTACTACTTATACCACCTCTGGATTCCCTGCTCTACCTGTTTGTCTCACATCCATTTTTTGTCGGATTTGTATTTGTGTCCTGGACACCCTGAAGATTTATAATTTGGAATCTGAATGTTTTATATTCACTCGAGTGTATCCGACACAACCATCTCTTGTGACATTTGGGTGATCTTGATGTTTGATTTCAATACTTGTACTTTTAAAGGTAATCACAATGACCTTTAGATAATTCTTAGACAACTTTCTCAAATGAATTCTTTCTACATTAAAGATAAGTTTTGAGTTAAATATACAATTTGCATAAAACTGCACCCTAAACCATTTGAAGCGCTCAATCGAGGATTGTTGATTGACAGACATTGTTTTCATCCGCATATATTGTAGTTAAGCATATTAACTTTAAAGAAATCATATATTTCGCCCATGAGAATTATAAAGATGAACCAGATTTGAACCTTTAGGAGTCATTAAGTTTGCTTACGATTGGTGCAATGGATCTCGAGGAGAATTTGAATATGTCTAACAAAATTATAGAAACGGCATTTTCAAATTACGTTTTGTCTGTGACCATTGACCATTGACTACATGACCTTGTAGCTTTGTCACAATGATCCTCCGAGAATATCTACCAACTGTCACTTATATCTTTGTATAAGAATAACTGAGTTAATTAGTCAATAATACTGTGCCCTATGTCATTTGAAATGCTCCCCCATGGTCCGTTTATGACCAGATTGTGTTGTGATTTGCGAACTTTGTATATATTGAGTTAACAATCATGCATATCAAATTTTAAAGAAATCTGATCTTTCAAAAGAAGAATATCTTTTTTAAAAATATTACTTTTTTGTGACTTTTTGGTCCCTTATCATAGATACCAGGCTGACGTCATTACTGACTTGTACATCAAAATATAAACTAAGTCCATGTCATTCCGTAGATTACTGGGGTTAAAATCTAAATTATTGATTATCTTTCTGATCTTGATTTTTTCAAAGTAAATCTCGTGTTCAGCACTGTGTCTGAGTTCCCATTCTGTTGGATCGCCCAATATTCTATAAAAGATAAAGCAAATGTAAATACACAATGTATGTTGTTTATTGAAGCTGAATATACAAAAATAAGACGAACGACGACAACAGAATTATAGGAGGATACGAAAGCATAGACGTAATATTGATCTTGCTTTCGCCTATTCCCATAACTCTTAACTCGTTTAATTGTGAAAAAAAACTACAGTGAAACCTGCATATAGGGGCCACCCAAGGGACCAGAAAATATTGACCTTTATGTGCAGGTGACTCTTATACACAGGTTCAATTTAGTTGAAGTATGCAGTCAAGGGACTTTAAAAAACTGGCCTTTATAAACAGGTAATTCCTATATAGAGGTGGCTGCTACAGCAGGTTTTACTGTAGGTTTAACTGCGCAACAATCACATGAGTATAGATATGATTTTGGTGCAGTTAATCTTAGTTTTCTCAGTTAAATTTTGTCTATCTCCAGTTAATGTGGGTTTCAATAATAACAAAGATTAACTAGAGAAAAAGTATGTTAAACTTGTAACCCAAACCTAGATTGAACTGAGAAAAATTAAGTTTATCTCGAGAAATACTGACTTAAAGAAAATTCATTAGTGTGATTTCGGCGTGCATTATCAGTCAATCCTAGTTTTTCTCGGTTAAACATGCAATTTCTTCAGTTAATTCTAGTTTTTCTCAGTAGCCCTATTTAACTGTAAAAATAGGTTTAACTGAGAAAAACTAAATTTTACTGAGCCGAAATCACAAAAATGAGTTCTCTCGAGTTTCTCGAGAAAATTCTCGTTTAAATAACTGCGCCATAAGCACATAAATGAGTATTTGGTGCAATTAAATCTATTTTTTTCTAAGTTAAAACTAGTTATTCTCCAGTTTATGTGGATTACGAGAAAAACTAGAATTAGCTGGTGAAAATTAGGTTTAACTTGTAACCCAGATTAACTGGAGATAAACTCGATTAATCTAAGAAAAAGTTGGTTTAATTGGAGAAAAATTAGGTTTAAGTGAGAAAAACTAGGTTTAACTCATTAATGTGATTTTGTCGTGCTATAGATACATACTATAGTTCACGTAGTTCTTATTAGTGTCTTCCATTTTTGTGAGTTAAGTAGAAGGCCTCAAATTTGGTGTCACTGAATTTCTAGTATTTCCAGCTTTGAGATTGAATGGACGTATGGATTGAGATCACACGAAAACGGTGATGAATCAATTCAAAAACACAGTCATCGATGAGAATGATAGTAAGGACAGATACGTGGGCTTAAGTTATGTTCCGGTAAATCTACGCACCTCTACTGAGTTCTCACTTGATCTGCGAACTACATACGAAATTATGCATAGTTTGCTTCACTTACTGTCTATTTTTCATGGAGATAATCTAATGTCAATGTCATCAGCATTCCAAAACACCGAAATCAATACTGTTCCATCAGACGAACCGGATTTTGTTTTATTTAGCGTGAATGACTTAGGGTGGTTCCATTCTTTCCATTGTTGTATTGGAGACTAGGTGAAACGATGGATTAATGTTCCATCAATAGCCACAAGTTAACATTCAGATTACTATTTTATATATATTTTTTGTCTTTTGTGTTTCTGTAAAAATTGAAAAATTGATGTCCAACGAGCGGACAGCTTCTTATCTCCAGACCTCTGTAAAAATGGAATGAACAAGTTCATGAGAATTCTCCCAAAACATTAATTGTCTATACACTTTAAAATTGCTATATTGCTACCTTACAAAATTCTTTACATAATATGATGTTCATGACATACATAACATTTCCCAGGGGAAGATATATAACGATTTTGATTCCTTCAAACCAGACAGTTGGTAAATCGTACTGATTCCACAAGGAATTTTATTCACACTGTATCGGATTTGAAGAGACAACCGTTGTTAAAGAGAGAGTAGATAAACGGAGCTGGGGTAGTCAAACACAAACACGCAAACGGAGAGAGAGAGAAAAAGAGAGAGAGAGGGGGGGGCTTGAAGATTGAGAGACGGTGTGTGTGTGTCTTCATGAGTGGGACTAAGCCCGGGAGCGGAAAAATATGCAAGAATGCGACTGACCATTGTAATCATATTTGCTGTTTATATGAATATAAAAAGTCTCAGATACCAAGGTATAAATCACTAGGATGTCCCGGATATAGGTACAAATCTGGTAAAAAATGGACAAACACAAACCTCTTGAAAGCAGGTGTCATGGCCATCGAACAGGCAACTCAACATTTCACTTAGTGAAACAGAGTAGTCGCAAACAAGACCATTATACCGACCGTAAAATTTGCGGAACGTTGATATCAAACGCGGTTTTCGATATCCCTGTGTCAATAATTTGTCAGTGAGTAGTTTACCTCTGCATATGAAATGTTCATATGTTGAACACGCCCTGGCATATCTGATCATTTGTGAAATATAAACTTGTTCTTACAGGTAGTATGTCTAAGTATGAAGCGTGTGTGCTAGATTCTGTTGAATTTTAATTTCTAGTTCGCCGGGATATATCGCATTGACATATGTATGAAAACTGTCATTATTAATTGACAAAACGTCGTCGATATATCTAAATGTCAAATTGAAGGATACCGCTAACTTTTTCTTCTTTTGAATCAAGTTTCTGAATGAAGTCTTTTTCATATGAATAAAGGAACAGGTCAGCCAATAAAGGAGCACAATTAGTTCCCATGGAATGCCGAGTTTGTTGAACGACTACGTCTTCGAACATTATAAATATATTGTCTATTACAAATTTTTGCATCTTTTTATATCAACTTCAGTGTATTTATGTGTAGAATCAGAGTAGTGTTTCCCAAAAAAAATGCCATGGTGAACAATCACTAGGTATTTAAATTTCCGGTTACCACTTTTAGTGAAAAAACAATTGTCTATGATGGTAAAATGTCTCAATTTTAATTTTATGTGGAATTATTGTTTAAAGAGTAGTCGTAACATAAAGTCGTATGTTTTGTTACTGTGAATCTGAGAAAAATTGTGCGCTTTCAAATTTTCTAAAATTTGTTTAGAATTTTTAGGTATCCACATCTGATTTACACCGCTACTGGAATAAGCAATTGTACAGTATTGCTGAAGTTTCTCCTTAACGGCTATTAGTATGTTGGTAAGGAGTAAAGAAAGATGTGGTAGAACATTTGTTGGATCCTGCTATGTATCTCTGCTTATATGGAAATTTGTGAAGTGTAGGTATCTAATATAAATATGGTAGCTCAAAATCAGTATCGATTGTAGGTACTTTTATAGAAGATATGTTATGCTCGTGGTCCTAATCAACAAGGATAAAACAAAACAACACCAGTTATAGGATTTTAAAATTATTATTTGCCTTATATCCGGAGCTGACACAGTAACAAACAGGCTTTCCACGGTTTTCTGTCACGCTTAAATTTCCCCCTCACGCCTTTCCACGGTAGCGATGACCGCACACACGTCCCCAGAGTTACTGCCATATTAGCATGAATAGACTTGGGTGCTTGACCCTTTTTATGCAGATATAGAATCTACGCTTAGCACAATCCCCATGTAACATAAGCAATCTACATGTTTTACTTTAAAGTGTTACTACATATCAAATGGCCCTGATTGTTAGTCATACATTCTTATAGAAAGAGAAATGGGATTGAAAATAGGTAATCCTGCTTAAGTCCTTCTTTCGTGCAAGGCCTAAACCTTATCAATCAGTCGTCGTGATTTCTTTTGCTCACAATATTTACACCAATGTAATTTGTGAATATGGCGTTGTTTGATTAAACTTCGATATAAGATAGACATTTAGAGTTGAATGTAATAGTGTCTACGTGTTTTCCTTCTTTCACATGTAACCACATAATTCATTTATGATTTTCACAACACTAATTGTTAATATGATTTCAGAAATTATAATTAATGACCAATCAACATGGGATTTTGCTAATCTATTATACATGCATATTTTCATAACATTTACAAATGAAGATATCACAACTATTTGTGATCAAGAGCTTTGGGCCTTCCTGTTAAAAATTTTAGATATTTGTCAAATCTGGGAATATTATTACTTTGGCCTGCTCAGCTAGGTTTCAAAATTGGCTGACGTTTGAATAAAATTATCAGTCTTGAATGATATGTAAATTTTGAGTAAGTGGGCCCAGGTATTATGTTAGACTTAAGTAGGACGTGGAACCCAGTTCAAAACGTGGGCCAAATGGATAATTTAGGAGCAAGGCGATTACATTTGATACTAGAAGAACAAATGGACTTTATAAGCTTATGTCTGCTGAATATTTTGTACACTTAAAGTGCGCAACAAAATGTTCGTTCGAATCTAAGTAATTGTGTCGTTGAATAGAACTGCCAAGCAGATGTGTTCTTCCCAAACAGTATGATCTGAAGGTTATCAACTCTTTGTGTAAGTTTAATGACACCCATACAGACATTAAGGGCACATGAATTTGTAATGCATTTCTATGTATAATTGTGATTCATTTTTATGTGTGAATATGTTCTAGTAATTTGACTCAATTTAGTGTTATGAAAACGTTGAAAGTGCACAGAACATATTGAAATAAACACTGAACCCCGTGTTGTAACATACAGAAAATCTAAATAAACAATTAAATATGCACAGACATGTATCCAGACGTGTTGGAAGTACAGATGTGTAATGTATCGAGATTTTTTTTATATACAATATTATTTCTTCCCCCTCGGCAAGTCTGGGGTTTTACGGGATTCTGTGACCCCTCGGGTGGAATAAACGTATATCTAATGACAGCATATTAAAATATATTTTTCTCTTATACTTTCTCATCAGTACAAGCTCGTATTATAGTTGTTAACGTGAAAACGTCGCCATTTTGAAAATTATATTTTTTTTTATTTCGTTACAAACCCTAGAAATTTTAACATTTTTGAAATCCTCGACACTGTCAATGACAACGTCGTTCCAACAATATATATATATATATATATATATATATATATATATATATATATATATATATATATATATATATATATATATATATATATATATATATATATATATATATATATATTTAATGGTATATATATTAATATATATCATACTTATATCTTGATATATCTTTCTTATAATATATATATATCTTTACTTTTCTTTATTTCGTTCATAATATTATTGTTATATATATATATATAATTATATATTAATATTATTTATAACATTATATATTTTATCTGCTTCTTTTCTCCTTCTTTCTTCTTCTTTCTGTTCTTCTTCTTTCTCTTCTTATCTCTTTCATTTCCCTTCTTTTCTTCTCTCTTCGTTCTTTCTTTCTTCTTTCTTTCGTTCTTTCTCTTCTTCCTTCTATCTTTTTCTCCTCTTTTCTTCTTCTTTCTCTCTTCTTTCTTTCCTTTCCTTCTTTTCTTTCACTTTCTCTTTCTTATATCTCTTCTTTTCTATCTTTCCTTTGCTTCTTTTTCCTTCTTTCCTTCTTCTTCTCTTTTCTTTCCTTTTCTGCTTCCTCTTTCTTTTCTCAATTCTTTTCTTTCTTCTTTTTCTCTTC
The DNA here is from genome assembly GCA_030159075.1 of Atrina japonica. Taxonomy (NCBI): domain Eukaryota; kingdom Metazoa; phylum Mollusca; class Bivalvia; order Pterioida; family Pinnidae; genus Atrina; species Atrina japonica. The sequence goes on from BROG01000539.1 coordinate 281,907, forward strand.
TCTATCTCTTTCTTCTTTTCTTTCTTTCTTTCTTCCCTTTCTGTCTTCTCTTATTCTTCCTTCCTTCTCTTTCTTTTATAATTCTCTTTCTGTTCTTTTCTTTCTTCTCCTCTTCTTTCTTTTCTCTTCTTCTTTTCTCTCTTCTTTTCTACCTTTCGTATAATTATAAAATATATTAATTATTTATATTTAATAAATTATTAATATAATAATTATAAAATATCCTATATAATAATATATTATAAAAATTCTTCTCTAATTATTATTTTAAATATATATTATATATAATTAGTTATCGGGTCGTTCTTCTTTCTCTTTCTTTTCAATCTCTTCTCTTGCTTATTATATATATATTTAATTCTCTTATATTTATATAATAATATAATATAAATCTCTTAAATTTATTTGTATAATTTATAATATAAATATTATCTATAATTAATTATAATATATTATAATCTTATTATAATAAGTCTTTCGTCTTTCTTTTCTCTTCTATTCTTCTTCTTCTTTCTCTCGTTCTTTTCTTTCACTCCTTTCCTTTCTATTTCACTTTCTTCTCTATATATTAATCGGTTCTTATTCTTCTTTCTATTCTAATCTTCTCTCCCTCATCTCATTTCTTTCTTCTTTCTTTCTTTCTTTCTCTCTTTCTCTTCTCTTAGTCAATATTTCTTAATATTAATTATATATATCGCTATCTTTATATCTTTCTTTTATACTTCTCTCTCTTTCTTCTCTTTAATCATTTAAATATATTTCTGCTCTTCTTCTACTATCTTTAATATATTTTCTTTCTTTTCTCTCTCTTTCTTTTATAATATATGTTCTTCTCTTTTCTATTTCTTTCTTTCCTCTTTTTCTTCTTTCTTTCTTTCTTCTTACCCTTTCTTCACTTCTTTTCATTTCTTCTTTCTACTTCACTTCTTCTTTTCTACTTCTTCTTTCGATTCTTTTCTTCTTTCTTCTATCTTCTTCTATATTTCTCTTCTCTTCCCTTCTTCTAATCTCTTTCTACTTTCTTCTTTCTCTTCTTTCTTTCTTTCTTTCTTTTTTACTCTTCTATTTCTTCTTCTTTCTTATAAGATATATAATTATATATATAATAAATATTATTAATATATTATATATTTATTATTAATAAAAATAATTATTTAATTTATTATAATATAAATTTATATATATTAAATATAATTATATTATATATATTAAATTCTTTATATTATATCCTTTCTTTCATTCCTCTCTTTCTTTTCTTCAATTCTTTAATCTCTCTTTGTCTTTCTCTCTTCTTTCTAATTTAGTAACTTTCCCTTATAGTTAATCTTTCTTTTTTCTTAATATTCGTATAATTTTTATATTATTAATATAAATAATATACTTATCTTTCTCTTTTTTGCTTTTCATCTTTCTTCCTCTTCTTTCTTTCTCTTCTTCTCTTTCTAATATTATATTATTTATATATATAATTCTAGTATAATTCTATCTCTCTCCTTCTTTTCTTTCTTCTCTTCTTTCTTTCTTTCTTTCCTCTGTTCATCTTATATCTTGCTCATGCTTTAATATTCTATCATATGTCTCTCTTTTCTTTCTCTTTCTCTTCTCTTTCTTTCTCTCTTCTCTTTCTTCTTTCTTACTTTCTTCTTTATTTCCTCTCTATTTCTTGCTTTCTTTCTTCTCTTTCTCTCTCTTCTTTCCTCTTTCTTTCATAATTTCTTCGATTCTTTTCTTTCTTCTTTCTCTTCTCCTTCTTTCTCATCTTCTTATCTTCTCTCTTCTTCTTCTATCTCTTTCTTCTTCTTTCTTTCTTTATCTCTTTCTTCTCTTTCTTTCTTTCCTATTTCTTTCTTCTCTTTCTTTCTTTTCTTCTCTTTCTTCTAATTCACTTCTCTTTCTTTCTTTTTCTCTTTCTTGTCTTTTCCTTCTCTTTCTTTTCTTCTTCTCTATTTCTATATTAATATTCTCATTCATACTCCTTTCTTCTCTTTCCTTCTTCTTTTCTTTCTTTCTTTTCTCCCTCTGTCTTTCTTCCTTTTCTTTCTCTTCTCTCTCTTCTTTCTTTTCTTCCTTCTTTTCTTTCCTTTCGGCAAGTCTGGGGGTTTTACGGGATTCTGTGACCCCTCGGGTGGAATAAACGTATATCTAATGACAAGCATATTAAAATATATTTTTTCTCTTATACTTTCTCATCAGTACAAGCTCGTATTATAGTTGTTAACGTGAAAACGTCGCCATTTTGAAAATTATATTTTTTTTTTATTTCGTTACAAACCCTAGAAATTTTAACATTTTTGAAATCCTCGACACTGTCAATGACAACGTCGTTTCCAACAATATATATATATATATATATATATATATATATATATATATATATATATATATTCTCTTTCTCTTTTCTTTCTTCTTTTCTCTTTCTCTTCTCTCTTTCCTTTCTTGTTCTTTTCTCTTCCCCCTATATAGTATATATAATATACGTATTATATATATATATATATATATATATATATATATATATATATATATATATATATATATATATATATATATATATGTTCCAATTTCATTGATACAAAGTTTAAGGTCACAGCTAAATTGAAAAAAAATCATATCAAAGTATCTTTTCGATTATATAATTTTGAAATACATTAAAACTTGCTTTAGCAACCACTTGTGTATAAAGACCACCCGTTATAAAGACTTTTTTGGTGTCCTCAATAGTATCATTTGTGTACAAATCAACGTCTATATGAAGACCACCCCCTATAAAGACTGATTTTGTTTTGTTGGCAAGAGGGTCTTTATATACAAGTTTCACTGTACATGTATACGTTGAGTATCTGTAAGATATGCTGATGAATATTGCTATTATATAAATAGAATTCATATCAGGACTATATATTGTACTTAATTGTTTTATCTATTCATAAGGTATCCTGACGGTTGATAATACAAACATGCGGGACTTTATATTACTTACCTGTTTGTCAATTGCTACAGGTTAGATTATTACCATTTTCATTTTATTATTTTTATTATTATTATTATTATTATTATTATTATTATTATTATTATTATTATTATTATTATTTTATTTATTGTTATAAATACCATTATAATTATTGTTATTGTTATAATCATTTTAATCATTGCTATTGTTTTCAATATCATTATAATTATTGTTATTTTTGTCATCATCATTATCAACTTATTTGTAACATTTTCGTCAATGTTCCATATATCGTTCGTTTCTAATTTTTATCGTTTTGTACACGTTGATCTATTGTAAGCATTTTATTGTCGCTTTTCGCCTTAAAGATACTGCACCTATTTGACAAAAACTTCACTTTTGTGTTATATGATTTTAATTTGTTAAGTACTTCTTACAAAGGGGTTTGTACTGTCATTGACTACCTAATCAGTAACAGATGTAAAAAAATGTCCATGCATACAGAAAGTACACAAATCTGATTCAATATATTTAAGTCACTTAGTCACTTTAAATGGAATAATGTAAGTGTTTTTTCCACCAAGAACAGTCTACATTTAAGTTCAGAATATTTTCCCATTTAATGAAAATATTTAAATTGACATTTTTAAGCCTCTTTTACAATAATTTCTAGTCAAATATTTTCTAGATATCCTATCTACCTTAGAGTTCCATATATACGTAAAGAGTAATGTATTTAATTCAGAAATTATTTTTGGATCAGGTTTAGTAATGCCATAAACAAATGTATCAATTTTGGTAAACATAGAGTTTTAACAACTGTGATTCTTCCTATGGTAGATATATTTCTTTTATACCAACCAACAATCAGTTTTCTCATAGAATCTACTTTTTCTTTGTAATCTATAAAAATATATTTTTCAAATCTGCAGTTAATGTTATTCCAAGAGAAGTAAAGAGATCCTGTGACCATACGATATCATACTTGGAGGCATATTCCAGAATTACCTCTTTTAGAATACCCATTTTGATGCATATAGTTTTGTCATAATTTGGTTTTAATCCGGAAAATTTTGTATATTGATCTACTAGAGAGAGTGAAGGATGAAGAGATTTTTCAGAACCGTCCAAAAGAAGAGTTGTGTCGTCTGCATATTGGATAACCTTATATTCCTGACCAGAAAACTAATTCCTGTAATATCTTTATTCTTTCTATTCACGAGATCCATATTTTCAACGCATAAAAGAAAAATATATGGTGATGCTGTGTCACCCTGTCTGCATCTGCATCCAATGTTAAAAAATTCTGAGAAGATACCATATTGTGTTAAACACAATCTTATGTCATACAGATTTACCTGAACAGGATTTATGAAATATTCTCCAAATAAAAAAATAATGTAATACTGTTAGAATGAATTTCCAAGAGATTGAATCAAAAGCCTTTTCAAAATCAAGGAAAAATATCATACCTGGCTGCTTCAAAATTTCTGTTTGGTATATAATATTATAAATTAGTCGCGTGTTTTCTCCTATATATCTATCCGAGAGAAAGCCCTTCAGATTTTCATGTATAAGATTATTCAGGACAGACTTCAGTCGATTTGCAATAATACTAGAAAAAAATTCTTATATGTTGTACTTAGAATGGATATTGGTCGCCAGTTCTTTAGAAAGTCACGGGGTCTGTTTCCTTTTGTCAGAATAGAAATTATACCCAATTTTTGTGATGAGGATAGTTCCATAATACTACAGTTATAAGATCTAACAATAAAGTCACCTAAATTTATCCAAAACAATTTCTTGAAAGCCTGTCGTACCTGGGGTTTTATCATTTTTTAAATTTCTTTTTAAACTTTGATGAACTTCTGATGCAGTAACAGGTGAATCAAATTTTGTATGTGATCATTTGTAAGTTTAAGTACCACAAAGTCACCGAATAACTAACAAGGCAACATGCTTTATAGTATTATCATGACATATGTATAACGTATCATCAAAACCCTTTATTTCATTTAATATATCATTTTGATTTGTAATTTTTTCATTATCATTATTTCTCAAACATGTAATATTTTTATTTACAAAATTTCGTTTTCAAGTGCACAAAATAATTCACTAGGTTCTTCTCCTTGCACTATCCATTTTGCCTTAGTTCTTAGAATAAGACCATCAATTTGATATTTTCTGTATTTCTATAAATCTTTGTTTAAATCTTCTAAAATATCTCCAAATACTTCATATTTTGATTAATCAAATATATTTTCAACTAAATTTATTTGGTCTACAAAACAATTTGTTTCCCTGTCCCTAATTGTTTTATGTCCACTTAAATATTGTAATGTCAATTCCCCCTTTTTTTTTTATTAAAAGTGCTTCTAAAAATAAATCATCTTCGCTTTTCAACTGATCATCATCATGCAATGTATTATGTACGAGTACTTTTGAGTTTACTGAATATTCTGTTTTTACATTGAAAATTGTTTCTTTCACCTTATTTACATATGTTTGATCCCGTAATAATGAAGTATTACATTTCCAAAATCCTTCACTCAAATTAAAATCTGAAATTCTGATTCTCAATGTACTATTGAATGATCTGTTCTATACCCATTTAATATATATAGATATACTCAACTCTTGACAGTAATTCTTAAGATATAAGATAAAAATCAAGTTGTACCATTTCAGAGGATTTTTTTTCTATGCCAAGTATATGTTTTTGCACTGGTGTTATAGCGTCTCCAGGGATCTATAAATTTTGAATTTACTGGGTGGGGTGTACATACAAAATTTACAGCATGACAATCTCTCAGGTTATAATCTTTTATAACGTTCAAAACTGCTTCTCTATTTCTAGAATTGTTAATACCATTATAATTATAATTATCTAGTTCTGGATTTAGTACTAGGTTCCAATCCCCACATATTTATACAAAGTCTGACATGCATTTATCAATAGTTTCTCTAATGTGGTTAAAAAAGTCAGGAAAATCATTATTAGGACCATATATGTTTATAACAGAAATCGTGAACTACTTTTCTAGATTAATCTTTAATGCTCAAATATTGCGTAAGTGTACAGGAAATGCATGATATTAAACTCAACGTATGGGTTTGTACTAGTATTTACACTCTACAAACAAGGTTTTAGATATTTATTTTTAACTTGCAGCAATTCCTGTTTCCCAATACAACAATGATTGTGGCGTTCCCGACGTTAAACCGGTCTTAAGCCAATTTATCGTGGGTGGATTGGAAGCAAACCCAAACAGTTGGCCATGGATGGTAAGAATAATTTATTTATAAAGATGTACAAGCTCAACAATCGCCAATAATAATTTTATACAGTGGATGTTATATCGATATGACACATGAACTACCAATAAAACCAAAAGCGAGAATTGCAGATCAAAAAGTCGCACTGATAAGTTGTTGCTGGATCCTATATTGCAAATGTAACAATTTGTATATGGTACTGTTATTCTAGATTATAGGAAATCAAAACACTATGCACTGTATTTCTTGAAAATAATCATTTAAATATAAAATCTTAGATACCAAAGTGTATATCCTCATCATGTCTAGGATACATATACAGATCTTGTGATATTGGACAAACACGGACCTCTGGAAGTCCAGAGATGGTATTAGGTACCATGGAGGAGTAAGCTTCCCCTGATGGCCGGTCACATCCGCAGTGAGTCCACAGTCAAATTCAAATGAAATAGGATAGGACGAAATCATCGTCACTATTAGTACAGAATACTCAACAATCGCTTTCGAACAGGTAACTCAACATTTTAATCAAAGCTATTATACTGACCGTAAAATTTGTGGAACATTGACATCAAACACAATTTTCGATATCCCTGTATCCATAACTTTTGCAGTAAATTGTTTACTCTGTATATGAAATGTTCGTATGTTTAACAGACTTTGGTATATTGGATCATTTGTGAGATATAAACACCATATGCAGATGATTGTGGGGATATTACTACTTCAATAGAGTTCCTATAAAATGAAACCCGTCTGTACTCACAAAACGTTGAATTAATGAGTATAAAGATTCTAAGTATTGTATATGAAGGTCGTTTTATCTAAGCCTTAAATATATTTGGTCCCTTCGATTCGGCGGTTCAGTATTCAGTGCATATAGCCGGATAATTAAACATCCGTCGTGAAATTATTCAAAACTTCTTTTTTCATTTCGATATATTTTGTATATGAATAATAAAATTGAAATCATGCCATACTTTTCATTTTAAAAATAAGAAAAGTAACAGCATGTGAAACGTTTCACAAACAAATAAAAGGTCAGTAATGTCATATATATGGCATTTTAAAACAGGATATTTGTCATTTCGTTAAATAACACATATGAAAGGCCTGCCATATTATTTTCAATGTATTACTAATAACTCACACGAGAAAGGACAGGAACATTGACCAGTAGATTTATAATTAACACATTTTATTCAGGTGAGTCTGAAGTCGAGTTCAAACAGTCATTTTTGTGGTGGCACACTTGTGCGCAAGAATTCAGAAACCGAACCTTATGCTGTTGTAACAGCAGCACATTGCATCGGGTAAGATTTTTTTAAAAATCTCGTTTATTTAAAATTCATTCCAATATGTATATTTTAAGAATTAATTCGAGTGAAATGAATTATATGAGAAAATGTTGATGTATTGGTATGAGTTGTCTTTAGGTGAAGGAGGTTCCGTTGTGTTGTGGTGGGGTTATTGTTTTTGTATTTGTTTCGCGACATTTGTAGGTTGGCGGTCATTGGGATGTGGGGGGCTTGGCTTTTGTGGTTGGGGTTGCTTTATGTTTTTAGGGGTGTTTTGTTTTTTGCTTTGGGTTTGTCTGATTAGGTTTAGTATATGCGTTTTTGGTTGGGATGTGTATTTGGATTTTAGAGGGTTTCTTTTTATGTGTGTCTTGGGGTGTAGTCTTGTTGGTGTTTTGTTTTTTTTTTTAGGGTTTGATTAGTTTTTTGCTCGAGTGTTGTTATTTGTTATTACTGTAGGTTTTTTATAATTTCTATGTGTTTAGGTTTTGTGATGTTTGTTAGGGGTGGTTTAGTTTGTTGTTGTGATGTAATTTTGGGGGGTTGGGTTTGTTATATATTGGATTTGTTGTTTTTTTGTTTTGTGTGTTTGTTTTTTTGGTTGTTGGTTTCTTTCTATTTTTTTATCGTCTTTGAAGGTTGGAGGTTTATCTGGTTGTGTACTTGTTTTTTGCGTTGTCTTGTGTTGTGTTTTGGCGTTTGTGTTATTGTGCTTGGCTTTTGGTTCCGTTGTGTACTTATTAGGGCGGTAGTACGGGTAGGTTGTGTGTGGGTTGTTCATGTTGGTGTTTAGTGTTTCTTCGTGTGTTGTTTTGTTGTTTTTTGTTTGTGTTGTCTGGATTTCTGGTTTGAGTTTGGTGTTGTTGTTTTGATGGAAATGTGGGTTTAGTATGGTTAGTGTTTTAGTTTTTTGATGTTTTGTTTTCATATATGCGTGGTTTTTTGTATGGTTGTTTTACGCTCTTTGAGTGTATAAGTTTTTTTGTGGGGTAATTTAAGGTGTGTGTTGGTTTTGGTTAGGTTGTTTGTTTTGTGTTTTTTGCTGTTATATTGTTGGCTGTTGATTGTTAATATTGGTGGCTGGTCATTGCTGTTGTTTCTTGTGATTTTTAGGTGGTTTGGAGTGTATGGTGTTTTTGTGGATTGTTCGTAGGCTTATGGTTTTTGCGGTATTTTGGTTTGTGGTGTTTTCATAGTATTGATGGTTTGGTATTATTGTGGGTGTGGTTGTGTTTTTGATTGGTGCCTGTTTGGGTTTTGTCAATGTTTCTTTATGTTTGTGGTTGTTTTCGTTTGTATGGTTGTATGTTTTGTTTGTTTGGATTGGGGTTGTTCAGGCGTTTGTTGGGTTGGTTTGGCTTGTTTTGTTTTGGTGGTTGTTTATTTTTTGTTGTGGTATTGGGTTAAGTATTTTGTGATGTTGCGGTTGGTTTCTTTTTGGTTTATTAATTTTTTGGGGTTTTTTTTTTTATGAGGGATCGGGGATTTATTTGGGGTGTATTGTCTGGTATTGTTAATTAATCTTTTGTTTTTATTAGTTTTCTTGTGGTTTTTTGGTTTGTTGTTGGTTCGGAATTTGTTTGTTTTTGGTTTTTCGGATTTGTTGTTGTGTTGTTGTCGGTGTTTGGTTTGGTTGTTTTTGTGTTTGTTGGTTGGTTTGTTTTGGTTATGATGGGTTTTGGTTATTTGGGTTGGGTTTTTGTTGGTTCGTTTTATTGATTCTTGTATGTTGGTTCATGGTTTTCTCACGTGACAGGATATTTTTTTGTTTTGTTTTTGGTTTGTTGGTTGTGTGTTTTTTCTTTTGGCGAGTGTGCGTCGTTGTTTTGCTTGTATGGTGGAGTTGTGTTCTTGTCTGTGGTGTGTTTTTGTTGTTGTGTATTAGCTGTTCGTCGTTGCTTGGCTGGGTTTTTTGGTTTGAAGATTTGTTTTGTCTTTTTTGTTTGTTGGTTTTGGGTTTGTGTGGTTGGGTTGTTTATTATGTTGGTCTTTGGTGTTCTTCGATTGGTATTTGTGGTTTTTTTTGTGAATTATATGCAGTGTTGTTCACACTTGTGCGCAAGAATTCAGAAACCGAACCTTATGCATTGTTTTGTTGTAACAGCAGCAGGGTGTGTTTTCCTTTTTTTTGTTTTTCTGGTGGTTGTAGGGGTTGTTGTATTTGTTGTTTGTTGTATGTTTTTTTGGTGGATTGTGCATTGCTGTGTTTTTTTTAAAATGGTTGTATGTGTTTGTATTTTGTTGTGTTTTCGTTTATTTAAAATTCATTCCAATATGTATATTTTAAGAATTAATTCGAGTGAAATGAATTATATGAGAAAATGTTGCATGATGGTCATAAATATATTAATTTATTAAAATCAACAAAAAACCTAAAATATATACATTTTAATATTCTAAATATAAAAATAAAAAAAAAATATATTATTTTAATCCTATACACAATTTGCTTAAGTTTGTATTTTAATGTTCTGATAGCTATCATTGACTTCTTCTTCTTGTCGGTAAATGCCTACAAATGTCAATCAAATAAGATTTTTCAAACACATACCCAAACAACGAATTTGCTTTAACGTATAATCTAATCCCTCAATACCAAACAGCGCATATAGAGAGACATACAAGGGTATGCATATCACAGATTAGAAAGACAAATTTATGGAGGGATAAAATGCTAAAGTCACAATGTCTACAAGACTGGTATCTTGATATTTTAAGCGTCTAAAGTATGAGGGAGAACAATTGCAATAAATATATTACTAATCATTTACCAAACATGAAAGGATAAACAGAAACAAGGACAATTTCTCAGACTTAGGTAATTCGTAATTTTTATTTCGGTGGAAGTCGGAAAACGGAAGATTTTAGATTGTATATTTCGGGAGATATATTAAGGATAGCATCGGTATTTGATGTTTTTTTTTCCGATGAAGTGTAAACTTGCATTACGTTAAAATATACAGGATTAGTGAACTAGATCATTAAGATTTGAAGGAAATTTTCTATGACATAATAATCACAGAAAACTTGAACTTTTGTTTTATTAAGTGCATCGCTTATTTAATATACTGAGGTATTGTTGCAGCAAACGCCTTCATTTTCCAATATATCGAATGTTTGTTATTGCATCGGCCCTCGGCAAGGAAATGCAAACTTTCTCACAAAATTCACTTACGCTTTAATATAGAGGTTAGGGACATCAGTAGTATAAAGCTTTTATTGATCGGCCAGGAGTCTCCACAAAGTTATGTCACATCAAGGACGATAACGAATTGCTTAATTATATCCTCTATGGAACTAAAATTCAGCATGACTACTTTTCAAAACTGCATTGCCATTTTATATTCACAGGTAAAGATTATTGAAAATGATATATATTTTTTCCCAATATTAGGTACTTATGAACATTATCTATTTTCTAATATTGTTTTTCATAAATTCATAACATGTATTTACTAGAATCACGCTATTAGATTTTTTATTAAGCACAATCAGAATTATTTTCATATTATATAGAATAAACATGTTAGCGTACTTTCCGGAAAAACAGTCGTATACTAAAACACAATAAAGAAAACAGACTTTCGCATTGTGCGTCATTTTGTCGTGTATGTTCTAGGCTGTGAAATATTTGAAATTCTATAACCTGTAGGCGCCATGATAGAAACAAATATTATGATAATCTTGCAGATGTCCAATATCTATGTTTACTTCTCGCCACTATATAATAATCACGCGACTACCACGGTTATCAAGTGATGGTCTTCACCGTACTGTTTACAGTCAGTTTCGTTGGAGAGCGTTGGGAGACAGCTTGTGTGCCAAGGAGGTGGGGGATTCCTTTTTAGCATGATTTCATAATTTCAAAACTTTTCTTCAGGTCACAACAAATAAATGTTGTCCTTGGTATGCACGACCAGTTATCTACAGCAAATACCCAGACATTTTCGATCCCAAACAATAGAAGAATTATACACCCAGGTTACTTGTCTTCAACTTATGAAAACGATATTGCAATTCTGAGACTTCCCTCGGTGCCTACAATTAATCAGTACGTAAAACCCGCATGTATAGCTTCCGCAAATCACACTGGAGGTATGGACTGTACAGTAACCGGATGGGGAACTACATCATCGGGTAAGTTTTGATAATAAAATGGAAATTTTACTAATGTAACAAAAACGGTTAATAATCGATGTATTTTTACCTTGCAAAACGCCATGTTTGACTCATAGTTATCACATGTACAAAATGTAGTTCACTATATAATGTGAATTTACTCTTTGATTTAATATTGATCTAGGTAGGCCATTTCCCCCACACTTGCCAAAGTTTTACACAATAATCTTAGATTACCTCAGCGAGTAGACTTTTTTCCTTCACTCAAACTTCCTTAGGATTGAGATTCATTTGCCAAACCCTCAAAGTAGTGGTTGATTTTGTTATTCTTCCGTAGAAAATAGACATATATAATAACGACATGTTCTGGCACTCTTTCATATCCTTTAAATGGTTAAATGTCAGTAATGTAATTTTGAGTTATGACATTTGAGAGAATACCAACCTTACATAGCTGTATATTTCACCCCTTTGTTAGGCTGTTGGTGAGGGTTTGGAGGTTTAATCTTCAAGAAATTCGTAGACTCTTAAAATAACGTTGAGATTCCTCCTGTTCGCTAAAACACCCATGTAAGTTTCTATTAAGCATTGCGAAAGTTTTTACGCCAGTAGTATTAGTAAGCATGGGAATCTCCCCCTCATTTTAACAATATAAAAATCTCAGATACCAAAGTATAAATCAATAGGATGTCCAGGACATAGATACAAATCCGGTAAAAATGGACAAACACGGACCTCTGGAAACCAAGAGGTGGGATCAGGTGCCATGGAGGAGTAAGCATCCCCTGTCGACCGTCACACACCCGCCGTGAGTCCACAGTCAAGTCCAATGAAACACGTGAGGAGTGTATCCTCGTCACAATTGGTACAGACGTCTCAACAACCGCCAACGAAAAGGCAACTCAACATTTCACTTAGTGAAACAGAGTAGTCGCAAACAAGTGCTGGGATTTTAGATGTTTTCTTTTAAACAGTAGTTTGATTGGTGTTTTACGCACACTAAGCAATATTTAGTTATATGGCGGCGGCCATGTTTTAATGGTGGTGGGAAATTGACAAATTTTCTCACATAAAACGGGGCTCTAATCTACACTGATTAGAAGTGAGATACTTCATGGTTCAAAGCATGATGCTCTAACCACTCGGATACAGAAATTTGATTTTAGCTGGAAACCGAGTGATTTCTATCATACGAAATTGAGGGGAATTTTGATTTGCTATTATGAAGGCTTTTTTTATATTTGGATAAATTGTTATCAAACTTTTTTTCAAACTTCAACACAGAATAATTTGTGAATGATACAATTTTGAGGGGTGAATAATACAAACTTATATGGGAGTAACGATTGGACCGAAAATCTGAGGCCAAGTTTTAGGAATCGGAGCTTTGCACCATATAAACTAACTCAAGTCTCAGAATATTTCCCTTCAAATTCCGCGATTAGCCAAAGTTAAGTATGACTTTTTGAGTTACATAGTACCAAATACTAGTTATCTAATCAACGTGTTTGTACAGAAAACCACCCGAGATGTGGGGTTACTGTATATAAATCTATGCGGCACTGTGAGGGCCCAGGAATTAAGATCAGGGTCTATCATATTTGATTCGTTTATAAATGGTAAAGCACGCGAAAGAGATATAAATATATGTGTTTATATACAGGTGGGACCTTGGCAAGACGACTAAGACAGGTAACTAAGCCAATCGTGGATAACGATTCCTGTGCGAGAGCTTACTCGGCATATGGTTATGACAAGAGTACGATGATGTGTGCTGGTCTCTACCAACAAGGTGGAGGAAAAGACTCCTGCCAGGTAATATGTCTCAAAGCAAACATTTCAAACACATCTGTAAATATTCAGAAATTTCTGTTAATTTTTAAACCTAGTAAAACATGTCGATATAGTATAAATTATGCTCATACTGCAGTCTCGGCCTGTTAGTTTACAGATTATTTTATTCCAATGAAGACAACATTTTATTCTTGGCTTTGACTTAAGATATAAAATTACAGATACTAGTAACCTGAATAATCCAGTCGTTATATTTCTCACTTCGATCACTACATTAACATGGAAGAGTTCCGATCAAGGGCGTTAATCATTCACGTTAAAATACTAGGGTATTTAAACTGGTCCCCGTCTGACTACTACACTTCGTTCATAGACAGCCGGTATGATCCAATCAATTGTTGAACCTGATTGGTCAAGAGACATATTCATATCGGCCAATCAAATTACGCGTAATATTGCACAAAAATATCACTTCAAGCTGTAAACATATAGATGCATTATATTTTATGCTACTATACGAGAAAGTTTTAGGCTAGGCCCTTTAGCAAATAAACAAGGCCTATCACAGATTGAAAAAGTTTTCTTTTTTCAAACCGGCTCAAAGAAGACGTCTGATATTTTATACGTTGCCATTAAACAAAGTAACGTAAAATCTCGTTCAAATCCCCGGGCAGATTTCTGCCAAAATGAGATTTGGCTGTACCGGTTGTTTTAGAGCGAGTGCAGCGAAGCGGAAATACAACCGGGAACCAGTTTAGATGTTCAGGAGACAACAGATAAACCTGGCCGATATCAGACAAACACGGATCGGATCGCCGAATCTCTTAAAATCCAGGGATGGGATGGGATGAAATAGAGAAATGCACATTATCTGTTGACTAATCACATCTGCCGAGAGTCCACATCAAAAGGAAATTAGTGAGGAGTGAATCCTGGCCACAAATGGCCGACTGAGCAACCGCTATCAAACCAGTAACTTTATTATGAGAACGTGAAATTTGCGAAAAGTGGAAAGTTATCGCAACTCCTGTACTCGTGACAACAACTTAACATTAAATAGTGTTCATATGTTCACCGCGTTCTGGTATATCTGGCCATTTGCGATATATTTAATGCCATTTGTATGTGAAAAACGGGATTTAAGTCAACTCTGCTTCATTAACATGAGTAAAATTAGGTTTAATCGTGAAAAACCAGATTTAAGACATTAATGTAATCTTGACGTGCTATTAAAACGGTTCTATAGATAGATCAAGATAATAAAAAATGGTCAGTAGGTGCTGGTTGACACAATATCGATTATGTTTCTAATCAAACAAAACAAACAAAACGAATTTACTGTTACAGCATTTGTCTTTCAATCGGTTTTAGAATAATATTATTGCTAATCTTATTCTATTGACTTACAGGGTGACTCCGGTGGACCGTTACACGTCTTGAGAAACGGCAGATATGAGCTTACAGGTCTGAAATGCTTTTCAAAGAATCATCTAACAAAACGCTTGATATATTTATTAATTACGAGACAAAGAAATGAACATAAGTAGTAAAGAGATTTATGTAGTCGCAATAGAAGTAGTATCAGTAGTAATATGATTTATTAGATGTAGCAGTTGTTTGTTTATTGTTGTTTAACGTCCCACTCAAGAATCTTTCACTTATATGGAGACGTCACCAAATGCCCGGTGAAGGGCTTCAAATTTTGGCCTATGCTCGGCACTTACGGCCATTGAGCAGTGAGGGTTCTTTAACGTGCCGACACCTACTGCGACACGGGACCTCGATTTTTACTGTTTCATCCCAGTCTGGACTCGAACCCACGACCTCACGATCAAGAGTCGAGCGCGCTACCGACTGAGCCAGGCCGGCTCAGATGTAGTAGTTCTAGACGGTAATAATAATATAATAGTGACAATAATAGTTTTGCATCAGACCTCTTATCGCCATCATTGTATTCGTTAGCATTATTACTATCATTATCGTTATCACCATAAGTATTATTATTTTATTATTACAATGTTAGCACAGGTTCACACTCTCAGCTAGGTTTTATCTTGCTTAAGCCGGCGTAAAATACGCGGACATTATGGCTAACATTACTAATTTTCTCCAGGAAAGCAGAACTGACCATTATCATAATCATTGTTAATATTATTATATTTATTTATTTATTTATTTATTTATTTATTCCAATGCGCAAGTCCAAAAAAGTGAAAACGTGAAAGTGAAGCACCAATAAAAATCAAAGTTATTTGACCATAAATCAAAATATTATTGTCCCTGTTCCACAAACACAATAACAACCCATAATTGACAATATATCTATAGATAATTAATTATTTTTTGTTTATTTTATTTTGACTTACTCCACACTCAACATTATTTTCAATTTTATGGTGGCAGCCAGTTTTAGTCTTAATGTAAAAAGACCACATACCTTGTTCGCATACTAAGTTCAAGTGGAACTCGGACCCACTCAGAACAGGGGCGAGAATTCTCCCGATTAAAACATGATGCTTTAACCACTTGATTACTGAGGTCCACAGAGTTTATAGAGTTTAAAAAATAACTGAATTGTATATAAATATAAAACCACACTTGTTATTTCAATTCAGAATCACCAACAATAATTAGAACTATCCTATTTTCACAGGTGTTGTTAGCTGGGGTGTTGGATGTGCGCTAGAAGCTTATCCTGGAGTATACGCCGACGTATATCAGCTTACAAGTTGGCTGTCAGAAAACGGCATTTATTAAAAATACGGATGCAAATGTTATTAAAACAAGTTTAAACAAAGTAAACTTTTGCTTACTTTTTTGTTATCGTCGTTGTAACTTCAGTCAGGATGTATTGGCAAATCATTATACACTAATAACAAATACCAATTAAAACCTTTCTTCTTAGTTACCAAATAATCGTTATTCGTTTTAAATACGTAGCTGACCGATTACACGAGAGCCAGACGTTTGGTTTGTACGGGAGTTTGAACCCAGCTTAGACTGTGATTTCATTGGTGCTTTGAAATTATTTATTCTGTGTTATATATGTTATATACATGTAGATATATAATCATAGGCGAAGGAACAAATGGCAGACCAAAAACAAATTAGTGAGTTAAACCTTATTCTTCTCAGTTAAATCGTATTTTTCTCTGTTAAATTATAGAATTCACAGATACCAAGGTATTAATCGTTTCGTTCGAGGTTCAGAAGACAACATGCAAATCTGTTGAACATTAGACAAACACGGACTTTGAAAGGTCAAAGGTAGGATCAGACATCACATGTACACCGGTCACACCCAATGCCGATCCGCAGTCAAATTCAAATCAAATAAGTGTGGAATGGTTGTCACAATCGGTAAAGACGGCTCAGTAACCATAATCGAACATGCAATTCATCATTTCACCCAGTGAAACACTGTAATTGCAAACAATGTCACGATACCGATATCCTTTGGTCAGCAACATATCAGCAAGTAGTTTTCCTCTGTAAATTAAATGATCATATGTTGAACAGGCACTGGGATATCGGATCATCTGCGTGATATGAACACCATGCAGCCAAAAAGGGATTGCACTACTTAAATATGGAACAATATGAATGCCAAACCCATCATGTGTGTCGTGAAGATTGTTGATTTGCCGTCTATGTCAGCAAAATCCCCAAGTAGAAAGCGTGTGTGTCTTTAATTTCTTGTTCGTTGGGATACATTGCATTTAAATACGTGTGAAAATTCTCATTATCAAAACTTGGTCGATATATCTAGATGCCAAATTAAAGGTCACAGATAGGTTTTTCTTTTTTTAATTCAGACGCGTCAAAATGAAGTCTGCTTCATAGGAATAAAGGAACCAATTGGTTGATAATATGCAAATTTAATCCCAAAACTTTATCATCCTCAGCAACTGTAGAATGAATATAGTTGTAGAGTTCCATTTAGCCTTCATGGTATAATGAAGTAATGATGGATTTAAAAATTCAAGTCCATTATACTGATACAATAACAGATTTGCATGTTGTCTTCTGAACCTCGAACGTAACGATTAATACCTTGGTATCTGTGAATTATATAATTTAACAGAGAAAAACACGGTATAACTGAGAAGAATAAGATTTTACTCACTAACTTGTTTTTAGCATGCCATTTGTTCCTTCGCCTATGATTATATATCTAAATAACATATATAACACAGAATAAATAATTTCAAAGCACCAATGAAATCACAGTATAAGCTGGGTTCAAACTCCCGTCTCAATACATCGATAATACCGATGACAATTGGTATGTAGGTGTAAAATCGATCGATTTCTGGAATGGAATTTATGATATAAAGAAAGATATTCATGTCAAATATACAAAAGACAACAAGATGTCATTTCATATAAACTCGAGGCTGGAAATTATTCGATTAGAGATATTAGAATTTTTTTGTCGGGCTACTTTAAAAAAATTTACATCATTAAAAATTCTGGGAAAGTAGGCGCTGTAGCAAAAACAGGCACAACTGTAGAATTGCCCCAAGAATTAAGCGAGATGTTGGGTTTTCACAACCAAACCGTATTTACCGAGGATTACAGCAAATCGAAAGAATCTATCGATTTACGACCATGCGCGATGTTAAATTTTCATTCGAGCGAATTAATGGATGGCGTTTTTATGAATGGAAAACAGACATCAATCATAAAAAGCATACCTTACCCAGATTCCGCCTTTAGAACCCTCTATCGACAAAAATTCGAGAGCCCAGATTTTTACAAAGTGAAAAGAGATAGGATCGTCGAAATAAGAATAGATTTACGCGATGAACACGGCAGCATAATTGACGGGCATAAAAGAAACTATTATGGGCTATTAGACGAAAATCTTTCTCTGAGAGAAAAAATTGCCACTCTGTTCAGAGAACAAGGAATTACTATTTTTAGCATTTTAACGGCCATTGGCATGACTGTGGGGTTTTTAGTTGAATTGTTAATACCTGAAGGTCCTATTAAGCCTCCACCACCACTTCCTCCTCCTAACAAAGGCGAAGGACTAAAAGAATGGCTCAAAAAACAATTAGATGCCGTCGGAAAATTGCTTGCAAGATTGGCAACAAAATTTGGCGAGGTATTACCCGGTATATTAGGGTCTATATTATCGTGGATATTATCGACTTTTGGTAAAACTGCAATTTATTGGGAGAACATTTGTGGGTTTTGGGTGTGGCAATTGTTGGCCTGTTATTATCTAAACTCGACGAGCATAAGAAAATAAAATAAAGATAGAGCGAAAATCGCGGGTTTTTTTTATTTTCGTGATCATTAGAATCTTGTTTAGGTTCAACCCGTTTTTGCAGTTTAGGCACAATTTGTTTAGGTTTAAATGTTTTCGAATTCAACTCGACATTCAAACCAGGTTTTGTTTTTTCGGGTGGGATTAAAATTTCGTTGCATACATACATACATGCATACAATCATACATACATACATGCATACATACATACTGAGAATTTTTATGACTCGAGGACTCCACGCTCCCGATCCGCGTTTAATCTGATCACCGAGTAACCCCCCGATCCGCGTTTAATCTGGTCACCGAGTAACCCCCCCCCCCCCCAATATATCGGCGGGCCAGAACTCTTATATTATAACACACAGCCTCATCGCGAAGGATAATATTGATTTCCAAACGGAATGGGATCAGATGTCCAGAAGGAGTGAAAAAAGGTCATGTTCGATGAAAAGGTTACCAGGTAGTGTAAGATATAATTGGCGAAAGGGTGTAATTGTGCATGGTGGTGCTCTAGAATAATATCTAACATTCTTGAGAGGGGGCTTCATGTTGTTTACTAAGACCCCCGTATGGACCATAACTCTTCTGTAGTGACTATAACAAGCGTTTAACAACGTGTCCTCGTGTGAGTAGTTATCATATGTACAATTAAATGTCTCGCATAACGTTAAAGTAGTAGAAGCTGCTACAATGAAAAAAATATCCATATCAATAGGGAACTTTCAAGTTAGCCCGGATTACCGTTATAATCCTGCTTTTATTATCGCCAGTTGCGTGAATCTAGAAAAAATGTTACTCAATGTTATTTCCGGTTTTATTAAAGGATTGTTTTTCATTTTTTGAACATCATTGGGGCATAAAAGCAATTGCTCATGGAAAAAATTCTGTGCAACACGAAGTGCAGTGCTGCACAATGAATTTTTTCCATGTGCAATTGCGTTTATACCCCGATGATGTTCAAAATATGAAAAAACAATTCTTATATTTATATATTACCAATTTTCTGTGTATGACAACATAACCATAGCACATATAGTAAACGAGTCATTTTGCACGATAACACAGTGGTAGCACATACAGTAAACGATTTATTTTGTACGACAACATAGTAATAGCACATACAGTAAACGAGTCATTTTGTACGACAACATAGTGAAAGCACAGAAAGTAACTGAGTCATCATGCTGTATGACAACATAGTAATAGCACATACAGTAAACGAGTCATTTTGTGCGACAACCTAGTGATAGCACATAAAGTAAATGAGTCATTTTGTATGACAACTTAGTGATAGCACACACAGTAAACGAGTCAGTTTGTACGACAGCAAAGTGATAGCGCAGAAAGTAAACGAGTCACGTTGCACGAGAACACAGTGGTAGCACATACAGTAAACGATTTATTTTGTACGACAACATAGTAATAGCACATACAGTAAACGAGTCATTTTGTACGACAACATAGTGGACTCATATATAGTAAACGAGACAATTTGTACGACTTCTTGGTGGTAGCACATATAGTAAACGAGTTATTTTGTATGACAACATAGCAATAGCTTAGAAAGTAATTGAGTCATATTGTACGACAATATAGTGATGCCACATATAGTAAACGAGTTATTTTGTATGACAACATAGCGATAGCTAAGAAAGTAATTCAGTCATATTGTACGACAATATAGAGATGCCACATATAGTAAACGAGTTTATTTGTACGACAATTTAGAGATAGCACATATAGTGAATGAGTCATTTTGTATGACAACCTAACGATAGCACATATAGTAAACGAGTCATTTTGTACGAGAACATAGTGATAGCACAGAAAGTAAACAAGGGATTTTGGAATACAACATAGTAATTGCACATATAGTAAACGAGTCAATTCATTCGACAACATAGTGATAGCACAGAAAGTTAAGGAGTCATTTTGTACAACATTATAATGATAGGACATATAGTGAACGAGTCATTTGTATGACAACACAGTGATATCACATACAGTAAAGGAGTCATTTGTACGACAACATAGTGATAACACACATAGTAAACGAGTCATTTTGTACGACTACTTGGTGATAGCACATATAGTAAACGAGTCATTTGTACGACAACACAGTGATATCACATACAGTAAATGAGTCATTGTACGACAACATAGTGATAACACACATAGTAAACGAGTCATTTTAAACGACTTCTTGGTAATAGCACATATAGTAAACGATTCATTTGTACGAAAACACAGTGATATCACATACAGTAAACGAGTCATTTGTACGACAACATAGTGATAGCACAGACAGTAAACGAGTATTTTGTACGACTTCTTGGTGATAGCACATATAGTAAACGAGTCATTTTGTACGACAACATAACGATGTCACATATAGTAAACGAGTCATGTTGTGCGGCAACTTAGTGATAGCACAGAAAGTAAATGAGTATTTTGTACGACATGTGTTAACACATAAATTCATATCACATACCAACTAAGCAAAACTTGTAATTATACAAAATGATAGATGTTATATCATATTAGTCAAACGATTCGAATATCAATGCAAATATATAATATTGTTCGTAATATCAAAGAAACGTTACACTTTACATGTTCACCTACAAATAATGACGAAGCCATTACTTCATGGAAACAATTATATATATTTCTGTTTAAACAAAATTGTATCTACTGAGTTTTCAAGCATGTAGTATTTAATTAAAATATATTCATATATGCATAATGACTATGTCACAGGACAGTACTATTCCATACACAGACTCGTGGTGACGAAACAACACCCCACAAACACACACACACGAGGAATTGACATAATGTTATCATAAATCTTTAAAACTGTTATATCATAAGATCTATTGTCAGTAGAAATTAAGCATAGGTCTACGAACACATTTTCATTAGAATTACTTAATTAGATTACCCTCCCATTTTAAATCTTATATTATACCAGCTTATCACTATATACTAAAGTTATATTTTCTTGGATGGCACCATTTAAATTCTTTTAAACTCCTCAAAGGCTAAGATAGTAATCTTTTTACAGTAGTTACTCGTCGACAGATTTCGGAAAACTAAATTGGGTTTTATTATTTAGTCTCGTGTGAAACCATTTTCTATTCCGGAACTCGTTACCTATTTCAAATATGAGTTTAACTAATGAAGTCTTATTGACAGAAAAAATCTATAACTTTGGTATGTTTATGACTTTAATAATCATCGATTTAGAGTGAATGAAGACAATCCATGCCTTAATGTAGACATGTACAGTCATTTACAATAGATATAGACGTACACTAACATATCATACTGGACAAATAGTCAGTGATGGTAAAAATTCATACAAGATATATCGAACAAGATATATCGAACAAGATATCGAACAAGATGTATCGAACATTGACGATGATGATACAAATAAGGACGAAAATTATTATTCTAAAAACAGCAAAATAAAACTAATGTCAGCTATGGTAAAAATAAGAACAACAACAGCAATAATAATAATAATAATAATAATAGAATGAAAATAATGACAATCTAACCTGTAGCAATTGACAAACATGTAAGTAATATAAAACCCCGCATGTTTGTATTATCAATCGTCAGGTATCTTATGAATAGATTAAACAATTAAGTACAATATAAACTGTTGATATGAAATCTATCTTTGGCATCGAAGAAGCGTGATTTTCAATTTGAACCGGTCAAAGAGGTTATAATAGTGTTCTGATAGTAAATGATAAAAGGTCTGCAATGGAGGACCATCTTGTCAAGTTCTCTGACCTAGTTGATCTTTATCAGTTTCAAGTGAGGAATATCTTACAATGGTTTTAAAATTTGATGCTGATCACTTGATTATTGAAATCTTTCAAAAAGGACCTTGTTACAGTGTATTTATGAGTTTAAAGAGGCATTAGCTTTTTAATTGTTTGCCCTTTTCTACCACTCATTTAGGTATAAAGCAAAAAGTTATATACACAAGCATTCTTGAAAAACATAATATTTTGTGAAAATTGCTTTAGAAACTCATGTTTGGTGCCTTTATACTTGCAATTGATTAACCCAACCTTACTATTTGTAAGAACCTGAACTTTTTCACAAAATATATAGGAATATAAAAAATTATGCCTGTGTATAGATCTTATTTGTTTTTTCACATCAAATTCAAGTAGTAAAAGTAGAAAAAAGAGAAATATTTTTTGGTAAACACTGCTAATGCACCTTCAGACTTGAGGTGAGGAGTTATATTAAATCGATTTCATTAAATGCCTATTGGGGATATTATCACGAAAATATGAAGTCAAAAAAGCAGTCGGTATGAAAAGAAACCACTTAACCATTATTGCAATTGATGCGTGATTTAAAATGTATAACAACGCGTATTAATTAATGGCAAAACTATAAGTTATCAAATTATGAATTCGTATGTGTTCTTTTTCATTTATACAAAAACAATTTAAAACATTTAATAAATGTTCTACGCATACATATATAATAAATCTCAGATACAAAAGCATTTATCCTCAGGATGTCCAGGATACAAATATAGAAATTTGTTGAAAAATGGACAAATGCGGACCTCTGGAAATACAGAGGTGGAATCAGGTATCATGGAGGAGTAAGCGTTCTCTATTGACAAGTCACTCCCACGGCGAATTAACAGTCAAATTTCAAATCAAGTGAGAGATTTTGAATCTTGACAATTTGTCAATTATTGCTCATTCCTTGTCGCCTCAGTAAACCTCACAAAACAAAAACATAGCTACTTATAATTTGACTTCTGTAGTCTGGATTACCTTATATTCATGACCGATTTCAACTGATCTAGAAATATCTGCAAGACGTTATATTAATTATTATGTTATACAACTCACAACAAAATTACATTTTTTAATACCTTTTTGTGACCAAGAAGTTCCTTGTTTTTAATAACCTAATAACTCAAATCAGTCTAAATAATTTTCTTGTGTTTTTATTCTTGTTCCTTTCATACTTTCGTGTAAATTTGTAATGCAGTCCCTTAGTTCTAGACATCGTTTGTTTTACACGAACATAGACAGTATTAAATTCAAGAGTTTGGCGTTCGTTTGGTTGAAATTAGTTAAATAATACTTGTACGTGTCTGTAGTACTGAAAGTTTACAGACACAAAGGCCGACGGTTTTAGTTATTTATGTATATACAACCTTCGTTACTGGCGTTTTCAACAGCAAATGTATCTAGAAACCTTAAAGATGTTTTTCGTTCGCTGCTTCAATGCATAACATGTGCTAATTGTAACAGCGTATTGTTACACGATGTCCCCAAACGTTGGAACAAGTCGTGTTGGTATCAACCTGTATTTTTACATACTTATCTGCAATCGTTCTTTACAGGTTTTGAGCAATAAAAGCCATAAGGTTGAAATCGCAAGAAGAAGAAGAAGAACTAGAAGAGGAAGAAGAAACAGAGCAAACACAACATGATAATTTTACAATGAAATAGCATATTTGTCAAATACCACATTCTATTTGTTTACAAAGGAATTGTTCTCCACGACCACGCCGAAAATGAGACATTTATTTTAATATTAAACATAATTACTTTTATTTTATTATATTATCATGATAAAGTAGCTATGTATTCATAGCACTGCACTTTTCTTAAGAATAATAATTTCAAAAGCAATTTAAGTGAAACCGGAAAGTTCACCCGATAAAAATCGATGCACGCTTTTCTAAAAATGACTTCCAAAGTGTGCGATTTTACATGTTTTCGAAAATCTGAATAAGCATTCGTTCCACTTCCGAATTCTTCTGACGTCACGAATAGGCCTGAGGTGACTATTGCCATGGAGGACATTGAAATGGACATGAAACCGAGTCAGTTTTCTCGCTCTCTGGCGACATTATAAATTTTATCAAAATAATTTATTGCTATTTTGTCACTATTATGTAAACCATCAACACGAAAATACCCTTGGTCCGCCATGTTTGAAATAAATTCAGACGTGCGTAGGGATACAAAGAATGGAATGGATATAAATTTTGCAGTACTGTTAGAAAACAAAATTAGTCCTTACCAGGTGGGGAGATAGATAAACATTGTGATACTGACTCATGACGAATCATTATATTATGTACAAAAGTGAATTCTTTGATAACAAATAATAAATCTCATTTCTGGAGATTCTTGTAGTCCAGTTCAACCGAACACTGGTAAATATGAAATTTAGAAAAATTGTAGGCAACATCATTTAATCAAGAAAAGATTAGATCTAAAATATCTAAATGACTTATTGGATATGGATATTGTTTTCAAATGCCATTACTAATAGTGCGAAAGTCATATAATTTTAGTACAATTTCAACTTCAATAAATTTATCGATTTTTTTACCTTTGACAGGTATTGCTGTAATTTGATGGCAACTTAACATGTGTCAGAACATTGGTTCGTAACAAGAACGGAACTATTTTAGTCGTTATGGTTAAAAAGTGGTTTTGTTTATTTGTTTTACACCTAAACCAAATATGTTTCTGTCGTATGGCGGAGGCCAGTTTTTAATGGTGGAGGAGAGAACCCCCTTACAATGTACACCAGGAAGAGACCAACGGCCTTCAGCAAATAAACAGGCAGACTTTATCACAATATCAGATTAAGTTCCAACTGGCCTCGACCCTGCGCTGACCAGGAGTGGCGATGATTGGTAAGATTGATGATAATGAATTACATATAGAATTAGATAGGTGCGGTATAGGTTAAACAATGTTTGATTGACTAACAAAATCGAAAAGGTCGAACGATAGATTTTGTGCCAGATTCTAGTCCAATACACATGTAGTTTTAAACACTATGTTTTTGTATAGAATAAATTCTTAATTTCTTGATAATGATGGTCACGGAATATTGTACTCAACAAATATATATATATATATATATATATGTAATAGGGATGCATTGAAGTAACTTTATTTTATATTATATTTCTAAACATGTCAACAGATTTCATTTTTTTATCTCCTGTTATATATTGCTAGCGGATTATCTCCCATGAATATTCTTTAGTGTCTATTTTAAAACTTGTATAAGTAATTACTAATCACGTGATAGTCTACTTCCTGTTTTGAAATCGTCATAGGGAATTACCATTTTGATTGGGTAATATTTTATACTTGCTTTCTATTGGTCTATAAGACTTACCCGCACATTACAGTTTGCTCAATTTAGCCTCAGTTATATTCATCATTACGCCATGTTGAAATGTATACTCATGTAAATTGGAATGTTGGAAAATCAACTTATAGTGCAGGAATATGTATCCGAAACACTGAATGTAAGTTTATATAACATTTATTTTATATTACTTGATGTAGCATAATTCATATATTTGAATACTTACATATAAATCTGGATAAACGTGTTCTTTTAATTTGACTATCTTGAGTGTTTAATATTGTATTGAGTGATTGATATTTAATGGTGTTGAAATTATACATAATATGAATACTTTTTCATATAACATTATATATTGAAATAGTTGTTTAAAACATACTATGCGTTATATTTGTAAGGAACATTCGTTTAATAGCCAAGTTCGGTAACTCTGTTTAAACATTTAATATCAGCTGTTGCTATACTGTACTAGCTACTTGTACACCTATATTATGTCATACAGAGAACAAAAGTTTTAGACTTTTGTTTTATTTTAACAGATATATAATTGTCAAACCATTTCAACGCCGAGAGATTGTGTGATCGGCAGGTTCCATTTCTTAAATGGGTATATATGATTTTTTTCTATTTATGTTTAAATAATATACCGATATCAATTATTGATTTCGAGTCATGTATGTGTATAACGATATTTGGGTCATTTTTATGATATTGTGTTTAGCTACTCTATTATATATATATATGGAAGCTCAACTAGGACACTATATGGGCTATCTATATTAAACTTAAGATTATTAAATTTAATATCAAGAATGGCAATTATATCATTATAATTATTATTATTAGTTTCTATTATTATCATTATTATTATTATTATTATTATTATTATTATTATTATTATTATTATTATTATTATTATTATTATTATTAAAATAAAATTTATTGTCAATAACATTTCATAAAGTACATCATTATATTGTTATTGTAATTTTTGATTACTATAATGATGTTGATAATTTAAGGTTATTTATTTATTTATAATATCTATTTTTAATTGTTACACTAATTATAGTTTTCCTGTTCTCTATTGAATCAAATGTCTATATTGTTTATTTTTAATTGCTTGATTATTGTATACAAATATCTTATATTATCATATGTATTTGTAGGATAAAATACCATATGGAGATTAAATAATATCGAACCCAGCAGTGGCTTTCATCATTTGTACAGCCCCTGTTACATTGGCGCCCACGTTGGGACTTCTCTCACCAGTCGAATACCTAATCCTACTTCTGTGATTGTTGAGGATACAGACATCTATGATGATATTCATGATTTCGTGAAAAGTCCAGAGAGGAGTCCAGATTCCAGCTTAAGGGTTTGTGTTTTAGATTTGGAAGATTTGCGAATGTCTTATGATTATGACTCACAAGTAACATTCATTGCAATTTCCTTATATAACTGAATATGCACGAAGTTATTTTACCGATTACCTGAAGATTGAGCATATCTGAAAGACATTGATTGTGAATATAACATTCCAGCATTCATATAGAACTATGATAGCCTGATAATGATAAACTGAACATTGATGTGAACAACTGACACTACCCATTATTCTATGATGTGAGCCGTACAGGATCTGATGAACTTTGGTTACATTCAAAAATTGCATTCATATATTATATATTGCATTGTTGTTTTCACATTCGCATTTTTCATTTGCCTTTTTGCATTGCTTTTATTTGTATTGATATTCGCGATTGAATTGTATGTTTAATACATTTATTACAAATTTATATGCTCGCTGAATAATCAAAGTACATATCAAAATATAATATGGCAACTAATGCTGAAAAAGAAAATACATGGGTGAAAACTGAGGCAGAGACTCGGAAGCCAATAGTAGATGAAGATACCCTTTCAAAGATGATAAATTTCTTACAGAAACACACACAGTATAAGGTCGTAACTGAAGAAGAATACAGTGTATTGAAGGGTCCAACACTTCATTCAACACCAAAGCCTAAAGGTTTAGCAACCGAAGAAGCGCCACCTAGACCACCTTTGCCTGAGTCTGACCTGACACACAATTACACCGCTAACTTACCAATATTTGGAGGCAAACCTCATTTACCAATATTTTTCAGGTGAAAATAAGAGCGGAGAAGTGACATTCGATGTATGGAGGTATGAGGCAAGATGCATAATACGAGAAGGTGCATACCATATCCCGGTGATTTTACATGCATTCCGCAATTCACTGCGAGGGAAGGCCCGTGCTCTATTAGTAACTTTGGGAGATGATACGTCACCAACATCGATTATACGGAAGCTCGAAGGTGTGTTTGGGAATGTATCTGACAATGAAGCTGTAATGGAGAATTTTTTACAAACAATTACAAGAAGAGAACGAGACTGTAGCGGAATATGGCATGAGACTTCAATCTCTTATTCAGGTGGCATATGAGCGTCAGCAAATTTCAGACATCTCAAGAGAAGAAATGTTGTGTTCGAAGCTTTTTACGGGTTTGAGAGATAAACAGCTGCAGGCTGCAGTTCGTTATAAATATGAAACGATTAAAGATTTTGATAAACTGCTTAGAGATGTAAGAGCTGTAGAACAACAGATAAACAACTACGGTGACAACAACCAATCAGAAGCACGAGAAAGCGACTAATAGACAGCAGTCGGGTCACAACCCTTGATGATATTATGAATAAGATTGAAGGTTTAACGATGAAAGTTGAAAGAGTAGAGTCAGAACTAAATGTTGTACAGAAATATGGTAACCGAGTACCCGAACGGTATAATGGAAATCGCGGCAAGATGAGTGGTTATAGAAATCATACAAGTAGTGAACAGTTTAGTAGACGATACAGTGATGGCAATAATCTAAGAAATCAAAACAGAGGTTCATATTTAGACAGAAGCCGAAGTCGACAAATACAGTCATCCACAGGACGAGGACGACATACTACTGGAACAGGATATGGTTATCAACAACAACAACAACAACAATATGGTAGTGGAATGTCACATAATGGTAACGACAGGACTCGACGACCATACCGAGATCAAGGTTCCTATCGAGGTTACAGACATTTTCAAAATGATTTAAACTACTAGAGGTTGCAGATATGGGACACTCTAGCGACCTACAGGATCGTCCCAATAATGATATAGAATCAAGTGATCGAAAAGATGTATGTAAATCACTTCCTGTGTGTTTTAGATGTTACGGAGAAGGTCACCTTATGAGAGATTGCAAAGCCAGATTGGACCATTCCAGTAATTATTTTGTAGACGATATTCCTGATACTTACCTTAGAGTCATGAAATCAACCAATCTATCCGGGAATAGGAAGTCGTCAACGCTAGTGGGAACAACAAACGAGACAGTCGTGATAGTTAACCAGAAGAAAACTTCAGCACTATTGGATACAGGTTCATCAATTTCAACTATTAGCCAGAAATACTATGTAGAAAATTTATCAAACTTACCCATTCAACCGTTAGATGATATACTTTCTATTGAATGTGCTGACGGGTTAGAGCTTCAGTACCTTGGTTACATCGTTGTGCCAATACAAATGGACGAGTCGAGTACAACTATAGAAGCGTTCTTTCTCATAGTACCTACAACTAACTATCACCAGAAGACACCAGTGCTGATTGGTACCAACATTTTGAATGTTTTATTATCTACTACCAAAGAAATGTACGGAGTTCAGTTCCTGCAAAGAGCAAACCTCAAGACACCTTGGTATTTAGCCTTCAGATGTTTGTCTCTTAGGGAGAGAGAACTTCATCAGAACCAGAATGTGCTAGCATACATCAAATCAGCTGAGAACAAGAAAGTTACCATTCCTCCTAATTCAGAATTTATTATACAAGGAGCTATGCATAGAGCCATACCATACCAACCAGTTTGTGCAATCTTACAGCCTACATCAAAGTCCAGAATCCCGACTGATATAGAAATATCTCCTGTCATTATTACCTACAGCAGTACACCAAAGGAACATATACCTGTTATAGTCAGCAATATTTCAAATAAGACTGTCACTATTAATCCAAAAGATGTTATATGTGAGGTTCAACCTGTGAGTTTGGAATACTTACCAACTGATAATGTCACAACACACCATGATGTCATAGACCAAATTGTAATACCAGAAAATGAACTTACCTCTACTGAACACGTTCAAGTCAAATCATTACTCAGGGAATATACTGACATTTTATCAACTGGAGATTTGGATATTGGTCACAACTCTAGTGTGAAACATCGCATAGAATTAAATAATGAAATACCATTTAAACAACGATATCGAAAAATTCCACCATCTATGATAAACGAAGTCCGTGATCATATACAAAACACTTCTCAAAGGCAAAATCATTAGAAAATCACATTCA
The DNA here is from genome assembly GCA_030159075.1 of Atrina japonica. NCBI lineage: Eukaryota > Metazoa > Mollusca > Bivalvia > Pterioida > Pinnidae > Atrina > Atrina japonica. Next base: position 312,224 of record BROG01000539.1, read on the forward strand.
CCGTTTTCATCCAATGTAGTTCTAGCCAGGAAAAAGAATGGACAGTTGAGACTTTGCATAGATTTTCGCCAATTAAATGCAAGAACTATTAAGGATAATTATGCTTTGCCTAGGATAGAAGACATACTTGAGAATTTAGCTGGAAACAAGTTCTTCTCCGTATTAGATATGAAAGCAGGGTACCATCAAGTGGAGATATCAGAGGAGCATAAGAATAGAACTGCGTTTACAGTCGGATCGTTAGGATTTTATGAGTATAATCGTCTTCCGTTTGGCTTGACAAACGCTCCAGCGACGTACCAGCGTCTCATGGAAAGAATGTCTCGGAGATCTACATCTAAATATTTGTTACATTTATCTAGACGATCTGATCATTATGGGGTCATCATTTCAGGAACACCTTGAACGATTGAAAAGAGTATTTGAGAAACTTCGACAGTCTGGTCTGAAACTAACCCCTAAAAAGTGCTCACTTTTCATGAAACGTGTGAAATATGTAGGACATGTTGTATCCGAGAACGGAATAGAACCAGACGAAGATAAGATAAGTAAAGTTATCAACTGGCCAGTACCGACCAACAAGGAAGAAGTTAGACAATTTTTAGGTTTCGTTGGGTATTATCGGAAATTTGTCAAGAATTTTGCTAGGATAGCTAGACCACTGACAGACTTACTGCCATCAACATTGAAGTCTACGAAACGGAGAAAGAAAATTAAAGATGAGACAAACCCATTTACGTGGAAGACAGAACAAGATCATGCTTTCAAAGAACTTAAGTCACAGTTATCTTCTCCTCCAATATTAGCATATCCGGATTATACACTTCCGTTCGAAGTACACACCGATGCCTCCGGAAAAGGATTAGGTGCTGTATTATGCCAGGAACAAGCAGGTCGAAAAAGAGTGATATCTTACGCAAGTCGAGGCTTAAGCAAATCCGAACGCAATTACCCAGCTCATAAGATGGAGTTTCTTGCTTTGAAATGGGCTGTTACAGAAAAATTTAAAGACTACCTTTATGGAAGCAAGTTTACCGTCCTTACAGATAACAACCCGTTAACATATATTTTAACAACCGCTCAACTCGACGCTACAGGACATCGATGGGTAGCCGCTCTTGCCGCTTTTGACTTTGATCTGCAATACAGACCCGGAAAGAAAAATGCAGATGCTGATGCATTGTCACGTCATCCGAGTATCACAAATGATATGAGTTTTGTTCCACATGATTCAATCAAAGCTGTGTGTAACGCGCTAACAATTCAGAATCCTCTTATAGAATCCTTACCTATTTCAACTTTAAACATGGATCATCACCTCAGAGTACCTGATATTACTGCTATTGATGTTAAGAAAGCTCAAAAACAGGATTTTAATTTACAGTTTTGGATTGAAGCTGTGTTGGACAAAACAAAACCGTTGAAAAATAGGTTACAGAAGACTTATTTTGATACAGTGATGCTTCACAATTTCGAAAAACTATTTCTTAAGGACGATATTTTATACAGAAAAGTTACACAAGATCAAGAAGTAAAACATCAGCTTGTAATCCCGAACAATCTTATAGATGATGTTTTGTATTTCTGCCATGACTTACTTGGACATCAAGGTCGAGACAAAACAATATCACTTGTCAAGGATAGATTCTTTTGGCCAGGTGTAACAAAAGACATACAGAACTATGTGAGTACCTGCGATAGATGTCAAAGACGAAAAACTCCGACTAACGTAAAGGCTCCATTAGTAAACATTATAACATCAGAACCCTTAGAGTTAGTATGTATGGATTTCCTTACCATTGAACGCTCAAAAGGTGGATACGAATATGTTCTTGTGATAACAGATCACTTTACTAAGTACGCTCTTGCAGTACCAACTAAAAATATGACGGCAAAAACCACAGCTCAAGTTTTCTATAACAACTTTGTAGTTCATTATGGAATACCATTCAAGATACATTCTGATCAGGGAGCAAACTTCGAAAGTAGCCTTATACGAGAACTTTGTATGCTTCTTGATATTCACAAGACTAGGACAACGCCTTATCACCCTATGGGGAATGGCATTTGCGAACGGTTTAATCGCACTCTTATTGAAATGCTTGGGACGCTTCAACCAGAACAAAAAGCTGATTGGAGGACATATATTGGGCCCATTGTTCATGCCTATAACAGTACTAAACACCATACAACAGGATATTCTCCATACCAACTTCTTTTTGGACGAGAACCACGATTACCCGTTGATGTTGTTTTTGGCACAAGAAAACCTAAAATTACTGACAAACCATTCCATAAATACATCGAGGATTTACAAAATAAATTGCAGAACTCGTTTGATTTAGTACAAAAGAATATCCAGAAGGCCCAAGACATTCAAAAGAAAAATTATGACCTGAAAGTGAGAGGGACCGCAATAGAACCTGGTGACAAAGTCCTTGTTAAGATTGTAGTACATGATGGCAAGCATAAGATCGCTGACAGATGGGAACAAGATGTGTACGATGTAGTTTCAAGACCGAATCCCGAAATACCAGTATTTACTGTGCGCAAAAGAAAATGGAAGTGGTCGTCTTCGAACACTTCATCGAAATTTACTTATGCCTTACAAACTTGACCAACATATAGATAATTTGTTACCATCTCCGATGGAAAAGCCTCGTCCTATGCCTCGACCAAGGAAAAGAAAAATTTCCGATAAACACGAGATAAAGGATAGGGAGATGTCCTCTACACCAGAAACAATCGTTTCTAGTAATGAGACGTCAAAAGAGTCTGACGATCATATCTCAGATGTGGTTCCTGAGGATTCAGATGACGAAGAGTTACTCATCATTAGACCAGCTGGCAATAATGTTAGAAATCACTCTAACGAATCAGTTTTACTAGACGTACCGGTACAGAAACAAACAGAAGAGGATCTGAACAGTCCAGATGGTAAAGCGACTTGTTTAGATACCCTTCACGATTTTGCAGACGACAAAGATGAGGAAAATGTTGAAAATGCGACGTCAGAGGAAATAAACGTTGAAAGAGACGAAACACGATGCGAAAAAGAACCTACACCACAAATTCGTAAATCGATAAGAAATAGAAAGAGACCGGATTGGTACACATCTGAAAACTTTAAAATAAAAAACATTAACACAGACTGGATGTCCAGAGCCGAATACTTGAAATCACTTATTAGCAAGGACAGTTTAATGAATGATCCTTCTATTAAACAAACCTTTCTAAAACTTGTGACTTGGAAGCAAGATAATGTCTAAAATATACGAATATATGATATAAAATAATAATGATTAAGAATGACGAGGACGTCATTTTGTGAACAGGGGGGAGAATGTAATAGGGATGCATTGAAGTAACTTTATTTTATATTATATTTCTAAACATGTCAACAGATTTCATTTTTTTATCTCCTGTTATATATTGCTAGCGGATTATCTCCCATGAATATTCTTTAGTGTCTATTTTAAAACTTGTATAAGTAATTACTAATCACGTGATAGTCTACTTCCTGTTTTGAAATCGTCATAGGGAATTACCCATTTTGATTGGGTAATATTTTATACTTGCTTTCTATTGGTCCTATAAGACTTACCCGCACATTACAGTTTGCTCAATTTAGCCTCAGTTATATTCATCATTACGCCATGTTGAAATGTATACTCATGTAAATTGGAATGTTGGAAAATCAACTTATAGTGCAGGAATATGTATCCGAAACACTGAATGTAAGTTTATATAACATTTATTTTATATTACTTGATGTAGCATAATTCATATATTTGAATACTTACATATAAATCTGGATAAACGTGTTCTTTTAATTTGACTATCTTGAGTGTTTAATATTGTATTGAGTGATTGATATTTAATGGTGTTGAAATTATACATAATATGAATACTTTTTCATATAACATTATATATTGAAATAGTTGTTTAAAACATACTATGCGTTATATTTGTAAGGAACATTCGTTTAATAGCCAAGTTCGGTAACTCTGTTTAAACATTTAATATCAGCTGTTGCTATACTGTACTAGCTACTTGTACACCTATATTATGTCATACAGAGAACAAAAGTTTTAGACTTTTGTTTTATTTTAACAGATATATAATTGTCAAACCATTTCAACGCCGAGAGATTGTGTGATCGGCAGGTTCCATTTCTTAAATGGGTATATATGATTTTTTTCTATTTATGTTTAAATAATATACCGATATCAATTATTGATTTCGAGTCATGTATGTGTGTATAACGATATTTGGGTCATTTTTATGATATTGTGTTTAGCTACTCTATTATATATATATATGGAAGCTCAACTAGGACACTATATGGGCTATCTATATTAAACTTAAGATTATTAAATTTAATATCAAGAATGGCAATTATATCATTATAATTATTATTATTAGTTTCTATTATTATCATTATTATTATTATTATTATTATTATTATTATTATTATTATCATTATTATTATTATTATTATTATTAAAATAAAATTTATTGTCAATAACATTTCATAAAGTACATCATTATATTGTTATTGTAATTTTTGATTACTATAATGATGTTGATAATTTAAGGTTATTTATTTATTTATAATATCTATTTTAATTGTTACACTAATTATAGTTTTCCTGTTCTCTATTGAATCAAATGTCTATATTGTTTATTTTTAATTGCTTGATTATTGTATACAAATATCTTATATTATCATATGTATTTGTAGGATAAAATACCATATGGAGATTAAATAATATCGAACCCAGCAGTGGCTTTCATCATTTGTACAGCCCCTGTTACATATATATATATATATATTTATATATATATATATATATATATATATATATATATATATATATATATATATATATCACAACCACTGCGATCGTTTGATCTCTGTTGGTCCTTTTTGTTCATCTAGTTTATACATAAATCCAGTATCTGGTATTTCGGTTGCAGCTGATTAATAATCAGAAATGACATTTTTATGGATTGCCCAATTTAAATTAAAACTTAGAAAAATAATGCAAGATGGATACCCCATTTGTTGACAGATGAATAGAAGGATCCCAGTGTAATAAATGCAAAATAATAACTTCCAAATGTTCCCTAAATATATAAAAAGCCTTTCAGTAATTAGTGACCGAACCTTTGGAAGCAAAGAGGGTTACGGTCCTCCCACATCATCCGTATTCACTAGATTTGCCTCTCTCCCTGCGTTTGTTTTGTTTTCTGTTTCCCAAACTCAGATACCATCTATCCGGAAATAGATACAATTCGAGAAATGACCTCACTGGATCTGCTGTTTATTAATATCTGAATAGTGTTCCCAATGAATAGTATGAACTGTGCTTCAAAAAGTGAATTGACCGACTCAAAAGGTGTATGAAGGGAGATGGGGAGTATTTTGAAGGGGAGAGCAAGTTAGAAATGAACAAAATATTTGTAATATAGGTGAAGCAGTGCAATTGGCATTATTTGTAGCACACCTCTCGTAGTCATCATCTTATGGTGGTTACACTTAGATTAAATTGGTAATACATTTATGTTTTATGAGTTAGCCTTATACGATACCAATGTCTGTTTCGGAACTAGACATACATGATAAATTAAATTTCGACTACTAAAATTGACAGAAATAATCGTCTTGAGCATTAGTTCTTATTTTCCTTTTTACAAAATGATTATTTATCATATTTACCTTAGATACAGACCTGAAGTTCGAACACACTTTTGTATTAATTTTTATATTTATATATTTATAAAAATGGAATTTAGGAGAGAGAGAGAGAGAGAGAGAGAGAGAGAGAGAGAGAGAGAGAGAGAGAGAGAGAGAGAGAGAGAGAGAGAGAGAGAGAGAGAGAGATTTCAGATGATGATGATAATGACGATGATGATGATGATGATGGTGATTTTATGCAGTCAGTTAAAAATGAAATAGAAATTAGTACAAATATACAAAGGAATTGTCTGGAATTAAATTTTCAGTATAGAATTAATTTTAAATGTAGAAGATCACATTATCTATATTTCTTTTTGTGTTCTTTGCAAAAGTTAAAATAATTTGATTAAACATTTACATGGTTAGTTAAAGATAGGTAATTTACTGACCAAATGAAAGATAATTTTGTGTTACATCGGAGATAAACTGAGTACAACATCCTAAAATTTGTTATGTAATCTGATAAGTATACATTTAAAGTGTATTTTTGTTTTTTTACGTAGTGTCAGGAAGATTTTCAAGAGTCAATTATCCATTCATGGACGGTCGTAAACTTAAATTTTGTATTTTTCTTATACGTTTTCCAAAGTGTTTGTGGATATATTTTCTTATTGATGTACTGATTACTGTGGATAGTGTTTTTCTTTTACCTATTTATTCCATATTTCTTTACTATAAATTATTCAAAAGTTTTCTTTTTTATACAAAGTGAGTGCAGCAGAGTTATCATTAAATTCAATGTGCAATTTTGTTATCAAATCTTTATTTACACCACTTCAATTTACTTAAATATGTTTACATTAAACAAACAACGATTGTTTATAAATATGAATGTTTTGAAGATTTAAATTTGTAAAATAGAATTAAATATCCGTTTTCATATCGGGATATTCTGAAAGATACTGAGGATACAAGGCCTCTGTACTCATTTCTTATTCAAACCATTGCACTTAATTCCAGGCAAAAATAAATAAACTTTTGAAGTTGTTAAAGGGAATCCTTATATTCTGTTAGGCATGATATTGCCATTTACATGTTATCTATTTACAACACATGAATAATATATAATAACTCAAATATGTCAGTTAAATTGTGCGCACAGTTTAACTATATTGTGCGCACAGTTTAACTATATTGTGTGCACAGTTTAACATTCATCATATTGTGTGCACAGTTTAACATTCATCATATTGTGTGCACAGTTTAATATATAAAAATTTTAGATACCAAAGTATAAATCAATAGAATGCCCAGGACATAGATACAAATCCGTTAAAAATGAACAAACACGGACCTCTGGAAACCAAAAGGTGGGATCAGGTGCCATGGAGGAGTAAGCATCCCCTGTCGACCGGTCACACCCGCCGTGAGTCTACAGTCAAGTCAAATTAAACAAGTGAGGAGTGTATCCTCGTCACAATTGGTACAGACGTCTCAACAACCGCCAACGAAAAGGCAACTCAACATTTCACTTAGTGAAACAGAGTAGTCGCAAACAAAACTATTATACCGACCGTAAAAAATTGCGGAACGTTGACATTAAACGCGGTTTTCGATATCCCTGTGTCAATAATTTGTCAGTGAGTAGTTTACCTCTGTATATGAAATTTTCATATGTTGTGCACGCCCTGGCATATCGGATCATTTGTGAAATATAAACTCCATATGCGGGTGACTGAGGAATATTACTACTTAAATGTGGAAAATTTACGATGGGAAAGCCGAAATCGTCGCGTTTATCGTATAGCTTAGTTGCTAAACATTCATCATATTGTGTGCACAGTTTAACATTCATCATATTGTGTGCACAGTTTAACATTCATCATATTGTGCGCACAGTTTAACATTCATCATATTGTGTGCACAGTTTAGTTATACGACTACGTTGTTGCATGTCCCCTAGCAAGGTTTGTATCACCGCTTGTGGAATGACTTTACACACTTCAACAAGAAAGGCACCAAGTTCATAGCTGCTTCTTGGTTGGACTTGACGGGCATGAAATGCCAACCTGTAGCTCATGCCATATGTGTTCAATGTGATTTAGGTCAGGGAATCGGCCTGGTCAGTCCAAACGAGTAATACACTTTCTTTGCAAGTACTCCTGTATGAGGACGGACATTATCATAATGAACCCATCACCAACTCCACCACCGTACAGCCTCAATTGTGTATCGAGAATCTCATCTCGATACCGCTGGGCAGTCAATGTGCCTCCGTCAAGGACAATGAGGTCAATGTTTCTTTCCCAACTGATTCTACCCCAGTCCATTATTGAGCCTCCGCCATACCGGTTGTGTTCGGCAATGTTTGCAGCATTAAACCTTTCCCCTGGCCTTCGCCATACACTAGCACGCCTATCAAAACTCATCGGTGAAGAGGACAGGGCAACAGTCCATCCTACTCCAGCCAGCATGGTCCACAGTCCAAGCATATCGTTGCAGGCAGTGGTTTGAGACATCGGGATCCGTATGCATGGTGGTCTCTACCGCACACAACTTTCGTATGGCTTGGGTTGGAACACAGGCCCCGGAAGCATTTTGAATGTCAGAACGAAGTTGGGTTGCAGGTGCAAAACGGTTTTTGTTCGAACCTGTATAACCAGAAAACGATCACCAGCCACAGAAATAGCCCTTCTTCTGTCCCATCGTGTCGCCTTTAGAGGTGTTCCATACTGTTGGAACTTCGGTCAAGCTCTAGTGATAACTGTATTGTGCACACAAAGTGCCTCGCTAACCTCACGATGAAGAATCCCTTACTTCACCACTCCAACCGTCCGCTACTTGTTTCCATCTGATTTATACCTTCTAACATTCGCATATGCCATAATTCAGTCATAAACGATGCCCCTTTTAAGTGAAAGTAAAGATTGAGTATCCTACACATGTCGGGTACATGTATGCAGCGTAAACTAACACTGATAAAATACAGGGTAATCTCATTTGCACGACTTGCACGAGGAAATTGCTTGTCATTCAAGGTTATATATATACTGGGTACCTTTGCGGTACATCACTAAACGATTTCCAATGTAAAGATCATAAATATACGTAATGTAGACTTCACAATGATGTGTGGAAAACTTGGTGCTTAGCAAACTTTGAGTTGTATATGTACTTACTATCCGCGCAGCTCACTTCGGAAATTGGAAAATCGCCCACAGTTCTTTTATTATATCATCTATGACAGAAGTTCCACTTCTTCCCAGTTAAGAAAGTTTATTAATAATTAAATATGGCACTCAGTCCTCGTATATCCAATTTCCCTAGAAATAATTTTTGGTAGGCAGTTCCCCATGTTAAATTCACATCGCAGTGTTGGTGCCATATTTAAAACTGTACATATCAAAACATTCTGTCAGTCTTTTTAAACATGATTTAAATATAATTTAACTTCATTCGGTATCTTCGCGGTTCGTTTAAGTAGCCTACTGAGACTGCTTTTGCAATCGATAGTACGTTACGTTCCTGTTGAACCGTCCAAAATAGACGTCATTGAGTACAAGTAGAAATTCCCCCACAGCGGACAACATTATTTCAATATTGCGAATGACCACCCCTACAATATTTTAATCACTTTTTCGTTTGTAAAGATAATGCAGTTGCTATTTGTTTGCATAAAAACACAGTTTCATATATTTCATATTTACAACTCAAATCAAATCAAATTAAACAAACTAAAAATTAAAGAATATACACAAATGCAACAAAATAGGGTAACTGTTCAAATGACACTATTATTGTGGTCTAATGATGTAGTAAAAGATTGGAAGATGCTTTCAGCTCGTTAACATATAAATAATTACATACATAGGTGTATACAAGAGACAGAGACAACTTTCACACACAATTTCGCACAGCTTATATATTATATGTATATGTTTTGTAATGTTGGATATCAACAAGAATATACTGATATTATGTGCACTGTCATTTTATAAAAGCATATTACTTGTAAAAATTTCTTAAATATGTAGATAACAATATACATTCTGTAGATAAATGGATCAGTGATCACCCAAGGGCTATATCTCTATGCCATCTATTGTTAAAAAGTTCACTTCTATTACTTTTTGTATATATCATTTTTATTCTATCATATAATAATGTTAAAGTTTATTTTTAAAAAGGCGCTAGCTCAGGTTTCCTTTTCTGAATTTTCATCGAAAAAATTAATTGTTTTGCTAAAATCAAGGCTAAAGTAACAGAGTTACTGTAATTTTCACAGAGTTTTTCACCAAGTTTTATGATTTCTTTATCCAAATTAACATATAATTGACAATAAGTATACAGCCAGGCAAATAGCTCTCTCCAAAAGGAATTTGTTATGTTACATTTAAAAACAAATGATGAAGACTTTCTTCCTCTGTATTGCAAAAGTACACATTTTAGAGTCTGAAATGTGCATTTTGAATAACAATTTATTGGTTGGTAAAATACGGTGTAATAATCTGTATTGGAACCATCGAATTGTAGTATCAATAGTTACTGAAAAAGGCATTTTATTTACAAATTTTTTGTTGGTTTCTTCCTCATCGATACCAAATTCATCACACCATTTTGTTATATTTTTTTAACTATTAATTTACTCATAAAGATATAATATACTGAGGTTTTATAATTCTTATTTTTAATTAAAATCTTAAGATATTCAGGAATATGAGGTAAAGTGATTTGAAAATTGTCATGTCTGGCATGTGGCCATTTCCTCGATATACATTGTTTTATTCCGTAGAACGTTGTTAGGGGTGGATAAAATTCATATTTTTCACAAAATTCTTCATATGACAATAGAGCTCCATTTTCATTAAATAAATCATAAATGTAAATTATCCGATTTTGAACCCATCTCTTGGAATTTACTGTTTTATTATCAATTTTGATATTATCATTATGCCATAATTCTTGATAAATGAAACTTTTGCTATCTGCATTTTTATGTTCACATTTTCTGAATTCTTAAAAAGATTTAAGTATATCCTTCCAAAATGGGTTAATGGTATGATTATATGTAGTTATCTTTTTAATATATTCTGGACCTGTTTTCAAAAGAGTGTTTTTTTTTAATTTACATTTTGAAAATTATATACGATAAAATCTTTATAACATTAAAAAATAAATGCTTAGAGACCAGAAATGCACAAAAAACCTACCTTTCTGATGACGTTTTTCTCTAAATTGTAGCATCTTTTATATATGATATTCTTTCAAAAGTGTTTATCATAATTTATCTAGATACGATTTTGTATAATTCAAACAATATTCTGGCGCACGACCATATGCAGTAACACCCTTTCGCCAGATCTGGATCAGACTGATGACCTTTCCACTGAGCTTGATTTGTTCACCAAACTTGACCTTTTCACCGAATTTGTAGCATGCTAACATGGGAGCTGACTCCTTCCCGACACCTGGTCCCATCCCGTTTGGGATTCGCAATTTTTCATCGTGTTGAGAACGCTGTTAAATCGAATTTGTCGTATGGACTTATTCGAATCTTCATCATACTTCAATGAGTATTGATTTCGTTAACTGCTATTCTAGATCTGAACATGTGCTCTATCCTATAATGTCCTGTTTTGCATTGGCAAAACCCTTTTACTACACTTCCAGAATGTGACGTGTTCGTGTGTTATTTGGGTAGCCAATTTGGTAGCAAAAAATCAATAAGATTCAAGGTGTATTTTTATACTAAAAGTAAAGGATTACTTAGATATTGATATACAAAAGTTCCATATGGAATTCCATGGGTAAATGGGAAGCATTTCTACTTAATTTTTCTCATAATTTTTTATTTCTGTGCACAGCATCTACATAATCGTCACCACTGTTGAATCTTAATACCTACAGGTGAAGTCAAGTGTTCGTTAACACTCTAAAATCGCTCAGTAATGCAGCCGTCGAAAATTGGTAATATCACAATATTTCTTATACCAGACATTGGTGAAAACTGTCAATGTATACCTGCCTAATCACTTGTAATAGTTGAATATAATACACGTCATGGCTATATTAAATACAATAAGACGGAATTTAAGACATGATCTGATTTCAATTGAGCTAATTTGGTTTATCACTGCTCTGGGTTGTCAAATCGTGATCTATCTGAAGGACGCGATATAATATTTGATGTATGATGTAGGTTAATGTAAGTTACAATCGATAGGTTTAACCTGTACCACACTGGAAAACAAAATAGGATGATCAAATTTGCAGGTTTAATCTTACTGTGCACCTGTATAATTCGTGAGTATCAGTTTAATTTGAATATCTAAATATAACACATGGTTTGACCTTACTTTTCCGATGTATCCAAGGGTGAATTACTTGACATACTGGTTTTGGTTGTGCTTTCTAATCTTAACATGGTTTGAAAATAGTTTTGTTAGGTTTGATGTTATGCAGTAAATGACAGTTTTGCATTTTCAAAATAACTGATACTGTATATTAGAATTTGCGGTGTGTTCTTGTGTAAATTGGGTTTCGTGTATATTTGGTCGAATTTTCTATATCTTGTATCTATTAGAGAATAGTTTCAAAATTTTATTAATAAAACAACGTTTATCAAAAAAAGTTATCTATTTGTTTTATTACTGAAACATCTTTGCCGCCATCTTGAATGCTTTGCACTGCAGGTATACCACTGAAATCACTCCAGAACTCGTTTGAGATTGTAAGTGAAAAATAAGAAAAGAGAATTGAGTTTAAAAACAATTTGATACAATAAAAAGTTTACCAAACTTTTATAAACTAGAAACCGCTTAGAGACGATAAACCCACCCTAAAGTTGATTAAGTGATGCTGATTAAAGCTGAAAATTGATGTAAAATGAAGGTAGTTTATCTATGACAGTTATTCTGACTTTTAAAACTTTATACATATACTACTGAACCAAAATCGTTACTTTGACATTTTGAGTTGTACCTATTTTTAACAGCAGTAAATTGTGTTCGTTTGCCGTACCATTTACAAAAAGCACAAACATTGATATTAATAGGCGTTCCGGTACTCCTTTTTGATATTCTTAGGAAAGTGACCTTTGCTACAGCTTTACAAATGCATCTTACGAATATCGATGACAGTTCGTAATGTCCAGATTTGTAGAACAATTGAGGTGGTGATTAAAATATACAGTTAAATAAGTTTACTGTTGTAGCATTTTATCTGGTTGTAAAAATATTAAATACTTTATAAGAGACTTATTGATTTCCACTTGCAGGTACCACTTGTCAACTAAATGGATATGCTTTCAGACATTTCCGTAAAACATTTTCAGGCATCTTAAAATCGCATAATCATATCGTTATTTTTGTGTCCGGTATAACAAAATATCAACACGTATGATTTTATAGTTTGTCATTGTTTTGTTGACAATTCTATCAAAGCACAGAATTTTACATCAAACCGATAACTTCAGATATCACAACGTTTACTATAGTGATCTGAAAAATGCAATGATTAGTACATTTTGATTTAATCAAATCGTATTCAACAATAATAGATATTCTAGATTGATTGACAATAATTTATCAAAACATGACCTGAATTCATAAAACAAAAAGTTTAGAAATCTGCACAGTCCAACATATGTCACTTTGCAGAATTGTAATCACACATACTTGTATTCCTAGTTTAACATCGGATTCTTGGGAGTGATGTTCATAAATAAAATTTTCTGAACGCACCTACTGTTTATTTCCATATACTTTCGTCGTATTTTGTAAGGTCTATACCCATTGTTTAGTTAATTAATCACAGAAAACACCCAACGTGCAGATCGAATTAAAGATTCTTAAAAAATTATTCTAATGAGGAAATATCGAAAACGGGGATGCATGAGACCCCAAAACAAATTATTCATGATAGATAGCCTAATCGAAAACCAACACATTATACACAATCTTGAATTAGCCTATGTTGCTTCGATTAAACCTTTTTGACCAGGACATACATTAGGTCGATACTCTGACCCGAAATTACATGACCATTGTTTGGTAACATCAGGCCTCAACATGTCGATTTAAGTATATTTTCTCGTCGCAGCCGTCTGAAATTTGTCAGTTGCTTCTTTGGGCGATTATTTTCATTAATCCGTCGGGATCAAAATGCGTAATTACATAATTGCACCCAAGATGTGAAATAATGGCACCCATCACTAATGTGTATGTCGTTCTAACTCCATTTTGCATTCATATATGGAAAACCTTAATAATTTTCAGAGTACAGCCAATCATATCTGAACTGCACTATGGTGTTCCTTATTTGGAATACCACATATTTTGACACTTTGCCATATCTCGTTAACCGACTCAAATTCCATTAATAGCTTCATTAATTCGACGATTTTTGGAATATTTATTCTTTTCCCATTATAAGGAATAGATTTCTGTTGAAAATGTCAATTATTACAATGACATAACCGGAATATGAATTTAAGATGATATACAGGATTATTTCAAATTCTCTAATTTTCAGATGGTATTAAAAGTGAACGACATATAGGGAACAAATATGTCCGAAACCTTCCAAACGATGATAACTGTGGTGTGCAGCATTATAGACCACACGGGTCAAGAAAAAGAATTGTTGGTGGCGTCGAGGTGGTCCCAAACAGCTGGCCATGGATGGTAAATAATAATTAGATCAAATGTAATCTTGGTAACATTATATACAATAATACAAATGATAAAGATCGAAATTATTTCAAACTTCCAGCAAATAATTTGTTTTCTACATTCTATTAGAAGTGATTTTTTTTGTATATTGTATATACTATACATTATGTATAATTATGATAAACTATATACAATTAAATAATAGATAAATACATTTCTCAACCAAAACGTAATCTAGACATTGGAATTTCTTTTAAAGGTAGTATATTGTTATTACTTTGTGTATAACACCATTGAGATATAAGTTTATGTGTTTCCATTTCGAAAGGTAATGATGAAATTTGATGGTCACCTGACATGTGGAGGAACACTGGTTCGTAATAACAACGGAACTATTTTAGTTGTTACTTCTGCTATCTGCGTTGATGGGTAAATTCCATAAGATAAAATATCTTATTATACATGTAATGCATTACAAGGGCAAATCACACTTATAAGTTCTACTTAATTTGTTTTCCAATTTAAACCTGGTGTTTCTCAGTTAGACCTAGTTTTTCTCCAGTTAAATCGAGTTTAGCAAAAAACTTAGAATCATTTTATCTATATGTATTTTGCGAGGCACTTTAACTAGAAGAACTAGGTTTAACAGAAAACTACTAGGTTCAAGTAAGTGATTTCTGCGCAGTTGAACCTGATTTAACTCGGAGGCTCAACGCCAATGTAAAGCATATTTGCTGTATTTCACAGCTAATTAGTGGCGTCAGCGGATATGCAGTGGTCCGTTAATCACCAATAGACCACAAGGCAGCAATTCAAAAACCCCAAACAAACAAACATCGATATAGATGTATAATTTGACTTTTAATGGACCGTTTAACAGCAATGCCACAGACAAAACACTAATTGTGTTCGACTCTTGGTTGACCGCTTTACAGAAATACAACCCTCTCCACAAAAAAGAGAAAAAGGAAAGAAAAGAAACAAACAAAGAATATATATGAATTGTATTATACTTTGTGGACCTCTAGATAGCAAAACCACAGACAATATAAACTTTATTTGACTTTTTAAAAAAAAAACATTTTGTCATGCTGTGATAGTTTCTAAATAGCAATTTAAAAGTAACACAAAGGAGAAAACATTCAGTCAGTAAATTGTTCAATTTTGTATTAACTCGTATTCGTTCTTCTAGACATTCTATTTACAGTACCGGAAAGGAACGTGAAATTCGGGGAATTCAGATGAAAATACAAACTTTCCAAAGCATTGTTATTTATACAGTGGGATTCGTCCTTCGATTATCAAAAATGATACGAAGATATAATCAATATCAATTAAATCGGTTTATCAAAGTGCAACACACATATTTCTAATTTTATTTGTCCTAATTGTTTTGGGACGCATTTACATTAATCGAATACAATTCGGGAAGCGGAACTTCTCTTGTTTTTCGGTCACTTCCGCTGGTATATAAAGAGGTGTCGCTGTGCGACATGAGTCAGTTCACCTAGAAATGATTGGATTGTCTTACGCTGCATAATGGTGTGACGCTATCTGTGATTATCTGTCAAATATTATCATTATTACATTTTTGATTGATTGAAAATATTTCATTGCTCGATTTTAGATTTGTGGAAACGGTGTAAGTTATTGCAAAAATCCGTTTATTCATCTCCTATCACCCTATTTTTATTTTTCTCGTTGTTCGTCTTATTTCGTATGTTGGATTTAACATTTTGCTTGGTCTTGAACAGAATTTTGGGTGATGCTACAAGATGGGAACTCAGACTTGGTGTGTACAGCAGACACAGTGCTGAACACGAGATTTACTTTGAAAAATTCAAAATCAGAAGGATAGTCAAGCATTTAGACTATAACCCCAGTAATCTACAAAATGACATTGCTTTAGTTTTCATTGATGGTGATGTACAAGTCAATAATGGCGTCAGTCCGGCTTGTGTAACAAACAGCATGTATCAAATAGGCGAAAACTGTGTCTCTTTAGGATGGGGCCTTAAAGCAGAACGTAAGTAACACATATAAATGAACTGGTGCTCTCTCTCTCATTCTCTCTCTCTCTCTCTCTCTCTCTCTCTCTCTCTCTCTCTCTCTCTCTCTCTCTCTCTCTCTCTCTCTCTCTCTCATATCGGAAGTTTCATTATTCTCAATCTATTTAGCAAAAGTTGGTTTGTTGCATTCAGTTAAAATGTACGTTTGCTATGAAAATACTAATTCCTTTCGTTAGAGTATCTGGAATATCTATTTGGGAAATGAAATTGTGTCATGAAATCAAAGAAAAGTACAACATAATAAACCTTCAATATGTTATTCACCTTATAGAGGGTGAATCGTCAGACAGATTGCAAGAAGTGTATAAACCAATCCAAGACCCAGGTATCTGTTCAACTCAATACGGACCGATTTTCGACAACAATACGATGATATGTGCTGGACTAAGTGTAGGTGGAGCAGGCCCATGTGATGTAAGTAACACCACAAATGTAATAGGATAATTTTTCATTTTATGACCAGAAATAAGTAATCAAATTTTATCGCCCATACAGTGCTTTGATTGCATAAACATTTAATCGCTATAGTTTAAAAGAAATGACATTAATTTTTTTTAAATCGAGATTGATTTGCCTTTTTCAGCGTGATAGCGGAGGACCTCTTCTCTGTAAGAGAAATAACAAGTGGTATTTGACAGGTATGTTATTTCAAAGAAAAATATTAACAATATAAAAAAATTTCAGATACCAAAGTATAAATCAATAGAATGTCCAGTACATAGATACAAATCCGGTAAAAATGGACAAACACGGACCCCTGGAAACCAAGAGGTGGGATCAGGTGCCATGGAGGAGTAAGCATCCCCTGTCGACCGGTCACATCCGTCGTGAGTCCACAGTCAAGTCCAATGAAACACGTGAGGAGTGTATCCTCGTCACAGTTGGTACAGACGTCTCAACAACCGCCAACGAAAAGGCAACTCAACATTTCACTTAGTAAAACAGAGTAGTCGCAAACAAGACTATTATACCGACCGTAAAATTTGCGGAACGTTGTCATTAAACGCGGTTTTCGATATCCCTGTGTCAATAATTTGGCAGTGAGTAGTTCACCTCTGTATATGGAATCTTCAAATGTTGTACACGCCCTGGCATATCGGATCATTTGTGAAATATAAACTCTATATGCGGGTGACTGAGGGATATTAATACTTAAATGTGGAAAATTTACGATGGGAAAGCCGAAATCGTCGCGTTTATCGTATAGCTTAGTTAACAACCAAGATAAACGAATCTGTTCGGGTTTCCATATACATTTGCCTTTTAGTGCACCAGTAACAAGGCACATCTTTACATAAATATCAGAAACTGGCTGTCGGTCTTGGTGTCTGTATACTGTCATTATTTCAACTTGTTCTCAAGTACCTGATAACCAATTTCAACCTAACGAATCCAATATTCTTGAATGCATTCTATCTTCGTGTAAAATTGATAATAGCGAGAACATAAGGAACTGTTACTAAAATTTTACACGGAAATAGATAAGGAACAATGATCAAGACTATTAAAATTTGATGGGCCGATAAATCAATAATTTTGAACTATTGTCTTATTAAAAACAAAGAACCCTTTGGCCATAAATCAATAATTTTGAACTATTGTCTCATTAAAAACAAAGAACCCTTTGGCCATAAAAAAGTATCTAAATATTATATACATAATACCAAAGTTATAATGCTCAAGACAATATTTTCTGTCAACTAAACTTTATCAGTTGAGCTCCAATTTGAAATGTATATGTATTTTCTAAAGAGAAAGTGGTATCATACAAGGTCAAATAATAAGACTGTGTCCAAATGTGTACCTTTCAGTCTTTAGCCTCAAGAATTTAAGTAATTGTTTAAGTTTTGTACTTATTAGCATAGAATTTATTTTTCAGGTATAATAAGCTGGGGATTTGGATGTGCTAATGCAGATTTCCATCCGGTGTATACAAATGTATTCAACTACGTTACATCCGGTTGGTTACGCACCAATGGGGACATATAGAGACAAACAGTTCCGTCAGATCATTGTATTAATTTAAAATAAAAGAAATACTGACCATTATTGACGTCATGTGTAGTATAGCATATTGTTATCGAAAATTTGATCTGTATGGTGCTTACATATGTAGCAAACCACAAACCATTTCCGTATTTCAGTGGGGATATAATTGCAAGCAGTCATTATACCAACCGTTACATTTGCAAAATGTTTTATATTAAACGCGATTTTAGATATTCCAGTGACAACAACATATCAATGAGTTGTTTGTCTCTGTATACGATATGTTCACATATTGAACGATTTGCAATATATAAATACATTGTACTTTATTCAGGCGAAAACGGGATATGAATACTGAAATGTGGAAACTTGACGACAAAAAGGCCAAATCCTCACGTTTGTCGTATAGCTTGGTTGTTAATCCCCTGCTTAAAGACTTTGTCTCTGAACATTACATAAAATATTATCTGTTAGAAAACCCGCTATACTTTTATATCAGCTTCAGTGAATTTTGCGTTAAATCAGAGTACTTTTGTTGCTGAGCAAACTAAGTATCATGACAATGAAAAAAAAAGTTGTCGATGTTTTGGTATCCACAACTGAATTACATCGTTTCAACTGTATAGAATTGCTGAAGTTTCTCCTTAACATGTAGTAATTTTTTTTGTAATGGGTATTAAAAAAGGTTTTATGGGACATTATTGGACCCTGCTATGTATCGCTGGTAGCTCAAGGTCAAGGTCACAACTCAACTGGAAAAATTTAATTCAAAATCACTCGACGATAATTACAGCATTTTGAAATACAATTAAAGTTGGTAATATGTATGTAATTATCTAAAGCATTGTGAGATTTCAAACTTATTAGTAAGTTCAAGGTCACAATTCGGTTTGTAAATTCCTTCTCTAAATAACTTAAAGCTATATTATCTCAGTATATAGGTTATGTACTGGTATGCTGAAATATGGTGATGAAGTTTCAAAGTAATTGATTTACATTTCAATTCTAAACAGTTTGTAAAATTTTGAAAAGCTTTAAAAATATTTGCAATTGTTAGAATTAATTATGCATAGTATTAGATAATCTGAATATTTGTGTATGAAATTCCAACGTCATCAGAAAAAAATAAAAAGTCGCACCACAATTTAAAAATTGCATCTACAAATTTCTCAGAACGCGAAAGAAACTAATACACATTTCACTGTAGGTGGTATGTAGAAGATATGTCAAGAACTTGTAAATTTCAAATACAATGAAAGGTCATGATCGCAGTCCGAATTATAAGTTTAAACGGCTTAGATACTTTAAAATCAATCCGCTACACCATTGTATATTTGTAGTTTTACGAGATAAATATTTAAAGAATATGCTGTGTCATGTTAAGTTTACATGTCTTTACCTGATGAATTTCGGTATCAAGTCACAACTTTTGAGTCACAGTCCATATCCAAAAACATTTTTTATTTTCTAGTCGGATGACTATCTTCAAACATAAAGTCACTACTTTATCTACAAAGTTACATTTTCACTCATTAATTATATTGTCTTTTGAGTACTGCGTTCCCGACTAACACGCAGGAGTTGACAAGCTGTATACCATCGAAGACACTCTACGAGTCCCATATATAAACTATATGAAATGGATGAAGAAATCAAATCCCATGTCTCATGTCGGTGTTATGATGTCACCACTGACCGTTAATGCTAAAACATCAATCGAAAAGATAAAAGAAAGAAGGCCTTTAATTAAGGTGTTACTCTGATAACACATTGAATAGCACCTTCAAATTTAGATATTACTCTAATAACACCTTGAAAAACACCTTTAATGAAGATATAACTATAATACTACTGTAATGACACCTTCAATTAAGATTTTACTCTGATAACACTTTAAAGAACACCATTAAGTAAGGTATTACTCTACTAACACGGGTAAAGAACACATTTTAATTCAGATATCACTCTGATAACACTTTAGAGAACACCATTAAGTAAGGTATTACTATAATAACACTGTAAACAGCACCTTGAAATAAGATATCACTCTAATAACACATTAAAGGGCACCTTTAGTTCAGATATCACTCTGATAACACTTTAGAGAACACCATTAAGTAAGGTATTACTATAATAACACTGTAAACAGCACCTTGAAATAAGATATCACTCTAATAACACTTTAAAGGGCACCTTTAGTTTAGATATCACTCTGATAACACTTTAAAGAACACTTTTAAATTCAGATATCACTCTGATAACACTTTAAAGAACACTTTTAATTAAAATGTTACTGGAATAGCACTGTAAAGAGCACCCTAAATTGAGACATCGCTCTGATAAGAACACCTTTAATAAATATATCACTGATAACAGAGCAGCTTTAATTAAGATATCATCTTGTTAACATTTTAATGCAACTTAGATAAGTATATCACTCAGTAACACATTTAACGCACCTTTGATTACGATATCAGTCAGGCAACACTTTTAAAACACCTTTAATAAATAGCTCACTCTGACAACACTTTTAAAGCACTTTTAATTAAGATACCACTCTGACATTTTAATGCAACTTTAATTAAGATATCATTTTGACAACACACAATAGATGAGCTTGAAATGAGAATTCACTCTGATAACACATTAAACATCTTTAATTTAGATATTACTCAAATAACAAATTAAACAGCAACTTTAATTAAGAAATAACTGATTTATACTTTCATGGATACGTTCAATTAAGATATCAAATTAATAAATAATTAGGGTAATACATTAAAGAGCAACGTGGATTATGATATATCTCTACTGAAATTATTATAGCACCTTTAATTAAGAAATCACTCTGATAACATTAAAAAACACCTTTGAATGAAGAAGATATCAGTCTGATAACAGTTTTAAAGCACCTTTAATTAAGAGCAATTTAATTAAGAAATAACTAAAAAAAAAACACTTTAAAAGACACGATCAATTTGATATCACTTTGATAGATAATCCAGATAGCCCATTAGAGAGCACCTGTTAAATACCTTTTAAGCACACCTTTGATTAATGGAAAATTTCTTGCGTTTAGCAAAAGAATATTCGATTTCTTCTTCTTTAACAAGTTGCACTTGACGTACATTAACAAATAAAAGCTGTACACAGGCATAAGTTATCCCTATATACCTTGTGAAAATAAAGTCAGGTCCAGTGTGGTATACATATACAAGTAGAAAGGATGAATTAATAAATTGCAAGTGAATAATTGCCAAAGTGGGTTTCTCAAGTAATTTTACACAAAATATATAGCAATTTAGATATTTTTGTGCTTGGGCATATCTCCTTTTGTTATTGTATATCAATCTAAGTCGTATACATAAGGAAAGAAATATATTTAAAAAGCATAGTTAATGCCCGTGTAAGATATTTCTCTGATAACATTTAAAAGAGCACCTTTAATTAAGATATCACTCTGATAACACTTTAAAGAGCACCTTTAAGTATACTGATTTTTATTTCGACACGGAAATATTATTTCATTCTTTTTTTACATCAATATCCATCAGTTTTCAGTGGTGACTAAAATACGTTTCTAAAGGAAAATTTTCTCCAATGTAGAAAACATGAATTACATACACCTTTGTCCACCGATCCAAGATGGCAATGGGGGAATACAAAACAGAAATAAGTATATCTTTATATAAACAGAATCGGGTTATTTTTTTCATACATTTCTAAACGTTTAAAGTTATTTACCGAGCAATTATCTGACCAGTTATATATGTGAAAGGTTTCAACAATATTTGAGTGGAAAAGAATTCCAAATCATCGTTAGCTATTCCTCTCTTGAAACTGATAAAGATTAACCAGGTCAGAGAACTTGACAAGATGGTCCTTAATTGCAGACCTTTGGTCATTTAATATCACGACACCATTATAACCTCTACAATCTACAAATTGAAAATCACGATTCTTCGATGCCAAAGATAGAAATTATATCAACAGTATATATTGTACTTAATTGTTTTATCTATTCATAAGGTATCCTGACGATTGATAATACAAACATGCGGTGTTTTATATTTCTTACTTGTTTGACAATTGCTACAGGTTAGATTATTACCATTTTATTATCATCATCATCATCATCATCATTATCATCATCGCTTTTATTATCATTATTATTATTATTATTATTATTATTGTAATTATCGCTATTACTCTCAATTTTATTGTCATTGTTTTAATTATTGCTATTGTTATCATCATCATTTTAATTATTGTTATTGTTATAAATACCATTATAATTATTGTTATTGTTATCATCACTTTAATTATTGTTATTGCTATCATCATCATTTTAATTATTGCTATTGTTATCATCATCATTTTAATCATTGCTATTGTTATCAATATCATTTTAATTATTGTTATTTTTGTCACTATCATTATCAACTTATTTGTAACATTTTCGTCAATGTTCCATATATCGTTCGTATCTAATTTTTATGGTTTTGTACACGTTGATCTATTGTTAGCATTTTATTGTCGTTTTTCGCCTTAAAGATACATCTATTTGACAAAACCTTCACTTTTGTGTTATATGATTTCAAGTTGTTGTTAAGTACTTCTTACGTATGGGTTTGTACTATCATTGACTACTTGTCCAGTATAATTTGTTAGTACATGTCGATGTCTAGTTTTATATTATATTATATTATATTATATTATATTACATTATATTATATTATATTAACATTGTAACCAATAACTACATTACGGTTTATATTTATATTTATATTTACAGCAATTCCTGTTTCCCAATACAACAATGAATGTGGTGTTTCCGACATTAACCAAAAAGTAAGCCCATATATCGTCGGTGGAGTGGAAGCAAGCGCACATAGTTGGCCATGGATGGTAAGAATCATTTATTTATAAAGATGTAAAAACTCAACAGTTGCCTATAATTATTTTTATACTGTGGATATTATATCGATATGACACATGACCTAACAATACAACCAAAAGCGAGAATTGCAAATCAGAAAGGCGAGCTGATAATTGTTTGCTGGATCTTATATCTCTAATGTAACATATTTTATCTGAGACTGTCATTATAAACTGTAGGAAATCAAAACACGATGCACTGTAATTCTTGAAAAAAGTCATTTCAATATAAAATCTTAGATACCAAAGTGTAAATCCTCGTGATGTCCATAATATATATACAGATCATGTGATATTGGACCAACACGGACCTCTGGAAGTTAAGAGGTGGTATTAGGTACCATGGAGGAGTAAGCTTCCCCTGATGACTGGTCACATCCGCCGTTAATTCACAGTGAAATTCAAATAAAATAGGTGAGGAATAAATCCTCTTCACAATTGGTACAGACGACTCAACAACCGCTATCGAATAGGTAATTCAGCATTTTATTCTGTGAAACAGAGTAATTGCAAACAAAGCTATTATACTAACTGTAAAAAGTTGTGGAGCATTGACATTAAACACAATTTTCGATATTCCTGTATCCATATCTTCTAAGTAAGTCGTTTACTCTGTATATGAAATGTCCGTATGTTTAACAGGCTTTGGTATATTGGATCAATTGTGAGATATAAACACCATATGCAGGTGATTGTGGGATATTACTACTTAAATAGAGTTTACGATAAAATGAAACCAGTCTGAACTGACAAAACGTTGAATTAATGAGTACTAAGTTTCTATTAGAAATTAAGAAATTGAAATATATTAATCGAGGAGCCAATTGATCATTGGGCATTTGGTTGTTATGCCGTAACGTAATGTATTGTATATAAAAGTCGTTTTATCTAAACTTCAAATATATTTGGTCCCTTCGATTCGGCGGTTCAGTGTTCAGTGCGTATAGCCGGATAATAAAACATCCGTCGTGAAATTATTCAAAACTTTTTTTTTCATTTTGATATATTTTGTATATGAAAAATAAAATTGAAGTCATGTCATACTTTTAATTTCAAAAATAGGAATCGTTTCACAAACAAACACAAACAAACAAAGGTCAGTTATGTCATATATGTTCATGTAAATATATGGCATTTTAAAACAGGACATTTGTCATTTCGTTAAATAACACATATGAAAGGCCTGCCATTTTCAATGTATTACTAATAACTCACACGAGAAAGAACAGGACCATTAACCAGTAGATTTACAATTGAACATTTATAACATTATAACATTTCTTGTTTATTCAGGTGAGTCTGAGGTCGAGTTCAAACAATCATTTTTGTGGTGGCACACTTGTGCGCAAGAATTCAGAAACCGAACCTTATGCTGTTGTAACAGCAGCACATTGCATCGGGTAAGATTTTCAAAAATCTCGTTTATTTAAAATTCATTCCAATATGTATATTTTTAAAATTAATTTGGGTGAAATCAATTATATGAGTAAATGTTGCATGATCGATACATACATTAATTTGCTTAAGTTTGCATTTTAAGGTTCTAATAGGTATCATTGACTTCTTTTTGTTGTAGGTAAATGCCTGCAATTGTCAATCATATAAGATTTTTCAAACAACGAAATAATAATCTAATCCCTGAATACCAAATAGCGCATGAATACATGCAAAGGTATGCATATCACAGATTAGAAAGAAAAATATATGGAGGGATAAAATGCTCGTCACAATGTCTACAAGACAGGTATCTGGATATGTTAAGCGTCTAATGTATGACGGCGAACAATGGCAATAAATATATTACTAATCATTTACCAAACATGACTGAGGACAATGGCTGGATACCTTTAAGAAGGGTTTTAGGCGTGCATGTTAGAGAGGCTGTTACCGCTGTTATGTTGTAAATTTTGTTTTTTACATTTTACATCTATCCAGTTAAACTAAAATTTACAACATGACACCTTCATCAACATCCCTAATCGCATCGGTGTGCTGATATTTTTAAAATGACTAAACGGACAAAGACCAGTGGTTTCTAATACAAGGATTAGATTTTAATCTACCTATATTTGTCAATCAGTCTGATTTCAAGATAAACAGAAAAAGAAGGGCAATTTCTGAGACTTAAGTAATTCGTAATTTTTATGTCGGTGGAAGCCGGAATTCTTCATAGATATTAGATTATATACTTCGGGAGATATTTTAACAATAGCATCGGTATTTCATATTTTTCCGATGAAATGTAAACTTGCATTACGTTAAAATATAAAGGGTTAGTGAATTAGTATTAGGGATTTAAAATAAATATTCTATGATATAATAATCACAGAAAAAACTGTAAACTTTTGTTTCATTAAGTGCATCCCTTATTTAATATAATGAGGATTTGTTACTGCAAACGCATTCACTATCCACTATATCGAATAGCTGTTATTACAACGCCCTCCCCCACAGGGAAAGGCAAACTTTCGGTTTTAGTAGAGGCTAGAGACGTCATAGTATAAAGCTTTTACCCATCGGCCAGGAGTCTCCACAAAGTTTTGTCACATCAAGGACGATAACAAATTGCTTAATTATATCCTATATGAAACTAAAATTCAGCATGATTACTTTTCAAAACTGCGTTGCCATTTTATGTTCACACGTACAAATTATTCAAAATGATATATTTTTTTCTGATATTAGTTACTTATGAACATTACCTTTTTCCAATACTGTTTTTTCATAAATTCATAACATGTATTTACTAGAATCACGCTATTAGATTTTGTATTACGCACAATCAGAATTATTTTCATATTATATAGAATAAACAAATTAGCGTATTTTCCAGAAAAACAGTCGTATACTAAAACACAATAAAGAACACGGACCTTCACATTGTGCGTCATTTTGTCGTGTATGTTCTACGCTGTGAAATATTCGAAATTCTATAACCTGTAGGCGCCATGATAGAAACAAGTATTTTCTTTTCTGCCTTGATAATCTTGCGGTAGTCCAATATCTATGTTTTCAATTTCTCTCCACCATATGATAATCACGAGACTACCACGGTTATTAAGTGGTCGTCACCGTACTTTTTACAGTCAGTTTCGTTGGAGAGCGTTGGTAGACACCTTGTGTGGCCAAGGAGGCGGGAGATTCTTTTTAGCATGATTTCATAATTTCAGAACTTTTCTTCAGGTCACAACAAATAAATGTTGTCCTTGGTATGCACGACCAGTTATCTACAGCAAATACCCAGACATTTTCGATCCCAAACAATAGAAGAATTATACACCCAGGTTACTTGTCTTCAACTTATGAAAACGATATTGCAATTCTGAGACTTCCCTCGACACCTACAATTAATCAGTACGTAAAACCCGCATGTATAGCTTCCGCAAATCACACAGGAGGTATGGACTGTACAGTAACCGGATGGGGAACTACATCATCGGGTAAGTTTTGATAATAAAATGGAAATTTTACTAAAGTATAAAAAACGGTTAATAATCGATGTATTTTTACCTTGCAAAACGCCATGTTTGAATCATAGTTATCACATGTACAGAATGTATTTCACAATATGGTTACATATCCGTTTGAATTTACTCGTTGACTTAATATTGATCTAGGTAGGTCTATTCCCCAACACTTGCCATAATTTGACACAATGACCTTAGATTACCTCAGCGAGTAGACTTTTTTCCTTCACTCAAACTTCCTGAGGGTTGAGGTTCATTTGCCATACCCTCAAAGTAGCGGATGATTTTGTATTCTTCCGTACGACATTTACACGCGCAATAACGACATGTTCGGGCACTCTTCGGGACTCACGGCGGGTGTGACCGGTCGACAGGAGATGCTTACTCCTCCATGGCACCTGATCCCACCTCTTGGTTTCCAGAGGTCCGTGTTTGTCCATTTTTACCGGATTTGTATCTCTGTCCTGGACATTCTATTGATTTATAATTTGGTATCTGAAATTTTTATATTCATATCTTTTAAATGGCTAAATGTAAGTCATGTAATTTTGAGTTATGACATTTGAGAGAATACCAACCTTACATAGCTGTATAGTTCAATCCTCTGTTACTCTGTTGGTGAGGATTTGGAGGTTTAATCTTCAAGAAACCCGTAGACTCTTAAAATAAAGTTGAGATTTCCCGGGTTCGCTAAAACACCCATATACAAATGTAAGTTTCTTTTAAGCATTGTGAAAGTTTTTACGCCAGTAGTTTTAGTGAACACGGGAATCTCCGTCTCATTTTAACAATTGTTTTTTCACCAATATATATTTTTTATAATCAATTTCATGTTATAGTAGATACTGATCCTACATATTTACCTAAAGCTGTGAATATATAGTGAATATATAGAACAAATGCTGAGATTTTTAAATATTAGTGTTTTACGCACACTCAACAATATTTACTTATATGGTGTTGGCCAAATTTTATTGGTGGCGACCAAGTTTAAATGGTGGTGGAAAGAAATTGGTTACGCAAGCAAACTGGCAAATTTTCTCACAAAAAGCGGTGCTCTAATCTACACTGATTAGAAGTGAGATACTTCATGGTTCAAAGCATGATGCTCTAACCACTCGGATACAGAAATTTGGTTTTAGCTGGAAACCGAGTGATTTCGATCATACGAAATTTAGGGGAATTTTGATTTGCTATTATGAAGGCTTTTTTTATATTTGGATAAATTGTTATCAAACTTTTTTTCAAACTTCAACACAGAATAATTTGTGAATGATACAAATTTGAGGGATGACTAATACAAACTTATATGGGAGTAACGATTGGACCGAAAATCTAAGGCCAAGTTTTAGGAATCGGAGCTTTGCACCATATAAACTAACTCAAATCTCAGAATATTCTCCATCAGATTCCGAAAGTATGACTTTTTGATTTTAAGTTAACTGGTTATCCAATCAATGTGTTTGTGCAGAAAACCATCCGGAATGGGGGTTACTGTATATAAATCTATACGGCACTAGAATGGCATAGGAATTAAGATTAGGGTCTATCGTATTTGATTCCTTTATTAATGGTAACGCGAAAGAGATACAAATATATGTGTTTATATACAGGTGGGTCCGTGGCAAGACGACTAAGACAGGTAACTAAGCCAATCGTGGATAACAATGCCTGTGCGCAAGCTTACTCGGCTTATGGTTATGACAAGAGTACGATGATGTGTGCTGGTCTGTACCAAGAAGGTGGAGGAAAAGACTCCTGCCAGGTAAATATATATCTTAATGCCAACATTTCAAACACATCTGTAAACATTTCTGTTACTTTTTAAACGTAGTAAAACATGTCGATATCGTATAAATTATGCTCACAGTACTGGCCAGTTAGTTTACCTATTTTTCCAATGACGACAACAGTTTATTCTTGGCTTTGACTTAAAATATAAAAATCACAGATACTAGAGTATCTAAAATCGTCAGGATGCTCAGGAGACAACATATAAATCTGACAAACATTGGACAAACACGGATCGGATCTCCGGATCCTTTAAAATCCAGGGATGGGATGAGGTGAAATAAAGGAATGTACATTATCTGTTGACCGATCACATCTGCCTCGAGTCCACATCCAAATGAAATTAGTGAGGAATGTATCCTTGCCACAATTGGCTGACTTAGCAACCGCTATCAAACAAGTAACTTATTGCAAACATTATCGTTATGAGAACGTGAAATTTGCGAAAAGCGAACAGTAATAGCAATTCCTGATGTACTTGTGACAACAACTTAACATTAAGTAGTTTGGCTCTGTAGCCTATATGAAGTGTTCATACTGTCAACATGTCCTAGTATCAGACCATTTGCGATATACAGACACTTGCCAAAGTTCATAGACATTATCATTTTTTAATATATAGGATGCTTATTCCTCCATGGCACCTGATCCCACCTCTTGGTTTCCAGAGGTCCGTGTTTGTCCATTTTTACCGGATTTGTATCTATGTCCTGGACATCCTATTGATTTATACTTTGGTATCTGAGATTTTTATATATTTCATCTAAAACCATATTTGTTTTTAAAACAATATTGTGTAGCAATTTCTTATCAGATTTCAGTAGAATTTTCAATGTTAAATAGAGAATTGGATAGTTTTGTTGTATATTCTAATTTCAAATTTCCGAATTAGAAATTAAAAAGCTCATCAATTTATACAGCAAGTTTAATTTTTGTGATGAAAGTTCCTTCTTTGTGTAAGTAAAATTGTGATATCTAGTTTTACATTTTGTTTAGATTTTCATATTTTTGGAATTACATATTAGAAAATTACATCCAAAAAATCAATGAAAATTGGGAACATTCTCTGTTTAACGGTGAAAATTCTATTCAAATGCGATGAGAAATATCTTCACAATAATGTGGTTTCATATGAAATATATAGTAAAAATAATAATGTCTATAAACTTTCGGCAATTGGCCGTATGAATGCGGAAAAACAGAGGAATGCACATCATCTGTTGACCGATCAGATCTGCTGCGAGTCCACATCCAAATGAAATTAGTGAGGAATGTATCCTCGCCACAATTAGCCGACTGAGCAACAAGTAGCTTATTGCAAACAATATCATTATGAGCGTGAAGTTGATATGTTCAACACGTCCTGGTATATCAGGCCATTTGTGATATTTAACACCGTATGAATATGAAAAAGGTATTTTAGTTTGTTTCATTAAAACATAAGTAAAATTTGGTTTAATTGTGAAAAACTAGATTTAACTCATTAATGTGATCTTGATGTGCCATAGAAACGTTTCAATAAATAAATCGAGATTAACAAAAATGGTCAGCAGGTGCTAGTTAACACAATATCGAAAATGTTTCTGGTCAAACAAAAAGACTTTACTATTACAGTATTTGTCAATTGGTCTTAGAATAATATTATTGCTAAACTCATTCTTCTATTGACTTACAGGGTGACTCCGGTGGACCGTTACATGTCTTGAGAAATGGCAGATATGAGCTTACAGGTAAGAAATGGTTTCAAAAATCGTCTAACCAAACGCGTAATATATTTATTTATTACGAGACAAAGAAATGAACATAAGTACTTAGAGACTGTAGTAGTCGTCGTCGTCGTAGTAGTAGTAGTAGTAGTAGTAGCAGTAGTAACAATTGATTTTAACAGAAACGGTCGTCTTGAACATAATAACTTTGGTATTATGTTTATAATATTTATAACCACTAGGTTGTTGCCACTGCTGGGGGTACCGCTTGAGTCCCCGGGGGTATACATAAACCTAGTACTTGGTATTTCGGTACCAGCTAATAATCTTACACATTTAGAAAAAATTTCGCACTGATAACACCATTTAAATTCTAAATTATTCAAAAGATAGTCATCTTTTTACAGTGGTTACTCTTGGATGGATTTGGCTATGCATTTAGATATATTATTTGACCTTGTACTATACCACTTTCCCTTTAGAAAATGTATTTAAAATTGGAGTTCAACTGATGAAATCTAATTGACAAAAACGATCGTCTTAATCATTATCACTTTGGTACTGTACGTGTACTTATTTTAGTGGTATTTTAATATTAATATTCATACACGACAGAACTAATGGTATTTATAGTACAAGCTGGAATACTGTTCACTGGCACCATGTAATACCTATATTTGGTCAATTACATTGGTCACTTTAACTGTATTGTATAGACAGTTTCATGATAAATACAAATCCAGGATAATGTTACCTGTACATGATCGCTGTTTAAGTACAGTGTGTATCGGGAAAGTGTATGATCGCCAATTTAAAAATATTCTTGCCGTGCTTACGCAACAAGTCTACATCCTCTCAGAGCACTAAAATATGAGTTCGCTAATTCAAATACACATACAGTATTATGTTTATAATATATGTAGCAGAAGCACGAGTAATAATATAATACAAATGTAGTGGAAATAGTAGTTTTGTATCAGACTTCTTATCGGCATCATCGCATTCGTTAGCATTATTACTATCTTACTATCATTATCGTTATCACCATAAGTATTATTATTTTATCATTACAATGTTAGCGTTGGTTCAACCTCTCAGCTAGGTTTTATTTTGTTTTCTAATTAAATTGCAGAAAGCCGCTGTAAAATAACCATACATTTTGGCTAACATTACTAATTGGTTCCACGAAAGCAGAACTGACCATTATCATAATTATTTATTTATTACTCCAAACCGCAAGTCAAAATTTAACTGATGATTTCCAAAAAAGTGAAAGTGAAGCACCAATAAAAATCAAACAAACCATAAATCAAATAAATAAATTATTGTCCCTTTTCAACAAAGACAATAACAACTCGCATTTTGACAATATATCTATAGACCCTTTAGCAGTAACTGCGGTCCTGTGACTTTGCCAGTCTTCCGGTTGGCAAAATGATACAGATTCCCGGAAAAAGACGTCAAGAAACAATCAGTTACTATACCGACGTCTATGTTTTAGTGGGTATCGCTATCATTTTGTTAACCGGAGGACTAGCAAAGTCACAGGACCGCAGTTGCTACTAAAAGGTTATAGAGAGAATTATTTATTTTTGTTTATTTTATTTTGACTTAAACCACACTCAACATTAATTTCAATTTGATGGTGGAGGCCAGTTTTAATGTAAATGTAAAAAGACCACATACCATTAATAAATTACTATATCAAGTTTAAAAAATAACTGAATTGTACATAAATATAAAACCACACTTGTTATTTCAATTCAGAATCACCTATTATAATAAAAATTATCCCATTTTCACAGGTGTTGTTAGCTGGGGTGTTGGATGTGCGCTAGAAGCTTATCCTGGAGTATACGCCGACGTATATCAGCTTACAAGTTGGCTGTCAGAAAACGGCATTTATTAAAAATACGGATGGAAATGTTATTAAAATATGTTCAAATAAAGTAAATTTTTGCTTACTGTTTTGTTATCGTCGTTGTATTGTCCGATTCACACAAGATGATGTGCTTTAACTTCAATCCGGATTTAGATGTTTAGGCAAATCATTATACACTAACAACAAATACCAGTTAAAACCTTTTATCTTAGTTACCAAGTAATCGTTATTAATTTTAAATACGTAGCTGACCGATTGCAGGAGAGCCAGGCATTTGGTTGCGACGGGAGTTTGAACCCGGACTTTTGAAAGGTCAGAGATAGGATCAAACATCCCATGTTCACCGGTCACACCCGATACAAATCCGCAGGCAAGTTCAAATGAAAAGTTCAAATGAAATAAGTGCGGAATAAATGATTGTCACAATCGGTAAAGACGGCTCAACAACCACGATCGAACAGGCAATTCATCATTTCACCCAGTGAAACACTGTAATTGCAAACAATGTCACTATACCGATATCTTTGAGTCAGCAACACATTAGCAAGTAGTTTGCCTCTGTATATGAAATGATCATATGTTGAACAGGTACGGGCATATCGTATCATCTGCGTGATATGAACACCATACGCAGCAGAAAAGGGGATAGTCACTTTTTCATCTCTTTTACCTTATGTTAACAAAAAATTGGGTCTTCATCACATCCGCAGCAAACTTTATTCTGTTCCTTTTACAAATCTCAATAAACTTTTTCAAGAAACAAGAATGAATCCCTACACGGATTCTTCAACCCCAGAATACATACTGAACTCCATTATAATGGACATCGCTTATCACAGGCTGTATAAGCCTGCACGCGTTACAAACGATGACTGTTCTAAACAGAAACGTCTTTTCCTTAAACTTAAATGTACAAATAAAGGCATAGACGCTTTAAACATTGGCAATGTTCTAAATCACAAAAAAGTTCAGTCCTGTATTCCACCATATTTTAAACTGAAGAGCACGCCTTGCATTTCATATAGCTATACACCTAGCATCGCATCCAAGCTATTCAATTACAAACAGGTTTTGCAGTGTCTAGACATCAACCATCTTCTACACAACACTGTCACATGTTCATGTGCTTCATCTCCTTTCCAATACAATACTATCGGGCATGTCATTACCGGCGACGTTTCTATTGTTGAAAATGAAAGCCTCAAAAATCTTATTTTAAGGGGCCCTAAATACCGGGAAGCCCGTTCCTTTAATTGGCGTCAGAATTTCAGTTTAGTTATGGATTCTGTCGAAGATTATGCCAGACGATGGACCAAACATGAAGACGTAGAACCAGACACTTTGTCTGAATGGCTGAAAGCCATACGATGGTTGATAAAATCTCGTATTCGAAAACTTAAAGGGACTATGAAAACACGTTATCCCTCTGTATTTAATGATCCAGAAGTAGTAACTGAACTGGATAGGTTACATGACCAATATGTACTGGTACCAGCAGACAAAGCCTCAAATAATATAGTTTTTATTTGTAAGGCACATTACTATAATTGTTTATTAGAAGAACTTGGGTTTAATACGAATTCTGGAAATCCTACATACACACGTAGCTCACTTTCAAAGGACGAGATCCTTCAAAATCACGTGTCCGTATTACACTCATTTGATATACCTACAACGGAGACCGATTTCGAGCTACCACATTTATACTGAATACCTAAACTTCATAAAAACCCATATAAGCAAAGATACATAGCAGGATCCAGCAAATGTTCTACCAAACCTTTATCTTTACTCCTTACCAAGATATTGACAGCTGTTAAGGAGAAACTTCAAAAATACTGTACAGTTGCTTATTCCAGAAGCGGTGTAAATCAGATGTGGATACTTAAAAATTCTAAACAGCTTTTAGAAAATTTGAAGGCACACAATTTTTCTCGAATTCACAGTATCAAAACTTATGATTTCTCAACTCTTTACACTACTATTCCACATAAAAAATTAAAAGAAAGACTTTTTAGCATCATAGACAGCTGCTTTTTCACTAAAGGTGGTACCCGAAAATTTAAATATCTAGTGATTGGCTATCAGGATACTTATTTCGTCAAACACCACTCTGATTCTACACATAAATACACTGAAGTTGATATAAAAATGATGCTGTAATTTCTAATAGACAATATATTTATAATGTTCGGAGACGTGGTCTTTCAACAAACTGTAGGCATTTCTATAGGAACCAATTGTGCTCCTTTATTGGCTGACCTGTTCCTTTGTTCATATGACAAGACTTTATTCAGAAACTGCTGAATCAAAAGAAGAAAAAGTTAGCGGTGTCCTTTAATTTGACATTTAGATATATCGACGACGTTTTGTCAATTAATTATGACAATTTTCATACATATGTCAAGGCGATATATTCCGGCGAACTAGAAATTAAAGATACAACAGAATCAAGCATTAAGTAGGCGTGGTCTTCAATCTAAAATACGGCGGAACACAGACCTGAACTTTTTGTGATTTAGAACATTGCTAATGTTTAAAGCGTCTATACCTTTATTTGAAAAATTGTAATTCTAAGTTTAAGGAAAAGACGTGTCTGTTCAGAACAGTTATCGCTAGTAATGTGTGTAGACTTGAACAGTCTGTGATAAGCAATGCCCATTATAACGGAGTTCAGTGTATATTCCGGTTGAAGAATCCGTTTGGGGGTCCATCCTTGCTTCCTGAAAAAATTCATTAAGAAGTCTAAAAGGAATAGAATAAAGTTTGGTGCGAATGTGATGAAGACCCAATTTTTTATTTAATGTTCAAAAATAATTTAAAACGAAAATCTAAAATATATCGTAGGAAAATGGGAATATTATCAAGGATGTTATCTTACCATTTGAACGCTACCAATGATAAACAATTAGAGACAATTAAAAGCCTATACAGCATCATCATATTTTCACTGCAACCAAATTGGTATTGATAGTTTGTCTTTTGCCCGACAAGAACCTTATGTGTGCGATAGATATTGTTCACACGTATGGACCCATCGAACAAACAGATCATTACTTACAAGTAAAAACTAGATCCTGCAAATGTTACGTCAAAGCTTTGTAATAAACTTGAACAAGCCAATTTTCTGTAAAAAAATTTGTGTCGAATTCCGGGTAAAAAACGAGACCGAGCGATTTGATTTCTTATACTACAATTATCACGAAAAAATCAATTCAATAAAAAGCTGAAATTTACTAGAAACCAACAAAAAAATATTCCTAACTGGTCATATAATACAAGTGAATCAACCATACAACGTGCAAAAATAAGAAATACATTGAATGACAATCGGCTTAGTTAATGACCTGACAGTGAAAGCAACAAAATGATTATCCGTGTTTAATAAAAGTAAAAATGTTGACAAAATTTATACTTTAAATTGCAAATTTCTTCACAACGACTTACATTTCAGGAATGAAACTTGGTACACACATGAACCATGACTTATTACTTTGATCAGAATTAAAATATTGTGCCAGTAACTCGTAATATTATTGCTATCAATGAAAATATGTTAAATTTTGGGTTCATTTTTGGCCTTTCTCAAATGATGAAACAATTATACTTAGATAGCTTTTCTATGCACTATATTCTTAGTGCCATTCTAAACACAAAAATAGAGCAATAATTTCAATTTCATGTTGAAAGATTCTCCCTACAGTACAGTAATAGGGATACCCTGTAAAATTACGGAATTTGGAAAATTGTGACGGCGGGAATTTACGACAACAATCACGATCGTAAAATATAACGATTTTCTTATGCTTTGCAAATAGATTTTGTCGTGTGTTATTCTGTTAATTTAAACTAGATGTTGACATCTAACGCAATCTACTACAATGTTATTATGTAAAAAATCTCAGATACCTCCCAGGGTATACATAAACCTAGTACTGGTATTTCAGCACCAGCTGATAACCTGAAACTAAAGTAATATTTGACACTGCTAACACCAGATAAATCCTAAATTCTTCAACAGATAAGATAGTCATATTTGTACAGTGATTACTCTTAGACGTATTTGGCCATGCATTTAGATTCATTGTTTGACCCTGTATTATATCACTTTCCCTTTAGATAATGTACTCAAAATTGGGAGCTCAACTGATGAAGTCTCACTGACAGAAACGATCGTCTTGAGCATTTTAACTTTGTTATTATATTTATAATATTTATACCAAAGGATAAATTTTCAGGATGTCCATTATATACAAATCTGGTGAATATTGGACAAATACGGACCTCTGGAAATACTGAGGTGGGATCAGGTGACATGCAGGAGTAAGCATCCCCTGTTGACCGGTCACACCCGCCGTGAGTCCACAGTCAAATTCAAATGGAATAACTGAGGAACAAATCCTCGTCACAATTGATATAGACGACTCAACAACCACTATCGAACAAGTTTCCCGTCATTTCCCGTCTATCATACCGACCGTAAAATGTAATAAATGTTGACATCTAACGCAATTTTAGATATCCCTGTGTCAGTAAATTGTAAGTAAGTAGTTTACCTCTGTATATGAAATGTTCATACATTGAAAATGCCCTGGCATACCAGATCATGATTCAGATATACACATCATATGCCGGTAATTGCGGGTTATTACTATTTAGATGTGGAAATACCGAAATTGACAAACGCATAGCCTGGTTGTATTTTTTTTTTCGTCTGTGTCTACAGAAAGAAAATGTTCAATTAGGAAGAATGTGCTTGATTCTGTTGTCTTTGATATCTAGTTCGTTGGGATATATCACATTAACATATGTATGAAAATTTTCATTATTATTAGACAAACTGTTGTCGATATATCTAAATGTCAAATTAATGCCACAGTCAGCTTTTTCTTCTATTAATTCAGAAGTTTCTGAATGAAGTCTGCTTTGTATGAATAAAGGAACAGTCCAGTCAATAAAGAGGAACAATTGGTTCCCATTCCGACAGTTCGTTGAAAGACCTGGTGCCAATTTCATTAAAGGTCGTAACTTTGCCCGTAAACGTAGTCGTAACTTTAGACATAAATCGAGTTACGATTTTATTTACGTGTGTTTAATATCAGTTTCACAAAAGGTCGTAAACCTATGCTTATTCGTTTACCTACACTAAGTTACGTGTTGAATTAGTAGTAGTTTGGAGCAGATGTAGACCCGGACGTAAGTTTATACGTAGGAAGAAAGATAAGACATTTAGTTAAACTCATTTTAGACGCAGATTTAGATCTTTAGAGAAACTGCATGGCCACTGCTCTCCAAACATATATATTGTCCATTATAAATTCCAACATCCTTTTATATCAACTTCAGCTTTATATTCCATGTTTATTTGAGCTTCACACTTGCCTTTTACTCGTGCTTATTTGAGGTATTGTAGCTTGGTGTTTTTCAAACTAAATAGTTTAGTTATTTTCTTGTATATACAAAAATCCCTGCTAATCCAACAATTCGAGGTTTAAATATACTTAGATTATAGAAAGAGCAACTCGAACGGGCCTAGTGAGTGTCAAATAAAGCAAATACATTTTATCAAACAATTTCATATGTAACAAGTGACAAATACTGTTAAATCAAATTCTGAGTGTCACGTGCCATTCTGCGGCATCATGGCATATCTGACTATCGTTAAGAGTATGCTGTTATATGATCTAAAACTAAACCAATACAAAATGTGTTTATTTTTGACTGCGCTTTCGCATAGGAAATGCCTAATCATATTGGTATGTGAACTAACAATGCCAACATCCAGTTACAAAACTACAACAGAATCAGATTTGAACATTCAACTTCAAAAGACACCGACGGAAATTGATAAATATATGTCAAATATTATGACCTCGGCCTTCAGCTTTCAACTTATATGGTTTACATATTTCTCTGTTACATTGCAGTAGAAACTTTTCAAGTTTTGGATACATTTCCATGGTCTATCTGGTTTAATAATTTTGCAGAAGTCGAATCCTGGAAGTCATTTTAACAATAAACTAATTTTGAGAATTTCTTGTAGATATTGGATTTTACAAAGGGTACCAATTTTAATGTTCTAACGATCCAATTGTATGAAAAGGACTTAAGAAGTCAGAGACATGAGTAATTAATTGAATTATTTGATACGTTTGTTAGAGATACACAGTGTTAACGTTCACAAATTGTCAATTGTATCTAATATATTTGTACGTATTTGCTGTCATTCATTAGTTTGTAACATGCCATAGGCAAGTACAAGTAAGTTTGAACAAGTTTCGCTACATACTATTAATCAATATCAATAATAATAATAAGAAGAAGAAGAAGAAAAATAATAGAACAGGAAGACATTCCTATGATCTTTGTGACTTTTCTTTCACATTTCACCATTCTATAAATGGATTATATAAACAAATAGAATATAGTTTAAACTTTATTTGTAAACAGAACTCATATAAACATATTGCTCACAAATTACAGTCAAAAGGATTTGGAAAACAAGCACATTTTATTTGTAATCCATTTCCAGAACTCATCAATAATACATATTTGCATACCGACTGCAATTCCCTTCATTAAGTATATAAGTGGAATGTTTCATAGGAAAACGCAGTCACGTGCACCACTTTAAGTACTGAACGAATATAAAGAATAGAATATCACATTTCTTATATATTAATCTTACACATACATAAAGCCTATCACAAAGGAAATAATCACTGAAAGAAATAGACTACATCTGTAGCACATTGTACACCTACAGGTATCGCGATATATCTAATGTTATGCAGAACCACAGACCATCGTCTGGCTTCATACAAAAGAGTAAAAAATAAGGCCTAATGAAACTTTGTCAAGATCTCAATAAAAAGTCGATTTGTTTGCCATCAATTTGAAAGAAACAATTGTCACCCGCATCGGGTGAAATTAGGTCGTGTGAAGTGGGCTTACTTATGGGTTAGTACCAATCAGTCACTGTGGGCTGCTTGTAAAAATGTCAACTGTACTTACAGTTGTCATCAATTAAATTAGCTGACTTCTTGTAAGTCACACAAAAAATCTTTCTATAGGGTATCCCATAACATCATTAATCGCAAACTCGTTGACATTATTCAGCATACTCATAAGCCATTTGCAACATTTGAGGCATAAGAGCAGATACGATATTCTAAAAGTAATTGAAAACCAATCTACACTTACTCAAAATTTTCCATAGGCAATATTTTTCTTTCAAAATGGTATAATAACAAGCAAATAACCTTAATCTGACAAAAAAATACCATGTCAAAACAGATTTGATACGTCATATGTAGTATTCAGTATCCCATTTAGATCCAGTAGACATCAGTTTCAAACTAAATGGTATATATAAATATAACATTGTTTTTCATTTTTTTGACTTCATTCATATAATGGCAGTGCAAAATGAAAAAAAATAAATGTGAGCACTTCGTGCTGCACAGAATTATTTTCCATAATGTTGCCATTATATTCGAATGAAGTAAAATGAAAAACAATCTTAATTAAATAATGACCTTGGTTGTTATAAGCAAAGCAAATAGAGTAAAAAAATATATCTTTTACAATAAAAAGCAAGCAATTTGAATGAGAATGAGAAGGGGTAGTTGTGAAGTATAGTATATGGGGGTGCACTGTTTACACAAAGTGAGTCGACCGCACAAAAAAGGAATGGGTACAAACATCATTAATTGCTGACAATGAGCTTTAGAACATGATTAAGAAATACGATAATAATACATTAACTACAGATTTGAGGCGTAGCAGGAAAAAAATACCTGTAGATTTTGTATGTTATTACATTAGAATAAAAAACGAATGATAACAGTTATATATTATGCTACTAATAACAATGATACGAATACATTGACAGGGGGTTTATGTTGCGGTATTATGAGTTATAGTTTTGCTATAGTATAATAACAGTAGCATACATACTACAGTTTTTTAGTTTAGAATGACTAAATAATAATATACAAAAATCTGGCAGGTGTTGTATGTTTATGTGATAGCAATTAATGCTACTCTATAATTACTGCAATTATGAGTTATAGTATTTAAATAATAAATTTATTTCGAAACTAAAGTAATTTAGAACAAAATTTTAAATCTCTTCTAGTCCTGAAATCGTTTACTTTTAATTAATTTTTGAACTGCTTTATTTGGATTTGGTTAAGTTGATAGGATCTCCAAAAAGAACTAGTTCAGTGTTAAGATTAAAAGGTAGGGTCCATATGTATTTATTGCGAAGTGTGATGTACAATGGACATTCTAAAAGGTAATGCTTAGAATTCTCTATTTTCCCACAATTACATAATGAACTATCAATAATATTTTTCGTAAATAAATGTTCTTTTAGAATACTACATTTTAGGCGTAATCTTGTGTGTTCCTGGTGCCAGTATAATAATATGCAGGAGGGGATGTTATATTTCTGTTAAGGTGATATTTCAGATTGGAAATAGAGGGGTTTTGTTTTATTTCATCTGGCAGTTCGTTCCATAATGAAATGGTAGCTGGTAAAAAGGAGTTTTTATAGAATGTTGTTTTGAAATTAATTTGCATTATATTATCGGATTGTCTAGTATTATGAGAGTGACGTTCATTTACTTTGGGGGGTACTAAACTATATAGATATTCTGGTGAGGTGACGTGTACCATTTTATGAAATTGTATAATTCTATGTTTTTTTACGTCTTTGTTGTAAGGGTTCAAATCCAGTTTCTATATATAAATAGCGTCTACTGGTCAATTTTGTACCGCCTGTTATTATTCTTGCCGCTTCAAGATTTATTTGCTCAATTTTATTAATAAGTTCCAGTGGAATATTGTCCCAAACTACATCCGCATACTCTATTATAGGTCTTATGAAGGAAAAATATAGTTTTTCGAGTGATTTTCTATCGATTATAAGTTTTAATTTTCTTAGCATATTTAATCTGTCAGTAGCTTTACAAAGTATTGAGTTTACATGATAAGACCAAGAACCATTATTTGAAAAAAATACACCTAAATGTTTATGTGTTTCTACTTCTTTAATGACAGTTTGATTGAAAACAAGATCGGGGTGATTAGTTGAGTTACGTTTGTTACTGATCAAGAGGGATTCTGTCTTAGAAGGATTAAAATCAACAAGCCACTGCTTGGACCAAGAGTAAATTTTTCTTAGATTATAATTCAAGATTTCGCTAGCATCAATAGGATTTTCAACAACTATATATACGGTAGTATCATCAGCAAATAACTTAATGTTACAATTGATATCATTAACAATATCGTTTATAAAGACGAGGAATAATAAAGGCCCAAGTATTGATCCCTGTGGGACTCCGGTGTTAATATACGCCCAGTCGGATGCTTTAGAATTAATTACAACCCTATGTCGTCTGTTATTCAAATAATCCATTATCCAGGACAAGTTTTTTCCAGTAATTCCCAAATTATGAAGTTTGTGTAAAAGTCCCCGATGCCACACCCTGTCAAACGCTCTACTTATATCACAAAATACAGCTCTTACTTCTTTACCCTGGTCTAGGGCTTTACCTATATCATTACCCAAGTCTACGAGTTGATTCACCGTAGAATCTCCTGGCATAAATCCAGACTGGTTTCTATATATAAGTCTATTGTCAAATAAATATTTACTTAAGTGCTTATGTATGCATTTTTCCATTACTTTACCGGTTATGCTAATAAGGGAGATTGGACTATAATTTTTTATTTCATTCTTATTTCCTTTTTTGTGAATAGGAGTAATGTTTGTCTGGATACTTTGAAGTATTTAGTGAAAGATTGAAAATTTTATATAGAGGATAACTTAGTAAATGAGCAGCTTCTTTTAGTAATCTTGGGTTGATCAGATCAGGTCCCGTAGCTTTACTAGTATTAAGATTAAGCAAAGTGTCTTCAATTTCACTTCTTGTTATGTGTATTTCAGTCATGAAGTTCCTATCCGGGGGATGAGGAGGGGGTAATCGGGAGGACTCATCTATCTTAGTTTGCTCAGAAAAATAATCATTGAATAATGTTGCCTTGTCAAGATCATTGTCGTAAATATTATCATTATGATTTAAAGGGGGGATAACTTGTCTAGATGAATTTGCATTGGTTAAAGAATTAATAGTTTTCCACCACTGAGTGGGATTTCTGGATTCTAATAGGGTGGAGGAGATTTTGTTGTAATAGCAGTACAACCGTAATACATTTATTTCGTATTTTTCTAAATTTTGACCACGCATTGGGATTATTAGATTGTTTTGCGTTTACGTGAGCTCGATTACGTTGACGAATAAGTTTTTTATCGAATTATTGAGCCATGGTGGGTCCGATTTCCTAATAGTAACTATCTTGCTTGGGATACTTTCTTTGGCGATTTTAATATCTAATTCATTAAATTTTTGTACCCACATACTTACATCATCAGAGTTCAGAGCATCGTCCCAGTTTAGCCTACTTAATTTTTCTCTATATTCATCATAATTACCTTGGTTAAATAACCATATATTCCTTTTAAAACATTTAGTATTTGTATTTGGACGTTGTAAAATTCCGTATATGGGACAGTGGTACCTTGTTTGTTGGTTTAAAAAGCATTCGCCGACATAAGCCTTTAGAACAAGAGAAATGTCGCTAACTAGGATAACATCAATAAGTGACTGAGAATTTTCGGTATAGTGTGTTGGTTCCTGAACGAGTTGAGACATATTATACATCTGCAGTATATTACGAAAATGGTTTAATTGCAAGTTATCAACAAGAAAGTCTGCATTAAAATCACCGACTATTATGATGTTATCTATATTGGAATTGTACGCCAGATCTATTGAATGTTCAATGTCTGACCACAGAGAAACGGGCGAGTTTGGAGGTCTGTAAAAAGTGCCGTATAGAAATCGTAGGCCCGAAAGAGAAATTTCGATCCACACACTTTCAATAGTTGGAATTTCTATGTCATTTCTACGTCTGGCAAAGATTGAGTTTTTAACATAAACAACTATCCCACCTCCTAGTTGGTTATTTCTACAAAAGCAAAATGGAGCCTGATATCCATGTAGGTGGATATTTGAAGTGATATCGGAATCCTTCATCCACGTTTCCGTGAATGAAAGAATGCTATAGTCATTTAGTTCAACATTTAGAAGATCCAGTTTAGGTTTTAGACTTTGGACATTTAAATGAACGAAGGAAAAATTGGATTCTAAACGGTAGTTTTTCATGGGAAGACTATCTGACATCTGGGTGATAGTCGAGTCGCTGCTAGGTGCAATATTTTTATCGGATAAAGAACCAAGGTTTGACACTATTCCTGATAAAGAACTATGGTTTGATACTGTTCCTGATTGAGAGTTGTCGGTTGATACTAGGCCCGATAAAGAACTATCGTTTGATACTGGGCCCGGATTAACGTGTACGTCATTGGATAGCGTAATTAGAACAGATAGTATAATGAATGAATACAAAAATGAAAATTGACAAACTTCATGAATATGAACTGCATAACTCAAGTCATTAATTCTATTAAATTGAGGCATATTTGCATATTGAAGTGTTTTAATAGATCATTTCATCGTTAACTTGACTGATTTCCGATTTAATTTGTGTTAAGTTTCGTTTTTATTTTGTTACTTTGATTGATCGTTGTTTTCATGTGTTTATGTTTGCTGAAATATGTCGAATACCCTGTGATTTAACATTTACTTTAGCTTAATATAGGTATGTATATCAAACAGTAATTTGCTTTGCACATTTTCACATTTCATTTTCAAAATTATTTACATTGCTGTGGATCATTAACTACACATGTAGACATTAGCTTTAAATACTTTGCATGAACACTACGCATGAGATTCAGTACGTTAACACATGTGCATCCCGAATTTCAAAACGGAACGTTTTGGAAGATTACATTAAAATGAGGTATGGAGAACTATTTGAGTGACCAGTAAAACACTTCTTCTGAAATGGGCCTCACCTCACCTCTCCTCTTTGTACGCATTGACACATAAGGCCACGACGCAGTTCTTCCACTCTGAGCTATTTCAACAAGTGTCCAAACTAAACGCCCCTGCTTTCCCATCCTAGGATTTTCTATCTATTATAACTGTTTTTAGTTTTTTTTTTGCATTCCTTTTAAAATATACAAATGGAAAATAAATTAATGCAGCTTTGG
Source organism: Atrina japonica (assembly GCA_030159075.1). Classification (NCBI taxonomy): domain Eukaryota; kingdom Metazoa; phylum Mollusca; class Bivalvia; order Pterioida; family Pinnidae; genus Atrina; species Atrina japonica. The sequence goes on from BROG01000539.1 coordinate 356,611, forward strand.
TCTTTTAAAAAGATTCGACATAGTTTACCCTTATAATCAGTACATTTTCAATCACTATCCACTTTTTTCCAAGTCATCCTTATAAAATTCTGACTCGCAGTCAGCCAAAAAAAAAATAATCTTTAGCAATTATATTGTTTATATTCAAACAGTGCGGGAAACAGATAGAAAACACATAGCCAAGTGAAAGATAATAGAAAATTTTGGATTGCACTAATTATTTACTATGTAAATTTCTCTGTTCTGCTAGGAATCCAATACTTAGCCTATATACAGACATCGCAACCTTCATCTTAATGTCCATAATATTTACCCTTTAAAATATACAAATGGAAAATAAATTAATGCAGCTTTGGTCTTTTAACATGCCATGCTACTCCGTTCAGGGGTAACCCTCAGCTTGAAGACAATACACATGTAATAGCGAAGGGACACTTATTATCAATCTTAAATCTGAAATATTTCGGGTATGACTCGGTGCCCTTGTTATTACAATTTCAACTACAAGGAAATGACAATGACCTCTTCATAAATGTTTGGTGACAGGGAATCATAGATATAGCTATTACATTGAATGTTTTTTGTTTTTTTTTTTCATTTTTATATCAGAGAGGCACTCAGAAGAAAAACAACTTATCATCGCTCGTCATGACGAAGTATATCTTTTTTTTTTTACCCCAAACGTGATATGTCTTCCTGCCTATTCTATGTGCGATCACATGATCATTATTTTTATCGCCAATTTAAACTTCCTCGTTCAATGAACGTAAGCTATGCCATAGATTCAACACAACACGTTTTTCGAAGACATGGCCTAGTTGCATGAATGAAGTACATTCTGTAAATATCTTATACATGGTAAGTTTGAATCTTAAATATCAGTAATTTACGTTGCCTGTGATTTTTATACGAAAGTTCACAAAAAGTTGTACAAGATGCTTACTAGACCGTTTTATATTTGTATATAGGTTTTTCGTGACGGTAATACATGCATGTCTCTCTGGAGTTTTCATTTACTTCAGTAAGGACTTATTTTATCATGTAAACATTGTAGGATACATTTAGGGTATCAATATATTGTGTTATCATCAGGGACCATTTTCTCATTACAGTTCAATTTCGATGTTTTACTACACACTTTACGGAAACATATGTTTAGGTACGAGTATTTCGATGTAATTATAAATAGATTTTCTACACAGCATGAACTGCCACACGCCCACACGTAAACAAAGTTGCAATGCTTTTCTTTTCTGCTATAGCTTCTACGATTTCCACTGGTATATATATATATGTAATCAGGATATGAAACCGTTAATGTGTTAGTGCTATTAAAGTAATATTTTCTTATCAACCCGGGACTCCAATATCAGCCCTCGGGCCTACGGGTTGATATGGCATGCGATACAGATTTTCTCATGTTTTGTTGTTTTTATCATATATTTAAAACTCTACTGGTAAATAGACAATACTATAGTATATGTATCAACGATAAAAAAAAAATTTAATTGTTTTAAATTTGCTCTAATCGCGACTTGCGTCCCTCAATGGAAATTCCTACAGTACAGTATATGTGGGCAGATCTCGGTAAAATTACCGAGTACACAAACTGTTTACACAACATGAAAATGAGCAATTCTCAAGGTATTTTGCTGAAATAATTTGTATTTTAGAGTAAACATTTTACAAGGATAGATTTATATAACGGTAGGGCTCTACAGAAACTTTGAAAAGAACATTCAAGAAACCCTGTTGTGAGATTGTGACAGAACATTGTGTTGAAGAGAATAGCCTACGATACCTAGTACTCCGTGTACACTCTCTCACCTACGGAATATCATTACACTTGTTCCTTCACATTTTCACTCAACAATGTTCACAATCAGGCCTAATATTTCACGGAATGTGCTTAACCTGGCATTTATGCAAGATGTAGGTTTTTGTCTGAAGCGGAAAACAACCGAGGTGTTCCGAATAAAAAAATACATGAAGATACAAGAAGCATTCTAAATGGGGTGCGATAAAGGGTTACAGGGGTGTGATAAAGGGAGGGCTGATACAGGGTATGTTATAAAGGACACGTGCTGGCACCTGTATCAGAGATGAAAAAAGTCTGTATTTTGTAGGAAGTATATATATATATATATATATATAAATAATCTGGATTTAAAACCGTTCAACGACACTTTTATGTTGCAAATAGCATGTGTACTATAGTTATGACCTCATTGTAATGCACTGTGACAAGTGTGCATACAGAAAACGTAATTAATCTATATATCTATATTAATTAATATACATATAATCTATATTAATTAATATATATATATATATATATATATATATATATATATATATATATATATATATATATATATATATATATATATAATCTGGATTTAAAACCGTTGAACGACACATTTGTGTTGCAAATAGCATGTGTACTATAGTTATGACCTCATCGTAATGCACTAGGACAAGTGTGCATGCAGAAAACGTAATTAATCTCATTTATCTTAACTAGGTCGTGAGGTTATCTTGCTTTTGCTTTTAGTAGCACGTGGTCAAATATTGTTGTGTAATTGTATGATATGAAACCTTTGACATCGCGAATAATTTACCTGAACTTCATTGCTAAGTCACTTATCTATCCAGTGCTTGGGTGATTCAGCTGCAGAGCGTTTGTCACCCAGGCGAAAGGTTTCGTTCTTGAATCCCTGTAAAAACAAAAAGCATTTTATCACATGATGTAATAGGTCATTCACGAAGACTTCGACATGAGAAGAGATAGTCGCAAGTTATTAGGCTGAAATTTAACAGGCAAGGAAAATTTCAGTGCATTTGGCATCAGTCTATATCTAAAGTAAATACCATAACAATATTTCGATAACTTTTGACTGAAAAACTTTCCTTCAAAGGACATTAGCTGTATTTACTCCAAAAATATTATTTTTCTACGTTTACTGCTTGTATTTGATGTTCAATAACAAATAATACCTATCCTCAGGCATGAAAAAAACCTTATATTCTTACATATTTTGTGAAAATATGGTAAGCTCCAGTGTTGTATTCATTAACAAATAGTAAGGATGAGTTTTTCAATTACAAGTGAAAAAGTGCGAAACCTGGGTTTCTGAAGCAATTTTCACAAAATATATTGGAATTTAGGAATGTTTATGCCTGTGTACTAGTATATTTCTTTTTTGTAATTGTATATTAATTTAAGTGGTAAAAAGTTGAAAAAAAAACCAAAGTTAATGCCCCTTTAAAATTGTATTGATATAAACAAACTGACGAAACAGAACACAAAATATTAAATTGATTTAGGACGTCTTGTAAAAAGAATTAAAAAACGCAAAAATAACGGTGTCATATATATTGATATATTCCATCACGACTGAGGAAGTTCATCTTCTCTCTACTGTAACATTTACTATTTATAACGAACTCCAATAACCCTTCCTCGATTCGCTGAAATGTTAAGCTACATACAATTCACTTCCGTGTTTTATTAATTGCCATTTATGGTAGGTATACTTATCTATATAAAATAAAGTTTTATTAGAAGTGCGTGTGTGTGTGTGTGTCTGTGTGTGTCTGTGTGTACATGTGTTTTCTCTGTGGGTGTTTGTGTATGTTTAGTGTATGTTTGTATATATACATGTGCTCTCTCTCTCTCTCTCTCTCTCTCTCTCTCTCTCTCTCTCTCTCTCTCTCTCTCTCTCTCTCATTCCAGCTTTATAACGATGAATGGGTTAACGGTCGGTGAACATACTTTTAAAAAGTATATTGTAATACGTTGACATGACTCTTCACTTTTGCGAGGATAAGATCCCCTAAAATGTTTCTGTTGTTGCCGTTGTTATTATTCTCGTTGTTATTGTTGTTGCCGTCGTTTTCGTTTTTGTTGTTGTTGTCGTCGTCGTTGGTGTTGTCGTCGTTGTTGGTGTTGTCGTCGTCGTTGTTGTTGTCGTCGTTGTTGTTGTTGTCGTCGTTGTTAGTGTTGCCGTCGTTGTCGTTTCTCTTGTTATTGTATTCGTTGTCGTTTCTGTTGTTGTCGTCGTCATTGTCGTCGTTTCTGTTGTTGTTGTTGTTGTCATCTTCGTTGTTGTTGTTGTAGTTGTTGTTGATTTCAGTTAAGTGTAATTCTGCTCACGGTGATTTGTACGATATTTCATTCAAATGCTGAATACTGCTACAAAGCTACTGAAAATTTAATCAGTTTCATACGTTCACCCATTCACATCACATTTTAATTAGCATACCACACGTTGACCTGTTTACATTTCATCTAGAGTCACATATCTTATCTAAAGTCATACATAGTACGCTAACCAGCTTTCATTACATCCAAGTTTCTAAATGGAACATTCTTTGTATTGTTTATACCGATCGTTTGTGATCTGTTTTGGTTGTAATAGTAACGGTTTTCGCCGCTCAATACATAGTTAATGATATATATGCAAACATTTTATTTTCCTTTTCAGACCAGGAAATAGTTCGGAATTCCGATAGCTGAGATATTGATATTGTAAATATGGTGTCGAGTGGTATATGTATGCTGTTTTCGGCGGAGGATGGTAAAGATTGGTGTGAATATCTGAAAAAAATTCTAAACAAAGCTGGCACACAGAACCATTATTTGGAAATAGAAGGAAGTCCGGAAGATCATAGCCTCTTGCAATCATGTCAGGTCATTGCTCTTCTTCTCACCTCTGCACTATCACAAAGTTTTGGTGAAAAAACTAATCATTTATGTGATATTATTAACAATCATTCATGCGTTGTTGTAATATATTGCTACACTGACGAATCTGACCTCGTAAACATACAAAAACACTGCCCCCGATTATCTTTCTGGAAGACGCTTACCACTGGACAAAATAAAGCAGAAAACACCAACATGATTGCAAACTTAGTAGGTGTGTTAGATGAAAAGATTCGCATGCAAGAAAAATCTAAACGAAGCATACCTAAGAGGCAAAAACCAGTCACAATCATTCCAGACCACGTTTTTAAGGTAATCATTTTGTTTGTTTGTGTGTGTGTGCATGCATGTGTGTATGTGCGTGTGTTTAATTGTATATATATATATATATGTATGTATATATTGAAATATGTACGGTAGAAAATAAGATAATCTCTTAAGAACTGTATGATTTATATTCTTAATTGCTGTCATATCATAAATTTTCTTTTTCAAGATCAAGGAAAAGGTAGCTATAATATTCAAGGAACCTCCCACAGGAACTGTTCAAGTGAAAATAGGAAATGATGGGAAAATACACGATACTAAGAAACTGAATGGATACACATTTCTTTTATGCGCTCCACGTAAGTAATCTTTTACAAATATCTTAAATACTCTTTTTTAAAGAACAAAGTTCGTTTCATGTGTATGTTATTGCAACAATGTAAGGAGGGTCATTTGTTGTTCTAATTAATTATATATTCAATAAATATCACAATTATATTATACTGTTATCACAATAATATTATATTGATATCACAATTATATCAAAATTATATTACACTGATATTACAATTATATTACACTGATATCAGAATTATATTATACTGATATCACAGTTACATTATACTGATATCACAATTGTATTATATTGATATCAGATCTATATCACATTTATATTACACTGATATCACAGTTATATTACACAGATATATCAATTATATTATACTGATATCACAATTGTATAGGAATGATATCACAATTATATTACACTGATATCACATTTATATTTTACTATTATTTTACACTGATATCATAACTATATTACACTGATATCACAATTATGTTACATTGATATGACAATTATATCACACTGAATCACAATTGTACTACACTTATATCTTATTTATATTACACTGAGATCACATTTATATTGCACTGATATCACTATATTACATTGATATCACAATGAATCACACTGATATCACAATAATAGTACAATGATATCACATTCATATTACACTCATATCACATTAAGTCAAGTGGTATACAGACTTTTGTGTTGCTATAGTCAAGTCCTTTGCTATACTATACACCGAATTTAACATTTTTCTCCTGTAATTTGAAGATGTTAATCCTCTGAAGACCAACGGTTTCATTGTACAAAGTGTTGTCTTGAACTGCATATCGTCTAGACTAAACACAGGAAGCTGTTTTAAGTGACACCAAGCACTCTCGCATTGGATTTAATCATTTTGTCAATTACAGTTTACTTTTATGACGTATCACAAAGTCGATAACATGATCGCATTTGTTTGTAGTCGAATTATTTGATTGCCATTTTACGCCACACTCAATGATTGCTGAGTGCTATGGTGGCAATCAATTTTTGAAATATTTAACCATTCTGTGAAATTGATACATAATTTTGTTATTCTTTCAAGAATGAGAAACAAGTGAAATAAAGTTTCTGGTCCATTTTTCAAATTATACCTATTTTTTCCTCTTCTACTGTAATTTCCTACGGATGTGTTCTTCAAAATTTGTGTAAAAGTTTAAATTCTGTAATTTTGTTTCTACAGTTACTTTACTCGTGTTATAACATTTTGGCCAGCCACTTCCAAATTTTAAAATTTCTGTTCCATTTTTCGTGTCTTTCTCTTTAGTATATCTTATAAATGCGTTTCAATCTTTTTTTTATTCAAAATTATATTTATGTCTGTTGAATATATTACATCATTGCAATTAGATTTTTTTGTTATTGAATCCGTTTCAATTTATCTTTAGGTATTGTACAATCAAAAACATAGTACTGTGAAGAATTTAACATTTTGCTGTTTATTTTTTAACATTTGCCAAAACTCTATATCCGTTGTCTAACAAGTCTTTTACCGTTTTATACCTGTCTGTTAAAATGCAATGCATTCTTCAAAATATTTATTTTACTGGAATTAAAAATGTTCCCATGAATAAACTACTTTTTCTTACCAGTTTTAAATTCTCTCGGTTAAATGATAAAGCCTGTCGAAAAATTTAAAGGGGTATTAGCTTTATTTATCAAAACAAATATTTGGAATCATTCTACTTTTACTAGTGGTACTTGATGTATAATAAAAAGTAACAGCTATACATAGACATAACAATCTTATATACCCATATATTTCGTGAAAATAAGGTCAGGTCCGGTGTGATATTCATATACAAATAGTAGTCAATTGCAACTGAAAAAGGACCAAACCTGGGTTTTTCAAAGAATTTTCACAATATATATATATATATATATATATATATATATATATATATATATATATATATATATATATATATATATATATATATATATATATATAAGAACATTTATGCCTGTGTATATCTTTTCTGTTAGTGTATATCAGTCTAAGTGGTAAAAAGGGGTTAAAAAGATTTTTGCTAATGCTCCTTTAAGGATGATCCCCTATTATGGAATTCTCATGGATGTATGTGTGCAAGCTTTAAAATTATTTCTAATTTCACTGAATATACCCAAAACGTACAAATTTAAAGCAAAAAAGCAGGTGCTGTCCATATTATTAAATTTTTTATTGATGTTACGTTGATGTGTAATATCTTTATAAAACTGTACAAAAAGGAAATCAATGAATTCATATATGACACCATCAATTTTGACATATTAACTTAAATTTGGGCATTGACTGGTACAAACCTTATTTTGTTTTTGGTCAAAACAATGACTTTTCTTCACAAAAAAAAACAATTTATATCATACAAAGCTCTTATTAGCAAAACAGTGTCCTATATTGTATTTGGGAGAGGATCATCCTTAAGTTGGCTATCATACAATCTTTTAATTCATTCAATTTTCAAGCATTTCATTAAACACTCAATATTTATCATTGATCATTTACGAACCTCTTTCATCATATTCCAAGTTTATTGTATTCTCTATACATCTTGAAGACGTTTGCGATAGTTAAACAATTTTAGAATTGGAATTACAAATGTTTTACTTGTATATAACGTTTATAGAAGTTATTCCTTCCTTGAGTACATATTTGGTATTTATTACAAAATTATAATCTATCATTAGCTCGGTTATAGTCTTGTTTTAATTTTTTTTTTATTTCTTTTTTTCAAGATTGCACACAATGTTTGACAATTTTTTCACCAATTCATTCCATTTTGATTTAGATCTGAAAATCAATCTGTCAGTTTTATCCTTTCTATAATATTCTAATGTTTTGTTTTCTTTTTCTTATTTCTTCTCTCTCTCTATCTTTATTGCAGTGATTATTCTGATTTTGGAATACATTTAGGTTATTTTGCTCTAGTATTATACCAATTTCTGCTCATTTGGACGTTGTACGTTCAAGAACAAGGATACATTCTTTGTCGAAATTTTAATTCCAAATAAAAAATGAAAAAAAAGGAAAGTAAAATAACATAAGATATGAGTATACATGTATATAGGTATTAAACTGTTTTCATTTGGCATTCATGGTCTTATAAATACCAACTGGACGAAGCAGATTCATCTTGAAGCGCTTCATGGAACTTGCGTTTGTCCAGTTGGCATTCATAAGACCATGAATGCCAACAGACAACGGTTCAACGCTTAGGTAAGAATTATTATTATTGTTATTATTATTATTATTATTATTATTATTATCAAAGAGTTAAAAATAATGTTTTATAGGTCACAGTTTGGGTTGGACAACTATCAAAGTATTGGTAGATGCAAATGTTGTGACAGAGATTCCGTTTTGTTATCAAGAACCATTTTTATCAGGCTTCAATTCAGTTGGATTTCTTGCACAGTCTTTGAAAGTGGCTAATGGTGATGTGGAAACCTTAGATATAAAACTTGCCGAAATATACGAACAAAGCATTCCAGAAGATTTAAGCCTACATTATATGGTCCACAATTATCCACATCATTTTGGTAAATAACTGCTCTCTCTCTCTCTCTCTCTCTCTCTCTCTCTCTCTCTCTCTCTCTCTCTCTCTCTCTCTCTCTCTCTCTCTCTCTCTCTCTCTCTCTCTCTCTCTCTCTCTTACATCTCAGATTTTATATTAAACGGATCATTTTTAATATTGATATCAGGCATTCGGAATCATTTCTTAAAGTATATATATATATATATATATATATATATATATATATATATATATATATATATATATATATATATATATATATATATATATATATTATATTACGAAACCTTCTTTTTTCAGAGGGTAAAAGCAGCCATACGCTTCCAACTTTGTTACATTTTGCAGCAAAGCATGGACTTGCACAGTTATGTGGCGTACTTTTGGACACTCCGGGTTCTTTACATGCTTTTCAAATAGAAAACCGAGATGGAATGGATCCAGCAGACATTGCCGAAATGGAAGGACATAATGACCTAGCAGAATTTATGCGGATGTTTATAGTAATAATTGGTCTATGTTATATCCATCATATATCTGTCTGTCTGTCTATCTGTCTGTCTTGCTATCATAATCATACATACAAACTCAGGCAATGCACATGCGTAAGTAAGCACATGCACACACGCATATGCATGGTAAGATATTCATAAAATTAGTCTATACATTTATTAAATAATTCATATCTACCTAAGATATTGTCAACACTCTAAAGAGTCAGACTTTTCGCGAAAGTAGCCTAAAACATCGTACAACATTGCTATGTATTAAGCGTATAGTATATTGCATTTCTTTGTTGTAGGAAACAGCGGCTGTTGTGGAGGCGTGTGATGAATTGTATGTTGCCATGAAAGGTCTACACCTCTACAAAAATGAGAGTCAGTTAGATGTAAATAAACAGACACAAAAAGGTGAATGTGTATTTGATAAAACTTATTACCACAATATTTAAAACTATGAGACAAACCAAATCTTTGATAATTTGTTATTTTCTTCCGTAATGCCAACATTTTATAACTGATACGGAGAAGATGCCAAGAAAAATTCCAAGTAAAAGGAAAAATTCCGGGTAAAACCGGTGAATTTAACACATGTCTTGATTCTTTAGTCCTTTCAACAGCAAATATAATTATCAGGCATATCGAATTATGTGTGTTTTAATGGAAAGGCGAATATTCTACCCACTGGGCCTTGATCAGTAGTCATAATTGGTTCTTATTAGGTCGATTATTTGTTTCATCTATGCAGTGGTCCAACAAATTGTGTCACTTTGTAATTTACTTTTAATCAAGAGCCGGCCTGGCTCAGTCAATCGCGTGTTCGAGTCCAGCCGGCGGCAGGTTGGTTTCTTGTCTTTCGGATGAGACAGTAAAATCCGAGGTCCGGCATCACAGTAGATGTCGGCACGTTAAAGAACCCTCACTCTCCAATGGCCGTAAGTGCCGAGCATACGCCAAAGCTTTGAAGCCTTCATCGGCATTTGGTGACTCCTCCATATGAGTGAAAGATTCTTGAGTGGGACGTTAAACAACAATAAACAAAAGAAATTTTTAATTAACATTGGACATAAACAGTCTACGGCTAAATGAAGTGTCGGACAAGTTTTGAAATATTTTTACACGTTTTTATCTTTACAAAATTGCAATACTTGAAAACGTACCATCTGTAGTATATAAGATGTATTTATGTTTATCTATTTTATTTATATACAGAAGCAACAGACACGCCTGTGAAAAAGAAGAAGAAATTACCACCTGTTCCAAAGCGTTCTATGAGACTTCCAAAAAGTAGGGATTCCTCTATAGAGGAAGTCCCTGAAGAGGATGATTTAACAGATGACAAGCTGTCTCAACGTCAAAAAGAAAAACTTGGAACTGATGGTAATGTCCATGTCAATGATTATATGTGTGTGTAAACGATTTTCAACTATTAACAAACAGGTTAATATACAGTTGAGATATATATATATATATATATATATATATATATATATATATATATATATATATATATATATATATATATATATATATATATATATATCACTCTCGTTGGCTCCTATTCTGGTGTTTGTTAGTGGGTGGAAACCGTTGTGGCCGGAGAAAACACATGTGTCCGAGTTGGCCACCGCCATACCATCTCCAATACTTCCCTGTCAAATCCAAAGATTGAACCTGGATCGCATGGGTTAGAAGCGGGTGCGCTAACCACTGTGTGTGTGTGTGTGTGTGTGTGTGTGTGTGTGTGTGTGTGTGTGTGTGTGTGTGTGTGTGTGTGTGTGTGTGTGTGTGTGTGTGGTATTTGTTCAAATATCATTATTCATTACAATAATAGAAAATTGGTCTAGTAGAAATGGTTTATTTATTTAAATGATTGATTTACTATTTACAGAAAGTTCTGACCCGACTTATAGACCAGAAACACAAAACAGAGCGCTTCCTGATCCCTTGTTTGCATCAGAAGAGTTATATAAGATGAGTGAGTATTAGCATTAAAACGCTTCAATTTTTCTGTTTAATTGTAAACGTATTGTATATTTGTTTTTCAATGTTACTTGTTGTTGTATCTTTTTGGAGAAATGAATTTTTTCCATACATGTTATGAGTTAAGTGTTTTTGTTAAATACAATAAAATTGAAATATTTTGAAGTAACAACTTGTTTTATCTGCTATTGACTTATTACATGTAGACTATGTGGAAGTTTTACTTCAATATTTCTAAAACAAAACATGCCATGTACTTGAAAATTTCAGTATTTTGTAATGGATCCATTTGCCCTCAGAACACGTCGTATTCGCTTAGGTAATGTGTTATATAGTGATCTAATGTATGGCCTAGTAAGCAATGACCAATTGTCAACTACTGCTGTTATGAGATCATCCCTAGTTTTAATCACAACCCTCCTCCTTTCCAGATGGGTCTTGATAACTAACCAAACATGTTCAGTTGTTATGTCAGGATTTTGAGCTGGTCACAACATTGTAGGGATATTATATCTGTTTTTTTAAATCAGTTGATGGGGTGGCGTTGTCATCTTGGAAAATCGTAGATGAATTTGGAAAATTCATCTGCCCGACGACTGTTTTCAATCGATCCACGGTCTCTTGAACGTTTCAAAAACTTAGAAATTGTAGATCGATCCATGTGAAGAATTAATGATATCCTGTGGGCACTATAACCATCTTCACTTAAGTTTAAAATCACATTTCTAACTCCGATTTCAATTCTGATCGTCTCTGAGTCTTAATTCATCAGACGACAACGTAACAAATCAGGGTCAATCTGGAGCTTGATTTGTTTACATAAGAACGGTGCAGGCCAGGTCTCTTAACATGTAAATTTTGATTTGGTTACGTAATCGAAAAACTGAAAAATAAAACTTTATTTCTGGCGAAGCAAAAATAGATCTATACAGATAACGTCGGCCATTTTGGGGAAAGACTTGACTTTGGCTGTAGTACATCATATCGCACGCTGTTTTATTCTGACGGTAATACGGAGACTAAATACTAGTGTGCACCAAAAGTCGATTGCACACAATTCGACTATCTCTACCGTCGGATATCGCCTTTGGTGATGTCCCGGGCTAAATACCATGTTCAAACAATATGATGTCACAATAATCCAAACCTGGGGTAAAACATTAGAAATAGAACAATGTAATTTCATCTGAAACTATTTCATTGTGGTCATTCAAATGTTAACTACAGTTCTGTAACGTCCCATTTGAGAGTACGGATTTCTCCTAATATCTGAATTCATGAAAAATCTATTTCAAATATCAAACTTTGTATAAAACCTAGAAATATACTTGGTGATTGTGACTCACCGCCTACACTACTATATAGCATATTGCAGATATATTATTGATGTTTCTCAATGTTAGCAATATTTTTTTTCATTATTTGAAAAGAAAATAGACGGATGAGCCCCGCGTCCTTAGGATCAACGGCTCAGGAAGAACTATGTGAAATAGGAAGAGGCGTAAGTGAAGGGGAATTTTCGATACACGAAGCTGAAATGTTGTATACGTCATGGAAAGAGAGGAATTCTGATAAGTCTGTTTCGGTGAAGAAAAGACACAAAGCATTAGAGGAACTAAGAAGTACTTACGCCACAACCTTTTTTCAAGCAGAGAGAAATGACACAGAATTAGGGAGAAAAAGTTTATTACAGAAAGTAAAATCCAAATTTAAAATTCGGAAAAATAGCATTAAGGAAGCAGATATTTTTATTGAGGTATGTTATGTTATAACGTTCAAAATTTGAAATATCCGTGCAACCATTCAGTCTGGTATTTTTGTAGATGATTATAGAATGTTTGACATTTCTAACCGTTTAACCCTCAAGTTTCTGAGTGATATATTCCTTTCTGTTGTTTCAGTTTATTACAGTCTGTAGGATTTCTAGGTTTAATTATGATATAACGATACATTTTTAATTTATACTTTCAACTGCTTTTCCTGATACAAGCAACCGATGAATTATAAAATACAAGTTTGCAGAACTATTTCTTATCACATCTACGACATGCACTATTGTTTATACTTTTCTCTGCATTTACCGTCTATGCCTGGCCCAATTATTCTACATATTGCTTTAACATTTAATGGGGGACTCCATAGCCGAGTGGTTAGAGCCTCGCACTTTAAATCACGATGTATATTACATCCTGTCAGCACAGGTTCGAGTCTCACTGGATCCTAAGCTAATATTTGTGAGAAAGTTTGCCAGTTTACAATAGAAGGCTGGTGGTCTCTTCCCGGATACATTGTAACCGGGTTCTCTCCTCCACTATTAAAAAATGGCCGTCACCGTATGGCTGAAAAATAGGCCATGATATATGAGACACCTATTATGTTATATCACAGATTGAAAAGAAAATATCAAAACCTAAATGCATAATGCTTTGTGTACCTCGCAGAAATTTGAAACTCAGTACTGAATAAATTGGTTTGAAATGGCAGATATGTTTAATATCAGCGGTCTATATTATATATATATATATATATATATATATATATTGTAGCACACAACATATGAAACATTACCAAGGTCTGAATACAGAGGTTTCCGTGACTTTGCAAGAAGCAGTACATCAAGTAAGTGTTTCGATGGTACAACTTAGTTATAGTTAACTCATTCACCCTTAAAGACACATTTGGACTGGTCTAAGACATTGATTCAAAGAAGAGTCGATTGTTTTTCAGGGGTTGATGAGTTAAAAGACTATCATATATATTGCTGTTATACACGTCAGTGTTAATTCTCTTTAAAGATTGACGAACCATACTGTGATATCAGCAGTCACTATGGTTACATTGTAACAGTTATCTATTATATCGTTTAATTATCTTTTATATTTCCTCTCTCTCTCTCTCTCTCAATTGACATTTACTCTTTTCTCATATTGATTGGAAATATCCAAATTTATAATATATATACACAATGTATGTATGATTTGTCACCGAGTTTCCATTCATATCACATTTATGGTATGAGTTTTGGATTTTCCATTTTGCGATCCTCTGGCAAGCAAAATCAGAAAATTCATAGCGAGTATCATAGATGTGATATGAATGGAAACTCGTGACAGATTCTTTTTATCATATTATCTAATATGTACATTTTAAACGTCATTTTCTTATGACTGGGGTGAAAATTTATATTCTTCTCTCTATATAATTTGTAAAGTCCTGAATAATTACACCAAATTGAAAACTAACTAGTGAAATATACTTTTGACGTTTATTTCAGGTTCATCTAGTGCCAGTTCTCGGGAAAGTATGAAAAGCACCTGCTCTCGAGACAGTGCAATACAAAGATCGGGATCAGATGACGAGGTATGATATAATGAAATTGTGTTGATTTTCTTTTTTACACATCAGTAAAGAGTCTATGTTATTTAAGCATGAAATAAAATATCAATATATATATGGAAAATCGCCGAAAAATCACCTCTCTTAAGAGATCAATTCGCATATGTAAAAATGTAGTCTCTTGAAAAATCTTGAAAATTAAAGTCACCAAATTGACTTAGTACTCAAGCTCAACTAACTTTTCATGATTTTAAGGTAAAACACGTAAAATTTTCTCTGTAACTGGACAAGTGTGTAAAATGACGTCACACAATTGTTAATTCTATATTCTTCTAAAACTAAGATAGTCATCTTTTTACAGTGGTTACTCTTTGACGGATTCTGGCTATACGTTTAGATTGATTATTTGACCTTGTCTGATACCACTTTACTTTTTAAAAAATCTATTTAAAATTAGAGCTTGACTGATGAAGTCTAATTGACAGAAACGGTCGTCTTGAGCATTATAACTTTAGTATTATGTTTATAATATTTATAACCACTAGGTCGTTACCACTGCTGGTGGACCGTTTGAGTCCCAGCGGGTATACATAAGCCTAGTACCTAGTATTTCGGTACCAGCTGATAATCTTATACTAAAGTAATATTTGGCACTGATATCACCATTTAAAAATTTAAATTCTTCTAAAACTAAGATAGTCATCTTTTTACAGTGGTAACTCTTAGACGGATTTTGGCTATACGTTTAGATTGATTATTTGGCCTTGTCTGATACCACTTTCTTTTTAGAAAATCTATTTAAAATTGGAGCTCGACTGATGAAGTCTAATTGACAGAAATGGTCGTCTTGAGCATTATAACTTTGGTATTATGTTTATAATACTTATTACAGGAACATCATAAGTGTGACACAAAAATAAAACATAAATGATAATAATATACGTTTCCTAATCACTCAAACCCAAAACTATGGTATAGTCAAAATAGTAAGATGAAATTTGAGCTTGAGTATTTAGTAAGTTTGGTGAATTCGGGTCCAGATCATCACTTAAGAGACCACCTCGCCCGTCAAATCACTTTAAAGTAATTAGTTAGGTGGTCTTGATAGCAAGGTTTCAACATATATTTTTCGCATACAATATATAAATACTTCCGCTTTGTCTATAATC